>AWOL01S0001346.1:66963-134618 GCA_000715115.1 Nicotiana otophora
GCGTGAAAGAGTCATCCACGTAATATAGCTATCATTTTATCTTGTAAAATTATTTTAAGGTATCCTTAAAATAAATGGAGAAACACTAGGAAAAGTAACCGAGTTTCTAATAATTTGAATTTATGTGCTAGAATTTGAGTGCTTTGATGAATTAATCCAAAACAGCCTCTGGGTTGCTCTGATGGTAAGCACCCTCCACTTCCAACCAAGAGGTTGTGAGTTCGAGTCACCCCAAGAGCAAGGTGGGGAGTTTTTGGAGGGAAGGATGCCGAGGGTCATTTTGGAAACAGCCTCTCTACCCCAGGGTAGGGGTAAGGTCTGTGTACACACTACCCTCCCCAGACCCCACTAGTGGGATTATACTGGGTTGTTGTTGTTGTTGTTGTTGTTGATGAATTAATCCAAAACTTTGTTCTGTATTTGTTATGCTTAATCCTTTTGATTTTGATACATCTTTGTGCTTCGATTTGGCAATAGAATGGTTATTAGCGAAGAAAGAATGGAGATGGAGCAACAGTTAGAGTGGAATGAAGCACAGAAGATTGTGATAAATGTGGACCTTGTTGCTGCAGCTAAAGAGCAGCTCAACTTTCTTGCCACCGTTGATAGGAACCGTTGGCTGTATGAAGGCCGTGGTCTGGATAAGGCCATTCATAGGTAATACTTAATTTGTATGTCTTTCTCTCAGGTTACTTGTTTTCTGACTATGATTACTGACTATTTGGAATGTTTACTTTATATAAGTCAATAGCGATGCCAGGAATTTGAGTAAGGGGATTTTAAAATGTAGAAATGTCACACTTAAGATTTGAACCTATGTTAAAGGGATTCAATAGTTTATATACAAAAAAAATAAAAATTAATTTTTAACCCTTTTGCACAATGCAATTTTTCGGCAAAGGGGGGATCAATTGAACCCCCTTCACCAAAGGTAGTTCCGTACTGTTATAAGTCATTTTTATTTTCTTCTGGTCCGAGATAATATTACGAGTTAATGTTTCGTTTCTTTAGAGTATTATGTTATATGACACTATGATAGTTACTACTACTATCATTTTTAGATTTTTCCCACACTTGCTTATCTTATATATTTGCCTATTGTCGATTTGTTATGTTGTGTGAACTTCAAAAAGGATTTGAGATTCTTTCTGCATCTAGGGAACTTGGCGTGGCTCACTTTATCCTTTTTCTATTTAGAGAACATGTATTATAAAATTGCAATTTCAGGTACTACTCATGTTGGCTACCGCTGTTGGCAAAACACTCTGAGTCCCCCTTCTTTGAAGGACCTTTGGTTGTTCCTTTGGATTGTGAATGGATTTGGCATTGTCACAGGCTCAATCCTGTAAGTGCCTAAACTAGTGAAACATTTGTTATATAACTTCTGTGACTAAAAGATTTTAGGTACACTTAAATGTCCCTTCTGCCTTCTTTTCCAGGTTAGATACAAGACTGACTGCAAGAAATTATATGGGAGAATTCTTGACAACAATGATGTTGTATCTTCTGTGAAAGCGGAATCAAAACAGGATACTGAAGAGCTCTGGCAACATTTGTATCCAAATGAACCTTATGATTTGGACTCAGAAAGAGCTCTTTTCGAAGATATCCATGTGAAACCTATACAGGCTGAACAGTGCAGTGATTATGATCTAGTCTCTGCTGTTAAGAGGCAATGCCCTTTCTTCTACCAGGTGAGCAAGAGGATGCTAACGCTTTTGTTTTGAGTCTAGCACAGGATATCAGCAGTCAGACTTGTAGAGTTCACTAGCTTCAGTTTTTTATTTGAAAGCTTGAGAACCATTTGGTTTATGCCGAACAATATGAACAGAATGGTTTAGCACACATTACGAAAGTGCTTAATAGGGAAATCCAGAGCTGGAAAGGTTAGGGGGCATTCCTTTTGCCTGCCATCCCATCCTTATGGTTAATATATGTCTTGGAGGCCGGAGAAAAAACTTCAGCTGTTTTCCTGCCAATTATTTTTAAAATCATATTATCCATGCGTGATTTTAGTGGCATTCATTTTATTATCTACTCCATTAAGCAGCGACATAGAACTCCTTTTTCTTTATATAGTTGCTTCAAGCATGATTCCTTTGATTTGAAATTTGATAAGGAGATCTAAGCAAGTAGGATGTGTTATTTTTAATTTTGCGTTATTCTTTCTTGCAGGTGTCTAGACCACACATGAACAATGATCTCTATCTTGAAGGTGCTGTGGCTCGATACAAGGGTTTCTTACATCTGATCCGGAGAAACAAAGAAAGATCGATTAAGAGCTTTACTGTTCCAACTTATGACATAGACCTTATCTGGCACACTCACCAGTTACATCCTGCTTGTTATTGCAAAGACCTTGTTGTCATTATGGGTAAGGTGCTAGAACATGATGATACTGACTCAGACCGAACGAAAGGGAAAAAGTTGGATACAGGGTTTTCTCGAACTACAAAACAGTGGGAGGAAATATATGGTTCAAGATATTGGATGGCAGGTGCAATGTATAGAGGAAGTGCACCATCTCCTCTTAGGAATACTCATTGCTTCTCCAGAACTGTAAGCAAGAAGGAAGATACTTTGCACGAGCACCAAAAGATAATGCATTATCCTGGGATGGAAGCTGTAGAAGTAATTCTCTGCATCTTTCTACTTTTGTTTTTGTCTTCTCGAGATCGTTTATAATTTGAGATTTGATATTAGTGATATATTTGAGATGCTTACGCATTATGATTTCCGTTTCCAGCTTTATATCTGAAGTAATCAGTGCAAGGATGAGAAATCTGGAGTATGTGCTGAAACCTAATATATATATGTTAAGAATGATCGTTGTTGTTCATCAGTATGCTGGTACAGCTAGAGATCATAGGAGCCATTTCACTATATATAGAAAAATTTAAATCCAGTGTAGAAAGTTATTACAACTTTAACCCCTACGATGACATCTAAAACAATCATTATCTGTCTCGTTTTTTGGAATGTGGGTATGGTGTCAATGCATTTAACTGTACCCTTGCCTATCTTGAGTGTTGCTGCTCTCTGTTACAAAAGACTTCAATGCGTAGCCTAGATTTCTAGATCACTGATCACTTAACAGAAACTACTTATTGCTTACAATTACACGGCTTCCATGTTTCTTGTTGAAGTGGTTTTATATTCAAATTAGTCACTCTTACAGTAATTTGGAACTTTTATTAACTTCTCTAATTATTTACAGGTTATGTTAGAGTTTGTAGATATCAGAAACTTACCAGAAGGGCGCAAGGGAAGCTTCTTCGTCTCATTTAGCAAGACTCAGCCTGATAAAATATTCAATGCAAAGAGGAAACTTACTATTTTGTCTATCAGTGGGGAAAAACAGGTTGCTACTTTCCAGTGTGAACCTAATGGTCATCTTCTTCTTGATCTCATGTCCTACTCATCTTCTGGTTTGCCTATTCTGAATTCTGTGAAACCTATGGGTTCTGCTAAAGTCTCTTTAGAAGATTTAATTTGCCCAACTTCAAAACTTACAATGGAAAAATGGGTGGAAGTTGTTCCAAACTCTAAAATGGAAACACTAAAGCCAATCTATTTACGAGTAGCAATCTCAGTTACAACGCCTATGCCAGCACCATATGTCTTTCACTTTGTTCATTCTCGAGCATTCTCCAAAACTTCTTGCTTTTTCCCTCTTCCTGGGATGATTCAGTATGCTAAGAAATGGACTGGTGTCATCGATGATGCTGGTGATGAGGTCATTAGCCTGCAAATGAGGTACTTAATGTTAATCGTTTTATGCTGTCGATGCAGTTCTAGTTAGGGACTTTAACATAAATGTGCCTGTTATCTATACACTATCTGCTTTTTTTTCGCTTGTATTTGTGATTAAATGTGTTTTCATGATAATGATTTCTTGTGGCTTCATCTGACATATTTGCGACTTTGGTGTCACCATCAAATTCTTCAGAATGCTTTTTTCTCTTTTAAACGAACTTGGGTGTAATCCTTTTATGAACCTAATTCAGTATTGGGGGACCTGTCTTATATTGCAAATGTGTGAGGACCTTTGTTTGTTGGTGAAAGTTTTAACCAAAACCGATAATTTCACCAAACATGTGGAAGTATGAGAAGTTAGGAAACTGTCATTACCTTTTCTCCTTGCTGCTTGATATTCTGTTGAACATCATGGTTCCACTGTAGGGACTCGACGAAATCAAAGGGGAAAAATGATTCTACATTGCACAAGGAGGTGATTGGCATAAGCAAGTCTGGCGAGGTACATTCTCTTGCTGAGTTAGTAGGGAAAGAGTGGTTGCTGCTAGATGCTCAGTGGTCCCTTCAACTACAAAAATCCAGTAGTGATGATGGCCACCTTTTGGAGTTGGCTGGTCACAGGAATGTGAGTGTTTATCTGTTACTTCTTCCTTTTTTCTAGGGTTCAAAACGAAGGGGAAAATAAGATTACCACTCTCATTTAATATCTACCATTGTCACTCTTACACTCATCTATTGAATGACTAATTTCCTATGAAATATGTCTGAATGGATCTTTGCTGAAAAACTCCAATTATCTGTCATATAGATATATCTCATGTTCCCATTGGGTTTTCCTAGGAACATGGCTTTGCTGCTAACACTCTGTAACAGAGGCTCTACCTCTAAGTTCTGCTTAGATGGTTCCATCCATTGTCGTGCTATTTGTTTCCTCGAGGAAACATTTTGTCGTGCTATTTTTTTCCTCGAGGAAACATTTTGTGTTTGGAACATTACAGAGCTTAGTATATAGTAAGTTATTGAATTTGGTAGTTGTTCTTGCTGCTGCAAAATGCTATTACACTAAGACACAACAATTTCAGTCACCGTAATAGCTATACACTTAACATCATTGTTGTGGCCTCTCAGCAATTTCAAGAGACTTTTGTGTTTACGATATTATGAATGAGTATTGCGGTTAAAGTTCTCTTGTACAGCTTCTCATCATTTACTCACTTATTTCAAAGTCATGAAATAGCTAAATCTGTTGGCTGATACCCATAATTCGTAATGATTCCAAAAGTTTACATTGTTCCGACTCTCCATGACTTAACAGTTTCCGCACTCATATGCTGTACAGGTGAAGTTCTTCCCTGGTCAGAAGCTGGATTATGAGCACAAGCCTTGCACAAAGCAAAGGAGTCCTGATGATTTTTTGACAGCTATAGAGTTCTCTGCACAGGACCCTTATGGGAAGGCTTTGGCATTGATTGACTTGAAATTTGGAGTTATCAATGTAAGTTAGTTGTTTATACTGGTGTTCCACTTTCAACTTGCGGAATCACATCTATCTAAGAAATATATTTTCCTTGTAAAATCAGGTAAAAGAGGAGTGGTTCCTATTGCCTGGTTCTATAACAGCTTTTGTACTTTGTGATACTTTGAGGAAGGAAGGGTATAGTAGCCTGGTAGGCAGTGCCAAACATTCCAAAGAGATTGATTTTTCAACTCAAGAAACTGACATGAGCCATGAAGAAGGCAACAAAGCTAATCTGAAATCTGAGTCAGAGAAGGGAATGCCGTTGGACCTGGAGGCTACCAAAGGAAACATTGCAGCACCAGCAAAAGGAGCAATTAGTGGAGGCTGCGGCAGTGGTTGTGGTAGTGGTTGCGGTAGTGTTATGAGGAGTGGGGCCTGCGGCAGTTGTGGTGCTGGTTGTGGAAACAAATTGGAGAGTGGTGGTTGTGGGGGGTGTGGCAGTGGTGGCTGCGGGGGAGGCTGTGGAAGTATGTACGAAAGCAGTGGGTGTGGTGGCTGTGGGGGCTGTGGTGGTATTGGTGGTTGTGGGTGGGATTCTGAAAGTAGGTCGAACAGCAGTGGTTGTGGAGGCTGTGGTGGCGGCGGCTGTGGTGGTGGTTGTGGAAATAGGTTGAAAAACAGTGGTTGTAGCAGCTGTGGTGGCGGCGGTGAATGTGTTGATGGTTTGGCATCTGGCAAAGCTGCTGAAGTTGATGCATAAATGACATCCCAAAGGAGGCTAATACTTTCATGCTTTTTATGTTTGTGGAACCCTTTTCCCATTAGTACACAATAAGCACTTCATGAAACACCAGTGTCTTGTAATAAGGATTTTCAGCTGTTTGGCAATGTTTGTTGATATGCTGTTGTAGTACTATGAATGTAAAAAGTAAATAAAGTGTCAAGGATGAATATAGTCATCTGGTATAATTGGAAATCTAGATTTCTATATCGTACATTATAGGTTGTTCTAGTGACTGATTTATGTGTTTGTCTCTTATTACTATTACGGATTACGGAACAATGAAAAGGAATGCCGTTTCCCTCTCTTTACAATGCTTATTTATGCGCACATGACTATTGCTCTGAAGCTGAATTAGTTGGTAAATCAATTATCTGCTAGTGTTGGTGGCTCGAACCAATCGATCTTAGATGTCAAGTTAATGATGCACAAGCTTCTCTAGGTTTTTCTCTGATCCTTTATCTTGTGGAATCGAATTTAAGAAACTAGCTCTGAAAAGCTGAAGAGAAACAAGAATCCTTATTGCTCCATATGAAGTGGTCATATTCTCATTTGACAGAATGGTTAATACGCCATTTCTCACATCATCTGTAATTGTCTCCCATTAGCTGCCCACCAGCCTTCTCTTCGTAATTTTTTTAATTCACTGCATCGCATTACACTAGTGATTACTTTGAAACAGAGTCAAGTAAGAAATATGGGGCCATAACTACTTGTTAAGGAATATCTGGCTGGAACAATTCAACCCAATAGAAAGTAGGCACACATTTATTTATTATGAGGTAATCATTGATTTTGTTAACAGCTTAACTGATGCGTAGAATTCATATGATCAGGTTACTCGAAAACCATCTGCAAGTAACTTTTTACAGTAAAACATTACCTGAAAAAGAGAATTGATAACCTGTTGGAGCAGGTCAAAATCAAATCACACCAAGAATGTGAATTGTTTTTACACCATCATGATAAAAAAAACTTGAATTCTTCTGTGTCTGTTGATTAATCTCCATTTAATTATTTGGAGTCCAGTGTAATGCATGCCTCATGTATTAAAGGGTTAATCAAGGAAAAGTTCTCTTTGGTGGAACAATGTGGAACTACTCCTTTGTTATCACGGATAAATAGTTTTTGCACAATTATATGGTTTACTTCATGAGTATATTACTTGGTAACTTCGGGTAAGTCTCCACGTAATGAGCTTTTCACGGACTACATTACGTAAATCAACTCTATTTTCCGCACTCAACACCTGAGAAGTCCATAGGGTTAGTAAATCCAACGCAAGTTAAAGTAACTTTATGGCCTAATTGAATCTTGTTTGGGTAATTCTTTAGTTATGGGGCTAAGGGTGAAGGGGAGGTCTACTCATCACGTTGAAGTCCCAACATGTCTGCGAGGCTTAAAGTATTTTTCACATCAAATCAATATGTGATGTGTTTTTCACTTAAAGTTTTATAATGTCACTTCAATTGATTACTTATCATAGTATATTAAGATTATTTTGTATAAAAATAGAGTGTGAATAAGTATTTCCGCTGCTAGACAATCTTGTTAAGCGAGTAAATCAATAAATTGGGCCACCCATTGAGTGATGCTGGATGGTGGCTAATGTACAATCATGTGTAGAAATTATTTTATTCACGTCCAGGAGATCTTGGTTGTAATGATCCGATTAGTCGTTTTGAGCTTTAGCGCGTCGTTCGGTGGTTTGAGGCCTTGAGTAGCTTCACTTCATGTTTTATGACTTGTACGCGTAGCCGGAATTGAATTTTGGGAAGTTCAAAGTTGATTAGGATGGAAAATTCTAATTTCGGAAGCTTTAAGTTGGAAGAATTGACTGAGGTTTGACTTTTGATTAAACGACCTCGGAATTGGAATTTGATGGTTCCAATAGGTTTGTATGATGATTTCGGACTTATGCGTATGTTCGGGTTGAGTATCGGGTGGTCCGGGAAAATTTCGGCACGTATTATGAAAAGTTGGCATTTTGAAAGTTTAAGAATCTCTAAAATTTGATTTAAAGTGAATTTTGGTGTTATCGATGTCTGTTTGGGGTTCGAGCCTTGGAATAGGTTCGTATCGTGATTTATATTTTATACGTAAAGTTTGGCGTCATTCTGGAATGTTTAAGTATGATTCGGACACATTCGTCAAAGTTTGGATGTTTGAAAGTTAAAAGAAGGATTTTGATTGTCGATTCGTAGTTTGGATGTTGTTTGGTGTGATATGAGGCCTCGAGCAAATCCGTGTCATGTTTTGGGACTTGTTGGTATGTTCGGACGGGGTCGCGAGGGGCTCAGGTGAGTTTCGGGGTGGGTTCGGACGATTTCTAGGCCATTTTTAATTGCTGGTTTTAGGCTACAGCAGTGTGCATCGCGATCGCGGACATTGGATAGCGTTCGCAAAGAGAAAAATGGAAGAAAGATGTATGTGAATCGCTTTTGCGGAGGCAGATTCGCGTTCGCGTAGAAGAAATTTCTGCTGCACAAGACTCACTTTGGAAGCTTATATCTTGAAATCTATAAGGAATTTGGAGATGATCCAAAAGTAAAAGTTGTAGAATTGTGTACAAAATGTTATGACCATTATACTGGAGGTTTTCTGGAGGAGTTGGGCAGCTTGTTCTTCGCGATCGCGACTGGTTTTCCGCGATCGCGAAGGGAAAGTTTTAGCTTGGAAAAGTTATGTTTCACGATCGCAAAGCATTTTTCGCGATCACGAAGGGTAAATACTTGGGCAAAAGCTATATTTTGGGGGTTTGGCTCATTTTCACCTCATTCCTTCCATGTGAGCCGACATTGGGGCGATTTTGGAGTGCCATTTATATCATCAAACTTTAGGTAAGTGAGTTCTACACCTTGTGAGTTAAATACATGGTTTATATGTGGATTAAAACATGAATATTTATGAAAATTGTGGGATTTTAAGAGAAAAACCTAGAATATGGTATTTTTGTATGTTGACCATGAAATTAGACGTGGAATAGAGAATAAATTATTTATTTGAGTTCGTGATATTATGGGTAAAGTTTATCTTCAAATATTGTCGGAACCCGTGCACGTGGGTCTGAGGGTTGACTTTGTCGACTTGTCGAGCGGGTTGAGAATTATTATAAATTGGTAAATTATACTCATTAGAGTATATTTTGATTGATTTACATGTTGTTTGACTAGTTTCGGAACGTTTGGCTTTGAATTGAGGTGTTAGAGAGGCGTTAGAGCCAGTTATGGAACTTCGAAGCGAGGTAAGTCTCTTGTCTAACCTTGTGAGGGGAAAACTACCCCCTAGGTGATGTAATTGTTATGTGCTACTAGCTGTGGGTGCTACGTACGCACGAGGTGACGAGAGTCCGTACGTAGCTAAAACATGTTTATGCCCGGGTAGACTTTGGACTTTATCATATAATATTTGAATTATTTGAACTCATTCTGTTGGCTTAACTAATTGAATTTATAATTGAAATTGATTTAGAAATATATGTATATATTAGGCCGAGCCTTATCACCTTGAGTTGTTGGCAAGTTATTTGAAAAACAGTAAAGGTTATATTCACTTTGTGCTCATGTACTATATTGTAAGCACATGTCTCGTAATTCGGTAATTTTTTTCCTTTCTTGTGGAGTGGGCCGAATGCAGCAGCAGTATAATAGATACATCTATGGTTCATGCTGCTCGACCCTCGGTAGTATACACATAATTTTATATCTGGCCGAACGACCTCGGCATAATCGTGCGTTATTTCGCTGGCAGTCCAAATATTTACGAGATTATCT
Source organism: Nicotiana otophora (assembly GCA_000715115.1). NCBI lineage: Eukaryota > Viridiplantae > Streptophyta > Magnoliopsida > Solanales > Solanaceae > Nicotiana > Nicotiana otophora. Next base: position 76,733 of record AWOL01S0001346.1, read on the forward strand.
TTCCACTGATGCCTAGAATTTTATATGGTATTTCTTATCCGTTTGATACTGGTACTTGATACATTTGAATTGTTGAGGTAGAATACAAGACTGAGAAATTCATACCTTTAAAAGAAATTTTTGGAAGATTAGGTAACTTATAGATTTACCCCATTATTGTTGTGTGCTTCATATCTGCTTATGATTTATTAAGTTGTTTTATTGGATCTCTAGTAAGTGTCGATGTTGATTCCTCGTCAATACTTCTTCGGGATTAGGGTAGATACTTACTAGGGACGCATTGATTTACGTATTCATGCTGCACTTTTGCACTAAATGTGCAGGATCTGACAGGTTTATTTGGTGATCACCTTGGCGCATAGGCGCAGCTGCTGAGAGGACTTTATGGTGGGCTGCAAATTCCATGCTACTTATCGCAGCCCACAGAGTCTCCATCGTATTACTTACTTTATCTTATCTTATTTACATTCCAGACAGATGTTACATTATTATTGTACTCCTTAATAAATGCTCATGCACTTGTGACATCGAATTTTGGGATATCTAGTTGATGACCAAGGATTTGTATATTATTATCCCCTTTCATTTCCTTTTTCAGACTACTAGTTATGTACGTACCTGTGATTTTAGAGGTGTAAACCTCTTTACTTAATTACAATTATGATTTTGAAAATAATAAAATGAATAATTAAGTTGTTAGTTCACCGTTGGCTTACCTAACGACGACGTTGGGCGCCATCGTGACTGATAATGGGTTTTGGATATGACTGCTTGGTATTAGAGCTCTAGGTTTACTCGGGTCTCACGAGTCATGAGCAAGTCAAGTAGAGTCTTGTGGATCGGTACAGAGACGTTTGTACTTATCTTCAAGAAGCCACAGGGCTGTTAGGAGCACTTCCCTGCTTGATTCCTCTTCGTGCTGTTTGATTCCATTGGAGCTTATGCCTTCATTTCCTTTCTACTCAATCTTATGCGACGTGGAGCACTTGTTATCAATTGAGAATCGAGGAGTTGTAGTGGTACTGCAGATGTGGTGCAGGATGTTTCTTCCTGCATATTCGGGCAGGCTATTATCGTCGCCTTATGGAAGTGTGTTCGGCCTTTTTAGCCCAGTATATGTATTTTTTATGGTTTCGAGGCTATGCACAGATTATTTTGATGTTCATGCATTATTATCGCACAGTGTTGGTGTAATGGTATAGTGCTTGTTTATGTGTCGAGGCAGTGAATAACTCGAAAGAAGGATTTCTCAGTGCATGATTTAGAGGTTCGGCATTTAATTCCAGCGGAGGATAAGGTAATTAGACTATGGATGTTCAGGTTTTGGTTGATGGAGTAACGAGACTTGATATTTTTGAGCATGGTGGAACTCTCAATTATGATGTGGTGTCATCGTCCTTGTTGAACGCATTAAGGCTCGTCGGTGTTATGGTCTTCTTGATTTGCCTTCAGGGCAGGGTGTTGTGAAATGGTGCCTGAGAGGCGGTTGTCAGAGATGTCGGTGTGTAGCGGTTTCAGAATCGAATCGGTGTTTCTAATGCTGATGGCTCGAGAAATCTAATCTTCGAGGAGGCTTAGATTTGGTAGAAAATTTATCAGTTTAGGTGCTATAGAGATGGATTTTGATTTGAGGCAGCAATTGGGCAGCGAAAAATGAGGAAGGACATGGTAGGAGGTGTCTCGCGGTGGTTGAATTGTAAGCAGGTTAAGTATGAAAAGCAGAGGTCGAGAGGTTGCTTGAAGGATATGGTTTAACCGAAGTGGGAGTGGCAGAGTAATGTATGGATTCTATGGTAGGATAGCCACGTGCCTTTAAAACGTTTAGAGCGATTTAGGAGTCATGGTGGAAAGTGACTAGGTCTACGTACTTTATTTGGAATGGTGGCTACTGTACCGAGGAAAGTTGAATACCGCAAAAAGGAGTTTGCTTGAAATAAAGAGGGGTGTGAAAACTTGATTATCATTTTGGATGCAGCATGACTTTAAGTTTGGAATGTATTGTCGGACTTCCTGTTGCTGTCAATGGGGAATGGACATACTTGTATAGCCGGTAGACGAGCATGGGCTCAAGAGGGTTTACTGATTTCGTAGTAGTTGTACCCAGTGCAACGTCATGGGAAGAAGTCGATATGGAAATTCCACAGGTGAGTTATCTTCCGTGAGCAGGTCAGCGGTTGCGTGATTTCTGATGAAGCTTCTACGCGGAGTTCTACTTACTACCCAATGGGAGGTCGAATAGTCAATTGTGACTGATAATTTGGGATGTTTTAGGAAGAGTTTAACAAGAGATTTCTAGTAGTTTGGCGAGTTAATGGTGCGAGCTCATAGTAATTGGGAAGGAGGAATCTTTATGGATTCTAGATTTATGTACTTGCAGCTTAAACATAAGTGAGGAAGTTGGGTCAGTTGATAATGGTTTGAATCAGCATGATTGTGGATATAATCAGTTCCTTCGGCGCGTTAAGTTATACAGGTGGTTGGTGGTTGTACGTGCAGGCTTGACAGCCACCATAATTTGATTGATTTAGGAGGTATTTGATTCTAATGGCCTTGTTATGTGTAAATGGATCCCCGAAGATTTATGATGGTTTAGACCAAGACTTGAGGCGCTAATGTGAGAGTCTATGCCTGGAAGACACTCTATTCCTTTGGTTGTGGACTGTGGGAGTTTGTTCCGGATTGGACGGCTGCTCGTGTGTGTCATGAATAGGGCCATTGTTGATCCTTGGAAGGTTGTGGTCCAGTATGGTATGATCAGAATCAGGTTGAGGTCCGTTTGTGGGTATAATGTGGGCGTGTGCTCTACTCAGGTCGGATGTGTTCATTCGGCATAGCATTTCTTGCCGAGGAGTCTTCAGGCGTTAGATGTTATTCTCGTCGTCAGCTATTCCATGTAATGCTCTATTGTGCCAGGTGGGTTGTGAGAAGGCCTAATTATTCGCACATGTGTTGTGATCCTGTGTACCTTGTAGTGTTATATGAGCAAGATGGCTTTCGAGATGCAGATCATTTATTGCATCTGAGTCGTGCTTGGGTTTTTGTAGCATATGGCACTATCCGTCTCCCCAGGGTTGTATTATGCACTTGGCATGCTTGTGATCAATATTCGGGCATTTCGTAAGAATAAGCATTTCGGCTTGATGGGTGTTTCCTTATTGATTATTATGAGTGGATCGGGTGGCATGCCGCCACGGGTATATTGTTTGGATCGGGTGGCATGCCTCTACGGGTATGTTATGTTGATCGGGTTGCACACTGAGATGATGTCATGATTGGATCGGGTTACACGCCGCAACAGTGTTATATTTGGATCGAGTTGTACGCCGCAACAGTGAGATGTTAAGTACGGTTCCTTATACTTATTTTGTGTACCTTGTTTCCCGTCTCTGAGATAGAGCCATAGCATCGGTTTGGCTGTTTTATTCGTTACGCAGGCTGGATGGTTCTTTGCCAGAGTTCGTTCTTCCCTATAGGTCACATTCAAGTTATAGCTTGTTGGCGCTTTGATGGCGCTGTATGAGACTTCAGACGGTGTTTGAGGTGGCTTATTGCCCGAGCAGATTGTACTGGGAGAGATGAGGTTATTGGACCTGAGATCAGTATGATCGGATTTATGTAGGGTATATTAAAGAGAAGATATCGTTATTCAGTTCAAAATGAGGTAAATATTCTTGTCCGATGGAGAGACCCTCATGATGTATTTATTTGGTAGGTGGTAATGAGTTTCAATGCATCTCTTTCATCGTGGCGGCATTACGAGATTTGGAACATGGCTTATATGTGCCTTGAGGTGCGGGCATCAGATTCGTGGAATTTCAGCTATTGGGGCCGGATGATGTTATTACGGGCAAATGGCTTATGTAGTGTATGGTGTGATTTCAGCATAGGTGCATGATCAGGTTTTGGTACAGTGTGTAGGGATTGATGCAGTGTTCGTATGTTAGAATCGGGTCTCGTGGAGAATTCCGGATGTTGGAATTTGGTTCTAAGGCTTGCTAGACAAGGTTATAGGTAGGATCTTCAGTCTGGCTCGAGCTAATGTGCTCACATGGGTTTTGGTGGCACGGGCACGAGCACGAGGTGTTAACTAGTGATTTTGGACAACTCCGGAATAGTTCTTGGCACGTTCAAGGATGAACATATGTTTAAGCGGGGGAGAATGTAACGACCCTGTTTGCAACATATTATTTGTGATACAAAATAAATTGCAACCACAATATAAATATGAAGATACATAATTTTATTGATAAAATAATACGAGTACAATTCTGTTTGTTCCCTTGATTCTTCTCTCTAGATCGTTCTCCATAATTTGAGGGTTTAACCAGTGTATTTCTCGAATGTAGGATGATGCGAATTTCCTTAGGATGTATTTGATCTCCATGAAAAGAAAGAACATCTATTGATCACTTCGGCGACTTTGAGAAAGCCAATATTTGATGTCTTTGATCTCTTTGTGATTATTCCATATATTTTTATGGAATTTCGGGATGCTTTCAAAGGGAATATATGGTCCCTTTTTATAGGAGTACCTAGGATTTTGGGTAGAGTACCCTCCAAGCTAGTCTTTCAGGTAGAGTAGCCTCCAGGTTAGGGATTCAAATAGAGTAGCTTCCAAGAAAACCTCGATGGACTCTACTTGTAGTATCTTAAATTTAGGATTTTACCCAAATTTCTAATGAATTTGATCCGATATAATTTTAATATCTACAGACCCGACCGGTCGTATTGAGCTCTAGCACGTCGTTCGGCGGTTTGAGGCCTTGAGTAGCTTCACTTCATATTTTATGACTTGTACGCGTAGTCGGAATCGAATTTCGGGAAGTTCGGAATTGATTCGGATGAAAAATTCTAATTTCAGAAGCTTTAAGTTAGAAAAATTGACTGAGATTTGACTTTTGAGTAAACGGCCTCAGAATCGGAATTTGAAGGTTCCAATAGGTTCATATGATGATTTTGGACTTAGGCATATGTTCGGGTTGAGTATCGGGTGGTCCGGGAGCATTTCGGCACCTATTATGGAAAGTTGGCATTTTGAAAGTTTAAGAATTTTTAAAGTTTGATTTGAAGTGAATTTTGGTGTTATAAATGTCTGTTTGGGGTTCGAGGCTTGGAATCGGTTTATATCGTGATTTATATTTTGTACGTAACGTTTGGCATCATTCCGTAATGTTTAAGTATGATTCGAACGCATTCGTCGAAGTTTGGATGTTTGAAAGTTAAAAGAAGGATTTTGATTGTTGATTCGTAGTTTGGATGTTGTTTGGCATTATATGAGGCCTGGAGCAAGTTCGTGTCATGTTTTGGGACTAGTAGGTATGTTCGGACGGGGTCCCGAGGGGCTCGGGTGAGTTTCGGGGTGGTTTCGGACTATTTCTAGGTCATTTTTAATTGCTGGTTTTTTGCTATAGCAAAGTGCATCGCGATCGCGGACATTGGATCGCATTCGCGAAGAGAATAATGGGAGAAATGTGTCTGTGAATCGCGCTCGCAGAGGCAGATTCGCGTTGGCGTAGAAGAAATTTTTGTTGCACAAGGCTCACTTTGGAAGCTTATATCTTGAAATCTATAAGGAATTTAGAGATGATCTAAAAGTGAAAGTTGTAGCCCTTGGTGTCTAGTTTGCAGAAAGTCAAACTATCTGTCATTTAGAATTGTGTACAAAATGTTATAACCATTATACTAGAGGTTTTCTGGAGGAGTTGGGCAGCTTGTACTTCGCGATCGCGAAGGGCAAGTTTTAGCTTGGAAAAGTTGTGTTTCGCGATCGCAAAGCATTTTCCGCTATCACGAAGGGTAAATACCTGGGCAGAAGCTATATTTCAGGGGTTTGGCTTATTTTCACCCCATTCTTTCCATGCCAGCCGACTTTGGGGCGATTTTGAAGTGCCATTTTTATCATCAAACTTTAGGTAAGGGATTTCTACACCTTGTGAGTTAAATACATGGTTTATATGTGTATTAAAACATGAATATTTATGCAAATTGTGGGATTTTAAGAGAAAAACCTAGAATATGGTATTTTTGGATGTTGACCACGAAATTGGATATAGAATTGAGAATAAATTATATATTTGAGTTCGTGATGTTATGAGTAAAGTTTATCTTCGAAAATTTTTAGAACCCGGACACGTGGTCCTGAGGGTTGACTTTGTCGACTTTTCGAGCGGGATTGAGAATTATTATAAATTGTTCAGTTATATGCATTGGAGTATATTTTAATTAATTTGCACATTGTTTGACTAGTTTCAGAACGTTTGGCTTTGAGTTGAGGTGTTAGAGAGGCGTTGGAGCCGGTTATGGAACTTCAGAGCGAGGTAAGTCTCCTGTCTAACCTTGTGAAGGGTAAACTATCCCCTAGGTGATGTTATTGTTATGTGCTACTAGTTGTAGGTGCTACGTACGCACGAGGTGACGAAAGTTTGTACGTAGATAAAGCATGTTTATGCCCGGGTAGACTTAGGACTTTATCATATAATATTTAAATTATTTGAACTCATTCTGCTAGCTTAATTAATTGAATTTATAATTGAAATTGATTTAGAAATATATGTATATATTAGATCGAGCCTTATCACCTTACGTTGTTGGCAAGTTATTTGAGAAATGGTAAATGTATTTATGGTTCTTGCTGCTCGACCCTCGGCAGTGTACACATTATTCTAGATCGGGACGAACGACCTCAGCGTAATCGTGCGTTATTTCGCTGGTAGTCCGAATATTTATGAGACTATCCTTCCACTACTGTTGTAACGACCCAGCTGGTCGTTTTGAGTATTATAATCCCGTTTCCCCATTTACTGCTCAATTTATGCTTTACAGTCATTTTATGACTTACCGTATTAGTTGGTTTGGGTCCGGAAAGAATTCAGAGTGAAACGAGACACTTAGTCTCATAATTGAAAATTTAAGTTAGAAAAGTTGATCGGATATGGACTTATGTGTAAACGACCTCGGATTTGAATTTTGATGATTCTAATAGCTCTGTATGGTGATTTCAGACTTAGGAGCGTGTCCAGAAAATTATTTGGAGGTCCATAGTGGAATTAAGCTTAAAATGGCGAAAGTTAAATTTTTGGGAAGTTTGACCGGGGGGTTGACATTTTGATAACGGGGTCAAAATCCGATTCTAAAAATTTTAATAAGTCTGTTATGTCATTTATGACTTGTGTGCAAAATTTGAGATCAATCGGACGTGATTTGATAGGTTTCGGCATTGTTTGTGAAAACTTAAAATTTCAAAGTTCATTAGGCTTGAATTGGGGTATAATTCGTGGTTTTAGCGTTGTTTGAGGTGGTTTGAGGGTTCGACTAAGTTCGTATGATGTTTTAGGACTTGTTGGTATATTTGGTTGAGGTCCCTAGGGGCTCGAGCGTGTTTCAGATGGTATTCAGATTATTTTCCTTCATTTTTGCACTACTGGTAGCTGCTAATTTCTGGTGTTTCAAACCTTCTTCACGATCGCGAAGATTGGGACGCGATCGCGTAGGCTTAGTTAGGCAGTGGAGTTTTATTCTATGCAATCGCGTGGGGATATATGCGATCACGTAGGGTTAACTAGGGGGCTGCTGAGTTTCTTCTATGCGATCGCGTGAAGAGGGATGTGATCGCATAGCTCTGGGATTTTGTTACTCGCGAACGCGTGAAGAGGGATGCGATCGCGTAGAGTTAGAAGCTTGTGCTTTGCGATTGTGTAGGTCTGTGAAGTTGTGCATTACGATCATGTGGAAGAGTTCGCGACCGCATAGAGTTAATTTGGGAAGTAGAAAAATTGTTCTCCGCGATCGCGTAGAGCAAATGTCTAGGAAGAGAGTTTAAGTTCTGAAAATGGGACTTCGTCCCATTTTCCATTTTTGACGGATTGGAGCATGGGAAGAGGCGATTTTTGGGAAGAGGCGATTTTCGGGAAGAGGAGATTTTCCATTCTTAACTCAATATTGGTTAAATTACCCAAATCCATGGTTGTTTTTAACATTTAATTGGTGAATTAAGTTGGAAAATTGTGAAAACCCTGTTGGTTTAATTTGGAGATTTGAGAGTCGAGTTGATGTCGGATTTGAGTAAAATTTGTATGGTTGGAGTCGTGGTTGAATGGGCGTTCATATTTTGTAACTTTTGTCGGGTTCCGAGATGTGGGTCCCACGGACAATTTTTGAGCTAAATTTCGGAATTTTATGAAAAAATAGCATTTGCTTATGGAATTAATTCCAATAAATTTATTGACTGAATCGAATTATTTATGACTAGATTCGAGGCGTTTGGAGGCCAATTCACGAGAAAACGACATCACGAAATAAGAATTTCACGGTTTGAGGTAAGTGACAGTTATAAATCTGGTTCTGAGGGTATGAAACCCCAGAATTTGATATCATGTGATTACTTTGGAGGTGACGCGCATGCTAGGTGACGGGAGTTTGGGCATGCACCGAGGGGATTGTGACTTGGTCTGCCTCGGGAAACTATAAAGTTGAATAACTTGTTAGATATTTGCTCTCTATGTGTTGTTGAAATTTGACTATAAGTCATGTTAGAAACCATGTTTAGTCTATATGTTGGTACTGTTGGGACCCACCGAGGTCGTGTACATGTTAAATTATCTTCTAAATTGATATTTTGTATTAGTCACAGTTTACTTATTTATTTTAGCTCAGTCTCTATTGTTCATTATTGATGCATCATATTATTATTATTTGGGCTGAGTATAATGACTATTGAGAGTCCGAGAGACTGGAGAGATATATGACTGAGCGGGGCTGAGGGCCTAATTGTAAGATATTATTGCAGCACGTGAGTTTTCCGTGTGGATCCATATATTGATACTATAGCGCGTGAGTTGTCCGTGTGAATTATAGCGCTTGGGCTATAGGATCCCCTTCGGAGTCTGTACACCCCAGTGAGCGCGGGTACCCATTGAGTGTGAGTGCTGAGGGCCGGGAGCCCAGTGAGTGATTATTGTCCTGAGAGGTTGTACTTGCTTTTCATTTGTGGTTGCACTTAGTTGCTATCTGTCATTGTTGAGAAATATTCTGAAAGATTTTATATCCGGAATACATGAACTTGAATTGTGTAGAATTAATTTGACTTAAACTGCTGGATTTGAAAGCATGTCTATTCTTTGCTAGAATTACTGAAAGTGAACTATAACTATGTAGCTCGTCACTATATTCAATTTCTTATTTATTATTGTTACTTGATAAGTTAGTTGTACTCATACTACACCCTGCACTTCGTGTGCAGATGTAGGTGTTCCCGGGCATAGCAGGTGTTGATTTTTCCGCGCATTTGCTTTTCCGAGGATTTTGAGGTAGTTGTTGTGTTTTGCAAACCTTGCCTCTCCTTCCCTATCTCCTTATTTGCTGTATTTGATCTCGGACTATTATAGACCGTATTTTCCAGACTTGTATTCATAATAGATGCTCATGCACTCAGTGACACCAGGTTTTGGGAGTGTTCGTATCAGTATTTGTGAGATTTTGTATTGTATTTAAATATTATGTTTTTTAAAATTAAAGGAAATCGGGGGTTATTGATGTTGTATTGAGATAGGCGCCATCACGACAAGTCAGATTTTGGGTCGTGACAAGTTGGTATCAGAGCCTAGGTAACATAGGTCTCACGAGTCATGAGCAAGTTTTGTAGAGTCTTGCGGATCGGTACGGAGACGTCTGTACTTATCTTCGAGAGGCTGCAGAACCTTTAGAAAAATGTTACTTTCTTGTATTCTGTCGTGCGAATTTGTTGATTCCGGAAACTAAATCTATGTTATTCTATTCTCTCATAGATGGTGAGGACACGTACTACCGGATTGGACGGTCAGCCACCAGTGCCATTAGCTAGGGCCGTGAGAGGCCGGGGCCGAGGTAGAGCTCGAGGTGTAGCTCGTACCACAAGTGGACCAGCACCTGTGGTACTACCAGTTACTCCAGCTCAGGAGCAGATTCCAGATATAGCTGAGCCGACAGGACCAGTTCAGGCACCAGCTGTGCCCATTGAGATTCCAGGCCTTCAGGAGACTTTATCCCAGATATTGACAGTTTGCACTGGTCTTGCTCAGGTGGTTTCGGCTCAGGCCGTACCTGCCACTTCTCAGGCCGAGAGAGGTACTCACACCCCTGTTGCCCATACTCCAGACCAGGTAGTACATGGACTTCATATACCGGGGGCACTACCAGCCCAGCCCGGTAGTTCATGTTATGGAAGATGATGAGCAGAGGAGACTTGAGAGATTTGAGAGGCTTTGACCTCCACCATTTAGCGGTATTGAGTTAGAGGATGCTCAGGGTTTTTTGGATAGGTGTCAATTGATGCTTCGGACAGCGGGTATTCTGGAAACCAGTGGGGTCTCGTTCACTACTTTTTAGTTTTCTGGGGCTGCCTTCATGTGGTGGGAGTCTTATAAGAGGCGCATGCCGGTTGGTGCAGTACCACTTACATGGCAGGAGTTTTCTGTTCTCTTTTTGGAGAAGTTTGTGCTGTAATCTCGCAAAGAGGAGCTGCGCAAACAGTTTGAGTAGTTACGTCAAGATGGTATGTCTGTGACGTAATACGAGATGAGATATTTTGAGTTGGCTCGTCACGCAGCCTGGTTAGTTCCAACTGATAGGGAGAGGATTAGGAAGTTCATTGATGGCCTCACTTTTCAGCTACGATTACTCATGACTAGAGAGAGAGTGTCTGGTGCTACTTTCGACGAGGTAGTCGACATTGCTCATCATGTTGAGATAGTTCGCAGCTAGGAGGGGGTTGAAAGGGAGGCTACAAGGCCTCGAGGTTTAGGTGATTTCAGCGGTGTTCCTTTAGGGGGTCAGTTTTACCGCGATAGGGGTTGTTCTTACAGACACGCTCATACGGGTCGTACAACTCATCGTGGTGTATCAGCTAGCCATAGTTCTTACAGTGCTCACTCAGGCCAGTCTTCATTCAGTGCACTACCAGTGCAGAGTTCTCATCATGCCTTGTCCGCTCTGGCTTCTACAAGTAATTCATTGGGTTATCAGGAGCAACAGTTCCGTCAGAGGAAGGGTTGTTTCGAGTGCGGAGAATTTGATCTTTACAAGAGAGATTGTCCTAGGCTATTGAGTGGGGCTCCAGAACAGAGTTCTCAACTGACGGCACCAGCATCAGCAGTTCCACCACCCTCCCAGCCAGCTCGGGGTGGGGGTCAGGCAGTGTGCCACCCGTTATCTGGATATGCCCTGTGAGTCCTTAGTTTTACCTATTTGTGTATCTACACCGGTGGGCGATATTATTACTGTGGACCGTGTGTATCGGTCGTGTGTGGTAACTATTGGGGAACTGGAGACTAGAGTTGATATCTTATTACTTGGTATGGTTGAATTTGATGTAGTCCTAGGTATGGATTGGTTATGTCCATGCCATGCTATTCTGGACTGTCATGCAATAACCATGACGTTGACGATGTCGGAGTTGCCAAAGGTTGAATGGAGAGGTTCTCTAGATTCTATTCCTAGCAGGGTAATTTCTTATTTGAAAGCCCAACATATGCTGGGAAAGGGATGTTTGTCATATTTGCCTTTGTGAGAAATGTTGATGCAGATACTCCTATTATTGATTCAGTACCGGTCGTGCGAGACTTTCCGGATGTACTTCCTATAGACCTTCCGGGTATGCCACCCGACAGGGATATTGATTTCGGTATTGACTTGGTGCAGGGCACTTAGCCCATTTCTATTCCTCTGTATCGCATGGCACTAGCTGAGTTAAAAGAATTGAAACAGCAACTTTAGAAACTCCTTGAAAAGGGATTTATTAGGCCTAGTGTGTCACCTTGGGGTGCACCGGTTCTGTTTGTGAAAAATAAAGATGGTACTATGTGGATGTGCATCGATTATAGGCAGTTGAAAAAAGTTATAATCAAGAATAAATATCCCTTGTCGCATATTGATGACTTATTTGACCAGCTTCAAGGTACAAGGGTGTTCTCCAAAATTGATTTGAGATCTGGGTATCACTAGTTGAAAATTCGGGATTTGGATATTCTAAAGACGACATTAAAAACTCGTTATGGCCACTATGAATTTTTTGTGATGTCTTTTGGTCTAACCAATGCCCAGCAGCATTTATGCATTTGATAAATAGTGTATTCCAGTCATATCTTGATTTATTTTTCGTATTATTTATTGATGATATCCTGGTGTACTCACGCAGCCAGTAGGAGCATGCACAACACTTGGGTACTGTATTACAGAGATTGAGAGAGGGGAAGCTTTATGCCAAATTCTCTAAGTGTGAGTTCTGGCTTAATTCGGTGGCATTCTTGGGACATATAGTGTCTAGTGAAGGAATAAGGTGGATCCGAAGAAAATAGAGTCAATTCAAAGTTGGCCCATGGCATCTTAAGTTACTAAGATTCGGAGTTTTCTCGGCTTGGCCAGTTATTATCGTCGCTTCGTGAAGGAATTCTCGTATATTGCATCACCTATGACTAAATTGACCCATAAAGGTGCTCCGTTCAGGTGGTCGGATGAATGTGAAGAGAGCTTTCAGAAGCTCAAACAAACTTTGACTACAGCTCCAGGATTAGTGTTGCCTACACGTTTAGAGTCTTATACTGTATATTGTGACGCGTCAGGAATTGGTCTCGGCGCAGTGCTTATGCAAGACGGTAAGGTGATTGCCTATGTGTCCAGACAGTTAAAGGTACATTATAAGAATTACTCGTTCCATGATCTTGAGTTAGAAACTATTGTTCATGCTCTGAAAATTTGGTGGCATTACTTGTACGGTGTCCAGTGTGAGGTATATAGCGATCATCAGAGTCTACAACATTTGTTTAAACAGAAGGATCTTAATTTGCGACAGCGAATGTGGTTGGAGTTGCTTAAGGATTATGACATTACCATTCTCTATCATCCCGGAAAGGCCAATGTGGTGGCCAATGCCTTGAGTCGTAAGGCGGAGAGTTTGGGCAGCTTATCATACCTACCGGTAGCAGAAAGGCCTTTAGCCTGGGATGTTCAGGCCTTGGCCAACCAGTTTATTAGATTGAATGTTTTCGAGCCGAATCGAGTTTTAACTTGTGTGGTTTCTCGGTCTTCTTTATATGATCGCATCAGAGAGCACCAGTATGATGATCCCCATTTGCTCATCCTTAACGACACAGTTCAGCACGGTGATGCCAAGGAAGTCACTATTGGAGATGACAGTGTATTACGGATGCAGGGCAGACTATGTGTACCTAATGTAGATGGTTTGCGTGAGTTGATTCTCCAGGAAGCTCACAGTTCGCGGTACTCCATTCATCCAGGTGCCGCGAAGATATATCAGTATTTGAGGCAGCACTATTGGTGGAGGCGAATGAAGAAAGATAGAGTGGGGTTTATAGCTCGGTGTTTAAATTGTCAACTGGTAAACTACGAGCATCAGAGACCGGGAGGATTGCTTCAGAGACTTGAAATTCCAGAGTGGAAATTGGAGCGTATTACAATGGACTTTGTAGTTGGGCTTCCACGGACTTTGAGGAAGTTTGATGCGGTTTGGGTGATTGTAGATCGACTGACTAAGTCCACGCATTTTATTCTAGTTTGGTACCAATTATTCTTCGGAGCGATTGGCTGAGATTTATATCCGCGAGATTGTTCGCCTATACGGTGTGCCAGTGTCCATCATTTCAGATCGGGGCACGCAGTTTACATCACAGTTTTGGAGAGCAGTGCAGTGAGAATTGGGCACACAGGTTCAGGTGAGTTCAACATTTCATCCTCAAACGAACGGTCAGTCTGAGCGGACTATTCAGATATTAAAGGATATGCTACGCGCTTGTGTCATTGATTTTGGGGGTTCTTGGGATCAATTTCTTCCACTCGCGGAGTTTGCTTATAATAATAGCTACTACTCAAGCATTCAGATGGCTCTGTATGAGGCTTTGTATGGGAGACTGTGCCGGTCCCCGATGGGTTAGTTTGAGCCGGGTGAGGCTAGGCTATTGGGTACTGACTTGGTTCAGGATGCTTTGGAGAAGGTCAAAGTGATTCAGGAATGACTTCGCACGGCATAGTCTAGACAGAAGAGGTATGCCGACAGGAAGGTTCGTGATGTTGTTTACATGGTTGAGGAGAAGGTTCTGCTCAAGATTTCACCCATGAAGGGTGTTTTGAGGTTCGGAAAGAAGGGCAAGTTGAGCCCTCGGTATATTAGGCCTTTTGATATACTTAAGAAGATTGGAGAGGTGGCTTATGCACTTGCTTTGCCACCTAATCTATCAGGTGTTCATCTAGTGTTCTACGTATCCATGCTCCGAAAGTATGTCGGGGATCCGTCTCATATTCTGGATTTCAGTACAGTGCAGTTGGACGGTAATTTGACTTATGATGTGGAGCCGATGGCTATTTTAGACCGGCAGGTTCGAAAGCTGAAGTCAAAGAACATAGCATCAATGAAGGTACAGTGGAGAGGCCAGCCAGTCGTAGAAGCTACTTGGGAGATTGATTAGGAGATCCGGAGCAAATATCCACACCTATTGGAGACTCCAGGTATGATTCCAAACTAGTTCGAGGATGAACGTTTGTTTAAAAGAGGGAGAATGTAATGACCCGACCGGTCATTTTGAGTATTATAACCCCATTTTCTCATTTACTGCTCAATTTATTCTTTACAATCGTTTTATGACTTACAGGATTAGTTGGTTCGGGTCCGGAAAGAATTCAGAGTGAAACGAGATACTTAGTCTCATAATTGAAAATTTAAGTTAAAAAAGTTGACCGGATATGGACTTATCTGTAAACGACCTCGAATTTGAATTTTGATGATTCTAATAGCGCAATATGGTGATTTCAGACTTAGGAACGTGTCCGAAAAATTATTTGGAGGTCCGTTGTGGAATTAGGCTTAAAATGGCGAAAGTTAAATTTTTGGGAAGTTTGACCGGGGGGTTGACTTTTTGATATCGGGATCAAAATCCGATTCTGAAAGTTTTAATAGGTACGTTATGTCATTTATGACTTGTGTGCAAAATTGGAGGTCAATCGGACGTGATTTGATAGGTTTCGTTGTTGTTTGTGGAAACTTGGGATTTTAAAGTTCATTAGGCTTGAATTGGGATATGATTCGTGGTTTTAGCATTGTTTAAGGTGATTTGAGGGTTCGAATAAGTTCATATAATTTTTTAAGTCTTGTTGGTATATTTGGTTGAGGTCCCGAGGGGCTCGGGTGTGTTTCGGATGGTATTCAGATTATGTTTCTTCATTTTTGCACTGTTGGTAGCTGCTGATTTCTAGTGTTTCAAACCTTCTTCGCGATCGCGAAGATTGGGACGCGATCACGTAGGCTTAGTTAGGAAGTGGAGTTTTGTTCTATGCGATCGCGTGGGAATATACACGATCGCGTAGGGTTAACTGGGGGGCTGCTGAGGTTTGTTCTACACGATCGCATGAAGAGGGATGTGATCGCGTAGCTCTGGAATTTTGTGACTCGCGAATGTATGAAGAGGGCTACGATCGCGTAGAGCTGGAAACTTGTGCTTCGCGATCGCATGAATGTGTCTGCGATCATGTGGAAGAGTTCGTAATCGCGTAAAGTTAATTTGGGCAGTGAAAAAATTGTTCTTCGCGATCGCATGTGAATGTTCGCGATCGCGTAGAGCAAATGTTTGGGCAGAGAGTTTAATTTGGAGATTTGAGGGTCGAGTTGATGTCGGATTTGAGTAAAATTTGTATGGTTGGAGTCGTAGTTGAATGGGCGTTCATATTTTGTAATGTTTGTCGGGTTCCGAGACGTGGGCCCCACGAGCGATTTTTGAGCTAAATTTCGGATTTTTATGGAAAATTAACATTTTCTTATGGAATTAATTCCAATAAATTTTATTGACTGAATTAAATTATTTGTGACTAGATTTGAGGCGTTTGGAGGCCAATTCACGAGAAAAAGACATCGCATAATAAGAATTTCACGGTTTGAGGTAAGTAACAATTATAAATTTGGTCGTGAGGGTATGAAACCTCGGAATTTAATATCATGTGATTACTTTGGAGGTGACACACATGCTAGGTTACGTGCATGTGGGCATGCACCGAGGGGATTGTGACTTGGTCTGTCTCGTGAAACTGTAAAGTTGAATAACTTGTTGTTAGCTATTTGCTCTCTATGTGTTGTCAAAATTTGACTGTAAGTCATGTTAGAAACCATGTTTAAGCTATATGTTGGTACTGTTGGAATCCACAGAGGTCGTGTACATGTTGAATTATCTGCTAAATTATTATTTTGTACTCAGGCACAGTTTACTTGTTTATTTTATCTCAGTCTCTATTGTTCATTATTGATGCATCATATTATTGTTATTTCGGCTCAGTATCATGACTATTGAGAGCCCGAGAGACTGGAGAGATTTATGACTGAGCAGGGTCGAGGGCCTGATTGTGAGATATTATTGCAGCACGTGAGTTGTCTGTGCAAATCCGGATATTACTATACTATAGCACGCGAGTTGTCCGTGCAACACATGAGTTGTCCGTGCGTATCCAGATATTGATACTATAGCACGTGAGTTGTCCGTGCGGACTATAACGCTTGGGCTGTAGAAGCCCTTCCAGAGTCTGTATGCCCCCCAGTGAGCGCGGGTACCCATTGAGTGTTAATGTTGAGGGCTGGGAGCCCAGTGAGTGATTGTTCTGTACTTACTTTTTATTTGTGGTTGCACTTAGTTGTTATCTGTCATTGTTGAAAAATTTTCTAAAAGATTTTATATTCGGAATACATGAACTTGAACTATATAGAATTGATTTGACTTAAACTGTTGGATTTGAAAGCATATCTATTCTTTGTTGGAATTACTGAAAGTGAACTATAACTGTGCAGCTCGTCACTATAATTAATTCCTTATTTATTATTGTTACTTGTTGAGTTGGTTGTACGCATACTACACCTTGCACTTTGTGTGCAGATCCAGGTGTTCCTGGGCATAGCAGGTGCTGATTTTTCCGCGTAGTTGCTTTTCCGGGGATTCTGAGGTAGCTATCATGTTTCGCAGACCTTGCCTCTCCTTCCCTATCTCATTGTTTGCTGTATTTGGTCTCAGACTATTATAGACCGTATTTTCCAGACTTGTATTCATAATAGATGCTCATGTACTCAGTGACACCAGGTTTTGGGAGTGTTCGTATCAGTATTTGTGGAATTTTGTATTATATTTAAATATTATATTTTTCAAACTTAAAGAAAATCGGGGGTTATTAATGTTATCAACTTGCCTAGTATTGAGATAGGCGCCATCACGACATGTCAGATTTTTGGTCGTGACAGCTGCCTTGCATTTTATATGGTATTTTTTATCCGTTTGATACTAGTACTTGATACATCTGAGTTGTTGTGGTAGAATACAAGACTGAAAAATTCATACCTTTAAAAGAAATATTTGGAAAATTATGTATCTTCCAGATTTACCCCATTATTGTTGTGTGTTTCATATCTGCTTATGATTTATTATATAGCTTTAATCGGCCTCTAGTAAGTGTCGATGCCGACCCCTCGTCACTACTTCTCGGGGGTTAGGCTAGATACTTACTGGGTACGCGTTGATTTACGCACTCATGCTGCACTTCTGCACTAAATGTGGAGGATGTGACAGGTTTATTTGGTGGTCACATTGGCGCATAGGCGCAACTGCTGAGGGGACTTTATGGTGAGCTGCAAATTCCAGGCTACGTATCGCAGCCCGCAGAATCTCCATCGTATGACTTATTTTAATCTGTCTTATTTACATTCTAGACAGATGTTGCATTATTATTGTATTTCTTAGTAAATTCTTATGCACTTGTGACACCGTGTTTTGGGATATTCTAGTTGATGACAACAAATTTGTATATTATTATCACCTTTCATTTCCTTTTTCAGACTACTAGTTATGTACGTACCCGTGATTTTAGAGTTGTAAACCTCTCTACTTAATTACAATTATGATTTCGAAAATAATAAAATGAATAATTAAGTTGTTAGTTCACCGTTGACTTGCCTAACGGCGGCGTTGGGCGCCATCGCGATCTATAGTGGATTTTGGGTCGTGACATTGATCTAATTATTTTTTTTTAAAATCATTAGTGCCAACATTTTAATGCAAAGTAGAGGATATTAACCAGTAACTAGAAAAAACCTGGAAAAAACAAAAACAGAATCACACCTATTTTATATTGGGGTTGTACGTCTTTGACAGTTTGAACATTGAAGATAAATTCCAGTGGATTTGCTGTGAGTGGCTAAAATTCAAAGCGATTCGCTTGGAGTATGTGTTCCTTTTGTTGGTTCCTCCCTTACTTTCCACTGCGTAAATGGTGGTATTAACTTCGTTAAAAAATCAGCCTTCATTATCGTTTTTGTCTGGTCTGAATTAAGTGGAAATAAATGAAGTGGAATTGTGGAAAGCAGAGACCAATTTGAAAAGAGTGGCATGTTATCTACTCTTTCGATTGTTTGTGATTAGAAATACTTTAATTTGATTGAGAATTCAATTTTCTGTTGCAATATAATTAGTCGAGTCATACAAGAAAAAAGTATATCTGGTTTCTTCATTGTGGCAGCGACCTTTCTGAAAAGAAAAATCAAAAAACGATGGAGACATGGAGGGACCAACCCCTCTTATTAATAGGACGGATTAATAAGACTTTTAACCCTCTCGTCGAAACTTAAAAAGTATTTGTACTTCTTTTTTCTGTATTTCCCTTCCTAAACTTTAAACAAATAAAAAGAAAAAACATTTAGGAGTCATTTGGTTCATATACTATTGTGTGAAGATCCAATATAACTTAGGGATTGTTTCTGTGATAAATAATACTCCATGAAGACCAAGAATTAGAATCTTTTAGACACATTTCTACACAACTTTTTTGGAATATTACAAAAGATCATGCACCTAAAATAACTAAAAAGAAATATGAACCAAGACACTACATATTTAAGTTTACTCCGACTACTTTGTGCTTCTCTGTTACATGGCGAAACTAATGGTATAGACTAAAGGCCTAGCCATTTAGGACCATAATCTGCTTTTCGATTGGTTTCACTCAAACTTTTGGGTACAACAAACGCACAAGTACTGGGTATGTGAATAAAGTCTTACACGCAGATAATATTACACCATGTTAAGAATATCTTTTGGACTATTTTACCCCAACAACAAGTTGGGTGATCATTTGAACTTGGGTTCAATCAACTTGCTAACAAAATTGATTTCTTGCTTCAAGCTTATAATTAAAACTAGAGGTGTACAAACTAAATCGAAAAATCACACCAAACCAAAAAGTCAAACCAAACCGATTAAAAAACCCGATTAGATTTTGTATTAAGTAAAAAAATCCGAACCAACCCGATATATAAATATATAATTTTTATCTTTTATAGAATTTTCTTTAAAAATATTTAGAAATATTTGTGATTTTCTTATAGGATGTAATATTTAATTAAATATGAAGTGCTCCATATTTATTAACTTGAAATAGTTGGTTGTATGGTCACTTTCTTATCAAGTGTTAGTGAAATGTGTCAATCTCTTTGTTCTTCTATATTTATATGTCAAGATCTGTTAAATTTTTATATCTTTTCAAATTTGAAATGGTATTTCGATAATTTAAAATTAAATATAACATATCATTACATAGGTTCATATTTATTTTTATGTTTAATTATTAAATTCGATTAATCTTGAAAGTTTACATCAACGTAAAATTATTGTCAAACGATTAAAAAATAACTATCATGTGTTACTAAGAAAATTCTTCCATAAGAATATTTAATAGATCATATATTTACTTATCTAAAATTTAATAAAAAAAGATTGAAACAATATTCATATAACAAAAAAATTCGAAAAACCCGACAAAACCAAAACAATCAAAACCGATATAGTTGGTTCGGTTTTGATAGAAACCGAACCAATCCGGTCCATGTACACCCCTAATCAGGGGCGGACCTAGAGCATTTACTACGGGTTCCCAAAAATTCAGTAACTTTTGCGTAGACCCTGTATTTATATTAAGAAATTCACTAAATATTTGTAAATATCTAACTGTGATCCCAGATATTATTGTATATTAATTTAAAATTACGGTAGGAACCCATAAGCCTCAAATCCTGGATCCGCCTCTGCCCCTGATTAAAACTTGCGACGAGAGTGGATTATGGGCACAAAGCAGAGAAGTCATGCTAATTTTTTGACAGTTATAGAGTTCTCTGTAGATGGTACAAATTCCAGATCGTTTAATTAGTTTTTGTTATAAAATCTTGAATTATGGTGGATGTCCATAACCACCAAAGGAGTAATGCTCACTACTCTTCTTCATTATCTCCATAACTTTCACTACTATAATACTTATGGAATTATGATTGTAACTCCATAACCTCCCTATGATCTTCCTCCATGATCTCAAATGCTTAATGACATATTCAATAACATATTTCTTCATTTTTCATGCCTATATAAAGGCCTTGTAATAGATGGAAAGAATACACAATTGAAGAAGAAACAAGAATCTCTCTTCTCTTTCTCTCTATATCTCTTAGCTTGTTTTTCTTTGTTTCATATTGTTACTTTGAGCTATATTTTATAATACGTTATCAGCACGATGCTCTAATTTTTCATTTCTATCATTACCTCCAAAGGCAGAAGACAACATATTTTTTGGTAGACTAGGAAAAGCCAGCAACCTAAAATTAATTTGGTTGAGGCAATGAAAACCTCTACATTTCGTATGCCACGTTAATCAGTTTGTTTCTATGTTGTCCAGGGAGTATTATTTTTAATTATACCATGTATTTTAAATTTAAATTATGTATCATAAATATAGAAAGAGGAAATTGATAATAGTAGTTACAATTATTTTCTGCTAGCATGAGTCACCACTGCCAAAAAGCAAAGATGAATATATTCCTTTCCATTGAGCAGTGCCACTAAGAGAATCGAGCTTTAACACTCGAGTTTCATTGTTCTCCGTAATAATGTCTGCTAAGAAAACGTCTCGGAGTATCAAGAAAATACGGTACCTATTTATATAACCTGCATTGTTTATGCATACACGAGCATTTCTAGCATGCATGAGTTTATATTTGTTGAAATTGATAAGGTGGCATTGGCTTAGTTATTATCATAAATACAAATTGGTTACGTTGATATAGGATTAGTATTTTGTGAATATCATATACCAGCATGAATACTATATATATACATATATAATATTCACTCATTACTGTATGCGCCCAAGTGTCTTCGTTACATTACATATTGAATTTATCATTTGATATTTTATATACAGTGATTTTGCTTTTTTTTTTGTGGTTGTGCGTGAGGTATGAATGATTTTTTATTTTCGATTGTCGCCTAAACTAGAAGAAAAAATCTTAGAAGATGTAAGTTTCTGTTTAGCCATAAATTTTTGGTGTTTTTCATCTTCAAAGTCGGACACAAAACATAACCCAAGAATTGATTTGTTACAGCAAATTTGTTGCATTGTTTTTGTATTTTAGCCATGAAAAGGACAAACTGATTGGTGGTATAATTTTGGTAAGACCCTTGATCTATTTTGAGTAGTTCTTTAATATTACTTTTTCAATGATGAAACGAGTTGCACCAAATCTAACTAAAGGTACGTCCATTTTATATGTTCACGGTATATGAAAATAGATGAGTAATATTTTTACAGGGTCAGAAGAGTCTAATATACTTTGGCATATTATATTATTAATTGAGTGTAAGACAGTAAATTCAAGTCTCACCGCACCATGAGGGTAAGACATTGGGTCAAATCCCGGTGCACCATGATAATAAGATTTTGGGTTAGAGTCCCAATGCCTTATGGATTAACATGTTTTTATAAGGGTAAGATATTGGGTTCGAGTCCTAATGCACCATATTGATGATATAATGATGACTAAGGCAAAATAATGTGTTTTAGATAAAAATCTCGTCCCACTAGATATGCTCCATTCCCTAGAGTGAATATGATAGCAGGACATAATAAATCTAAATGAAGACAAGTGGTTGACCAATGAACGTGGGCGTTCCAAAGATCAAAATAATAATAGTCATCACTATGATTATAAAAAGGATAACAATAAGGGTTCTCAAAATAGTCCTTCAAAGTGTGAGGGCAATGTTTACCATCAAATTGGTATGAAAAAATAATAAAGCACGCCGTTGATTATGATTCATTCCTTGAAGAGAATGTGACTTGTGATAAGCATTGAGAATGCAGACTCATTCCTAAAGGTGAATATGGCAATATGTGATAAAAGTAATGAATAAAGACATACAATGCATGATTTGATGAACACCACACAACTCACTTCTAAGGGAGGTTTGAGTGAAATAAAGAGAATAAATATTATTGTATGATTACATGAATATGCCATTGGTCGCGTACATGTGATACGCCAAAACATATTTTGTTGTGCCTTATAAACGGTTATTAAAGGCAAAATTAAAGCAAGAAATAATTTTGCTTATGATAATTTTGACCGTGACAATTTATTATAATATGATTTTCTTCGTGAGAAGACATTAGTGTAACAAACAATCTTGTAATACAAAATTAATTAAGAGCTCCGGAAGAACTAATTTGTCACTATCCGGATGAATGAAATTATTCATGATATTGATATTGTAGTAAGTCTCAAATGAAACTTTTTTAATTTTCAAATATATTAGCCAAAGTGGTTGGCATATTGAGACTATAAATGAAAGGAAGATTGAATATCTTCATATTACTATAATCATATCGGATAAATATGAAAGGCTACCCAGTTTTCTTTCTATTTATACTACACAATAATAAGCATGATGATGGAATCATATGCCACAAGTAAACTAGAGGTTTACTCAAACAAATATCAGTTGGCATGACCGGTTGGCCATCTCGGTTCAATTATGATACGAAAAATTGATTGAAAATTCACATTAGCATATATTGAAGAAATTGAAGATTCTTCAAAAATTCTCGTGTGCTGCTTATTCTCATGATATACCAGTTAAGGTTGGGATTGAATCCCTACAGATAAAAAGGTGATAAATATATGGGACCCAGTCACCTGCCATGTAAACCATTTACTATTATATGATTTTAATAGATACATCTATTTGTATGGTCACATGTGCATTTGTTATCAACTTGCAGTTTGACTTTTGCTAGGTTGCTTGCTTAAATTATTAGAGCACAGTTCCAGAATATAAATTATGATAATTTATCTTGATAATGCTAGTTTAAATTCAAGTTGGTTTAGCAGAAATTGCATGCCTCTAATTATAGCTAAATCGTTGGTTATGAGAACAAAACTCCCAAATAGAAATTTGGTATGAGATGTATTATTTAATATACAACAACACTTGTACGCATCTAGCCAAGTTATGAAAAGTTCTCCCTATCACAATCGGTTCAGGGTCAGGAATCAAATAATTTTTAAATAGAAATATGGATGTGCTATATGATATAATTATGCCACCACAATGCACAAATATGGGTTCCCAAAGAAGGTTGAGAAATGTGTTGGCGATCCCAACATTAAGGGAAGAAAATGGGAAGCTGAAAAAGTGATACGTGAAATAAATTATTATGAATATATATAGATCCTCGTACAAGAAAATATTAACTTGAAGTTCAAGTGATAATTCATTTGCAAACTATTGCCAGACGCATTTGCTGACCCAAAGCTAAATGTCATATTTCAGCTGCTAATGCTCCAAATAGAATAAAGTCCATGATGGACATAGTCTATGGAACGCATGAAGCGCAATAGACTAATCGGTTCCAAAGATAAAGTCCTTGAAGAAGGAGAGGAGCAAATGAAAAAGATGGTCATACTAAGGAGGCAAGTGCTCTATAAGAGCACCACGACATAACAATTTATAAGACCTCGTGGGAGAGGCGCGAGTATCTGAAAATAATGAGATCTCGATAAGTTATGTTTTTATTGAGTGACGATGGAACCGCCATAAAATGATCGTTGACGATATTGTTAATATAATATAGCTCTCAATATTATTGATGAGGATCTTGAGCTCAAATCTGTCATTAAATTTGGACAGATAAATGATTGGCCAAATAAAAAATACACAATAAAAATGTGACTGTGCCTGAAAAATATAAAGTCGAACGGATAATCTTAACACCTGAAAATATAAAGGCAGTAGAGGTATAAATGTGTTCTTGTGTGAAGAAAAAATCAAGTCGATAGACATAAAGATGACTTGTGGCACAAGAAGATTTATAAATATCCTGGCATTGATTATATAGAGACATGTTTTCCTGTGGTGGATGTAGTCATTTCAGGTTTTAATCTGGCAATATATGAAAAACTTGATATGCGTATAATGGAAATCATTGAAGGATTTAAATTATTCTGAAGCATAATAAGGTTTTCAAGAAATTTATTAAATAAAGCTTCAACAAATCCTTATGTGGATTAGAGCAGTCATGACGTATATAATTTATTTTTGTGTCTATGTAATTGGTACACTAATGTATCGTGCTAGGACCATGAGTATAACAATATACTAGTGAGATATAATTTTATTCCTATATGAAGATATTGGAATACTAGGAGTCATTGATATAGGTTTGTTTATTCTAACAAATATTGCCAAAGTTTTATTGGTTATGCAAATGCAGGCATTTTCTGAAGTTCGTTCTTCAAACAATCTATTTGTATGTGAGGGTACTGCCATATTATTATTTCACAAGAAAATCAATTGTTGATACTTATTCAATAATGTCAATATACTAGTAACTGATAAATCAAGTCACTCAACACACAACCGGTGTGTGACTTTACTTTGAAGAGAAGACTCCAATAATAGTGAAGACGATGATGNATCTGTCATTAAATTTGGACAGATAAATGATTGGCCAAATAAAAAATACACAATAAAAATGTGACTGTGCCTGAAAAATATAAAGTCGAACGGATAATCTTAACACCTGAAAATATAAAGGCAGTAGAGGTATAAATGTGTTCTTGTGTGAAGAAAAAATCAAGTCGATAGACATAAAGATGACTTGTGGCACAAGAAGATTTATAAATATCCTGGCATTGATTATATAGAGACATGTTTTCCTGTGGTGGATGTAGTCATTTCAGGTTTTAATCTGGCAATATATGAAAAACTTGATATGCGTATAATGGAAATCATTGAAGGATTTAAATTATTCTGAAGCATAATAAGGTTTTCAAGAAATTTATTAAATAAAGCTTCAACAAATCCTTATGTGGATTAGAGCAGTCATGACGTATATAATTTATTTTTGTGTCTATTGTAATTGGTATACTAATATATCGTGCTAGGACCATGAGTATAACAATATACTAGTGAGATATAATTTTATTCCTATATGAAGATATTGGAATACTAGGAGTCATTGATATAGGTTTGTTTATTCTAACAAATATTGTCAAAGTTTTATTGGTTATGCAAATGCAGGCATTTTCTGAAGCTCGTTCTTCAAACAATCTATTTGTATGTGAGGGTACTGCCATATTATTATTTCACAAGAAAATCAATTGTTGATACTTATTCAATAATGTCAATATACTAGTAACTGATAAATCAAGTCACTCAACACACAACCGGTGTGTGACTTTACTTTGAAGAGAAGACTCCAATAATAGTGAAGACGATGATGCTTGCTTATCTCAATTGAAAGAAGGATATATTGAAGAAGACAGAATAAATCATATATTTCATCAAAGTTCTTTATCAGACACAATCTTCACCGAATGGTGAAATGGATGTTCAATAAATTTGTTCGCTTGATAATTTGGTAATTCTATTCAACGAAGCATGATCAATCTCAACATTTGAAAAGTTGGTATACATGATCGGAACACATCATCTAGGTGAAATAAATTGATGTTTTCATCAGGGGAAGGCAAATACGCGCTGTACTCTTTTTTCTTTAGCTACGATTTTATCCCACTGGATTTTTCTGGCAAGGTTTTTAGTGAGGCAACAAACAATGCGTATTACATGATATGTATACTCTTTTTTCTTCACTAGGATTTTTTTCCTATAAGGTTTTTTTTTCTAGCAAGGTTTTAACGAAGTACATTATCTATGGATATCCAAGGGGAAGTGTTATAAAATCTTGAATTATGGTGGATGTCCATAAGCACCAAAAGAGTAATGCCCACTACTCTTCTCTATTATCTTCATAACTTTCACTACTATAATACTTATGGAATTATGATTGTAACTCCATAACCTCCCTATGATCTTCCTCCATGATCTCAAATGCTTAATGACATATTCAATGACATATTTCTTCATTTTTTATGCCTATATAAAGGCTTTGTAATAGATGGAAAGAATACACAATTGAAGAAGAAACAAGAATCTCTCCTCTCTTTCTCTCTATATCTCTTAGCTTGTTTTTCTTTGTTTCATATTGTTACTTTGAGCTATATTTTATAACAGATTTGAAATATGTCCTCTTTTTTTTTGTGGTTTCCCCTTAATACAATTTATAGCGTAAATTATGGTTTTAACTTCTTGGATACATCAGCCTTCCTTATCTTTTTAACAGTGCTAAAGTGGAAAGATGAGGTGTAAAGTTGACCAATTTGTGCATGTTGTCTATGTAATGCCTGCAATAATGTGTTACGGCCCTCCTTATCTTTCAATCTAATCTTTTGTGATTAGAAACATTTTTCATTTGATTGCGAATTCAAATTAATTTTTGATGCAAAAAAAGTCTACTTCTACAACTTCAAGAAATTTGTTATCCTGTTTGGAAAATTCAAACTAGATGAAGACATGGAGGGACCCAACCCTACTGGCTACTGCTTAAGTTTACTTTCAGCCTGAGTAATGCTTTCACCGAAAGTTGAAAGGTATTTGTAACCTTTTTATTTACCTTCCTAACTTTTTTTAACAACCCCGTATTGGAAAAGCCTTATTAATCTGAATTCGCATCGTCTACAAAGAAAGTAAAACGCTCTCTATCAAGAAAATGTAAATTGTTAGGACTCCCTTCCTAAGTTGTAATAACAAAATAAAAAGCATTTGTAAGTTATTGAACACGCCGGTTTAATGAACTTGGTCAAGAGAAGAAAAACAATAAAGAAAAGATAAATTTAAATTTCCAGATTAGATGAGCTAAGTTTACAGGGTCTGATCTCTAATTATAAAGACAATTATGTAGATTTATCTACGGAAACAGGCTGATTGATACAACTTTGAAGCAAGGAAAATTAAGAGATTGTTTAACACGTACAATATATTATATCTTCTCACAAGAGAGATAGCTAGAAATTAAATACTAAATATCAACAGATGAAGAGGATGGAAGGGTCGCAGCAACACTCATCAATCAGGAAACAGCAACACAGAGCTGCCAGACTGCATCAACACATCATTTTAAAAACTTGTATTAAATACTTTTAGGCCCTTTTTTCCCTCGAAATAAAAACACACAATAGAGACGAATTAAAGATTTAGACTTAAAGTTCTAAATAAATTTTAATATATATATATATATATATATATATATATATATATATGTAATTATAGTTGGAGCTGAAAGCAAACTCTTCTAAATCTGCCCTCTACATACAGACAGACGCACAAAAGAGAGAAAAAACGCCACTTACCATCCCTCAAGAAAGCCAGGTTCCCTTCTCGGGGGAGGAGCTGTATAATATTGTGGTGGCGGCATCACTGGTGGACCTTGATAATATCCTAGCAACATATATATGTTTCCATTTAAACAAAATCAAATAAATTATGTTATGGGATAAAAGAAAAAAAAAGGATTGAGAGAGCTATGGGAAGTTTGATTTTACCAGAAGAACAAGAACTAAAATTAAAGTACGCCAGTCAAGAATAGGAAATTAAAACCCCATCAAATTAAAGTTAAACAAGACACCCTACAACTTTATGTTATTCACCAAGCTAGAGTTATAGGGATTTACCTTGAGCAGGGTAGGGATACGCGTACTTTGGTGGCTCACTCATCCTCGATACCCTCTCACAAAATCACAGAGATATGTTCCAAAGAAACAGAAGAAGAGTAATTCCAATTTCTAACTTGATAATCAGATAAGTACCTATTTATACGAGCCTAAAGTTTCAAGGGTCAGACCATGACTTATTAATTATAAGCCTCATCAGGAGATTTGAAATGTATTCCTCCCTTACTGCAATAGTGTATGCACTTTTTTGTCATTAAAAACTAACCTCATGCTTTCCCTTTTGACCTTTATGTATATGCTAAAAATTACCATAATTATATGTGGACCAAGTTAACATTTAGAAAGCCTTCGAAGGCTGCCACGTGTCGTCAACAAGATACAATGGTTTGGCTTTAAAAAGTCCATGTCATGAGAAAATAACACGTCGTCGACGAGATCGAGGTAGCTCAACAGAGAATAAAGGCGAGGACGAGCACTCCCTTTATTAAAGTAGTAACGGCTAGTTCTGTGATGATGTTCCCCAGAGAATATTCCAGTGAATATTCTTTCCAGTCATACTATTTTGGGTTTTGTAGCCCATGTATTCTCATAAATAGAAAGATATTAGGTATAGACGGGATTGGACATTCGTTGTAAAGAACAATACATTGACATTCTCTGAATATTCTTTCTTTATCATACACATACAAAGTTCACCTTTTTCTCATATCTTTATCTATCTTTTCTCCCTCGATCCAAAGAGGATCTGAATATTCAAAGGCTTATCATTATCTACCCTTGTCAGAAAGATTATTGAGGAATCTCACCTTTTTCGGGTGACCTCTATCCATTTATTTACTTAAATGTCATTTACTGTTATTTATTGATATCTTTCATATTCTTGAATCGTTTACAATTTCATTATTGTCGTCATTTATTCCCACTCAATAGCACACGTGGGATCTTACTACAAAAATATTTGGTCTATCTTTTGGATATTAATATTAGCTAAGATTAACCCTACTTTATTATAAAATTTGATTGTATAAGCCTAGATCTAAATCGTCTGTGGGGATCTTCTTAGCCAATTTTTTAGTTTCTATTAGCCCCATAACTCACGTGCCTTATTAATCTAACAAACCACAAAGTTTATCTTTTCTCTCTGTGCGTACAAAAATCTGCATGGCGTGTAAACAAGGAAACGGGACGACGGCAACAGATAATGTTCCCCTCAACCTCATGAGTGCCATCAATGAAGGCTATGACACCTAAGATGAGGAGGTGACACCCACAGCTTCTCCCAGACGAGAGAGGTCGCTTGCCCCTTTCTGCAGCACAACAAAACCAAACGGGATCTTCAACAGTGGACAGGGGCCTCCACGTCCACGGGAGAGGGGATGCCACACACTTGAAGCATGGCTAACTGATACTCTAGTCAGCGTGCTCAGTAAACAAGCCCCATGCACGACCACAGAAACCGCGAGAATCCGTGCAACACAACGCATGAACGCATACGACGACCGACCAAACCCTACAATTTCAGGTACAACTCACACTATTATTACTGGTAGTGTAGGTGATAGTATCCTACCCGCCGTACTGAAAAAGAATGGAAGAAATAGAAAATGAGAACAGAGCACTCAGGGACCAAATGAAATAGCATCAGGAACAGGTAGACAAAATACCAGGTGTCGCCAAATTATTACCAAAAAGAGATGCCGGCAGGTTTGTGGAACACTCATACAATGAAGAAGCGGCTCCACACGCCATATCAAAGACCTTCAAGATGCCCCCATATCTCAGAATTTACGACGGAATGACTGATCTTGAAGATCATGTAACCCATTATGTCACCGCCGTGAAAGGCAACGACCTCACCAAAGAGCATGTGTCCTCTATCTTGCTGAAAATGTTTGGTGAGACTCTCACTAGAGGAGCACTGACGAGGTACTCACAACTGCCAGTTTATTCCATAGAAACATTCGAAGAGATGGCCGACAAGTTCGTAGCAGTGCATGCCAGGGCCAAGAAAGCTGAAACAAGGGTGAACGTTATCTTCCCCATCAAATAATCTCCAAGAGAAAGATTAAGGGGCTTCCTAGCCCGATTCAACAGGGTGAGGATGACCCTACCAAACATCTCCGAAGGGATGGCCGTGGCGGCCTTTCAGAATAGGTTGACTAGAGAGGGTTCGAGGCCGACCAAAAAGTTACTAAGTCAATTAATGAAGTACCCACGGGCCACTTCGAACGAAATCCATAATGCATAATATGACGAGGTCAGAGCAGATGAAGACGACCTCAATGGACCAACTCATAGACTCACCTCGGTGCAATCCGAGCCCAGGAAAGAACGCAAGGATAACATAAGGAGAGATGACCCTGTATCGGGGTCAGGCGGGGAACGACACCAACCTTGTGTCAGGATGCCTGTTCCCTCATTTTGTTATGAAGACGACCCATCTAGGTCGAGATTAGGCACTCAAAGGAATGATTGAGATATGCCACCCTTACTCTCTGCTCACAACTTTTGTGTATCACCTACAGAGGTGGTCTACGCACTTGAGAAGCTAGGAACAAAAGTAAAATGGCTACCGAAGATGAGGTCCAACCCAAGTACCATGAAATATGACACCCTCTGCGTGTTCCACCAAGAACATGGACAGAAAATAGAAGATTGCATCGCCCTAATACTAGAAGTAGCAAACTTGTTGCAGCAAGGGCATCTCAAAGAACCACTCGGTGACAAAGGCAAGAACACTTTAGCGAGGGGTCGAGAACGTCTAGGCCTACCAAAGACGCCTTCGCCAACTCATACCATCAACATGATTATTGGTGGCAATGATGATGCCTCTATCAACGACATCAAATTCATCGCCACCTACAAGCTCAAAAGATTAATCACCCACGAAATGTGTGATGGACTCAGAGAAAGTATCATATTTGATGAGTTAGATGTCGATCGTTTGACTTTTCCTCACAATGATGCATTTGTCATTACTTTACTAATATTAGATACATATGTTAAGAGAATTATGGTAGATGACGGAAGTGGAAAGTGCATTATCTATCCCCGAGTCCTCGCATAAATGAGACTCGAGGATAAGATAGTGTTGCGCTGCATTACACTAACTGGTTTTAATAATGCAGTTGAACGAACTTTCGAAGAGATTACACTCCCCTTCCTCGCCGGTGGGGTGACTCTAGAGACAACATTCCATATCATGGACCAGGACACCGTATGCAACGCCCCCGTGGGACGACCGTGGATACACCTTATGAGAGTCGTCCACTCTAGCTTATACCAAGTGATCAAATTTACAACACCTTGGTGAATATTCAGCATATGAGGCGAACAACGTACATCTCGGGAATGCTATCGAATCGCCATGGACGACATGACAACTCAACAAAGGAAAGAAAAGTATAGCAATCAGTAGGGTCGAGGTTGCCACATGTCGAAGCCAAAGAAGTCATTATGGAGCCAGAGATGGTCGAAGCCGCAGGATCAACCATAGAAGACTCGACCCCATCCAGCTAGATCATAGCAACCTCAACAAAAAGGCCTATATCGGCTACAAGCTCCGAGACCCATGTAAATTTAGTCAATTCTTAGTAACTAACACCGATTTATTTGCCTTTAGTCATGCAGATATGCCAGGCATCCCCAAAGAAATCGCCACGCACCGGCTGATGTTGACCCTTCTACCCCCTAGCAAGACATGTCCGACGAAAGTTCATCCCCACAATAAATGAGGCCATCCACAAAGAAGTAGAAACTTTATTGGCAAACGACTCTATTAGGGAATCGAAGTACCCCAAATGGATTTCCAATGATGAGGGTTAAAAAAAATGAGAAATTGAGGATATGTGTGGACTTCACAAACCCGAACAAAGCATGCCCAAAGGATTCATTCTCATTGCCACACATAGACCAAATCATTGACGCAATGGCAAGACACGAGCTGTTAAGTTTTATGGATGCCTACTCAGGTTACAACCAAATACTCATGGAGGAAGAAGACCAAAAAAAGATCGCGTTCATCACTTACAGGGGAACGTATTGTTATAGAGTCATGCCATTCGGGTTGAAGAATGCAGGGGCTACCTATCAAAGGTTGGTCACGAACTGTTCAAAGATCAACTCGGCAAAACTATGGAGGTGTATATCGATAAAATGTTGGTCAAGTCCGTGAAGGCAGAGGATCATATCGACCACCTAAAGGAAGCCTACGATATACTAAGAAAGTACGGAATGAAACTAAACCCCGGAAAATGCACGTTTGGCGTAGTATCTAGGAAATTTTTGGTCTTATTAGTATCATTGATAGAATGTTATGTTATTTGAAACGAAGAATTATGTTCGCCAATTCCAAAACAGCAGCCCCCCTTCTAGCCTCCGTTTAGGAGGAATCCGCCTCTTTAAGCATTCACTTCTTTTCAGCAACTTCCCTCCTAAGAGAGTCAATCTAGAGCTGGCATCTGTCCAACTGGCTTTGCAGTTGAACCACTTGACTTTGGAGGTCACTACACCGGGCCTCCACGACTTTGCTCAATTCAAGCTCCTCTTCCTTCCTCCGCAACGCCCCCTCGAGAATGCAAAATCTCTTTATGGCCGCCATAAACTCCTCATCTTTCTTCTTCAGCTCCTCCCTCAAGGTCGACATATTGACCTCCTTGCGAAGTCGCCTTTGAGTATCCCGGTACTTCCGGCAGAACTCCTGGTATTTACCCTTCAACTTATGGTAAATCTTCTTTCGTTTCTTCTCCCTCCGTATGCTTTCAATCTCCAGAATGATAGTCTGCAAATCAAATAAAAGCAAAAGCCAAAGCTTAAAAGAAATTCAAAGAAAAGGAAAAAGAACGATGGGCGACTACACTTACCTTAAGGCCGAGGACGACAATGATCTTCGATAGGGTGCCATCAGTCAGCTCTTTGAGGGTCACATGCTCAACTTCAGAGAAAAGAGGACTGATAGCGTTGATAAGGTCCTCGATGTTTTTTAGCAAATCACTATCTATTACAATCGTAGTAGTTCTTGAACGCCCTTCCATCCTCACTTCGATCTGAGTAGTCCCCCCATCGATCATCTTAAGATCCTCGGGGTCCATGTCAGAACCTAATTCATCGCCCTTTTCGACAAAACCCTTGCCTTTGTCCCCATCAGCAGGAGAGGCATCCCCAGCCGGCCTAGAAGAAGAGGCCTCCTCACGAGGCATAGAGCGGTCACAAAGCTCCCCCTCTACGACCGTTTCCACCTCGGGGCACGAAGATAGGATCGCACGAACCACCTCTAACTGAAACACCTCAGAGGTCGCCCTGACGTCCTCTCCAATGTGGATCGTCGCAGTCTCCTATACCACAAACGCATCCTCCGATAAGTAAACAGTCATGGGCATACCTTCTCCCACATCCACGGCTCCCTCTTGCTGGCCCTCAAGTACGTGTCATGCGGAGAAACCTTCTCTTCCTCGACATTGAATGGAATCGAAGAAGGAGCGGGCACTATAGTCGAGATGGGGGGAAAAGACGGAAGGCGTGGCAACCCTTCTCCTCCTAAACAAAAGGCACATACACTCTATTACTTCTTGCAGCTCCCAAGACGGAACCTAGAAAAAGCATAAAAATATTAGCGCAATGGTATAAGCCAATACGAGTATGACGATGACCATAAGAAGAGGATTACCTATCGAGGAGAGGGCCAGTTTGAGCTTCTAAAAGAAGCTCGGCCAATCACGAATCCCCACGGTACATGGGAGAACCTGCCTAACCCAGTCGGTGAAATGTGTCACCGACTGAAGAGGTCGACCAGTGACTGCAAAAAAAGAAGGATTACTCGACTAACTCGGAATGAACAAAATATTTGAAAAATATAAAGGCAAAAACAGGAGTACTTATGAGTGTGGTTCCAAGCCTCAGGGAAACCAGTGATATTAGCCATGACGACCTCGATCTTGACGAAGAAATAGTCGAGCTAGAACTGTCGGCTACTTTTATCATTCATTTTCACTACCAAACATTTTCCCCCATGATGTCGAAGATTCAACATCTTTCCTCGATTAAAATTGGGTGCGAACAGATTCACCAAGTGACGTACCGTGACCTCGACCCCGGCCAGTTCGGCAAACTTCGACAATATCTTGATCACTTTGTAAACATAGGGGTGAGCAGAGTAGTTTAAACTTTGTAATATCGACAAAATTTCTCCACTAGCGGAAGGAGAGGAATGAATAGCCGATGGCGAATGGGTAGGCATAAAGAGCACAGTACCCAGGACGGTGGACTTGTACTTCGTTACTACCACCGGGAACTATCTCCATGTAGCCGGGAAGGCCAAATATGGTTTTACACTCAGTCAAATGCATGACCGTCATCGTGGATTGGAATTTCTTGGTCATCACTTCCGGCAGCCGTTGAAGATCAAGTTGGCGTCAGGATAACGGTGGATGATCTCCTACACTGAAGGGAGAGCCTCCTCCTCAGCGGCGGAGATGGTGTCTTCCCCATAAACGAGAAATACAACAGCCAGGGGAATGAGGTAGTTCCCCTCATTTATATCTGAAGGAGTGTTCAACATAACTATGGAAGTTGAAAAGTGAAGAGAGTAAAAATGGAAATATGAAGAACAGATATGAAGTAAGAGAAGGAAATTCGAAGGAGAGTCTAAAGAATGTAAAGTTTGGGTTCTCGTAAAACAAGCCATATTTATAGAGATGAAGGAACCGAACCTGAAATGATTCATCATGATTGACACAAAAATCAAAACGACCAAGCAAATGAAGAGTTGCACGTGAATCGATGTGAGGCGTCGGGAACATGCATCATCATGACGAATGATGTCATGATGTCATATCTTTTTCTTGACAAGATGGTTCCATTAAATCACCCAGAAAATTAAAGATTTGAGATATGCGGTTCGAGAAATGCCACGTCGCTCATTTTCCACAACGACCACGACCGTTATTATTCGCTCATTGAACTCGCCCACGAAGACGACCTCAACAAGTAGAGGGACTAACTGTATGTGCTAAAAATTGCCACAATTACATGTGAACCAAGTCAACATTGAGGAAGCCTTCGAATGTTGCCACGTGTCGTCAACATGATACAATGGTTTGGCTTCAAAAGATCGATATCATGAGAAAACGACACGTCGTCGACGAGGTCGAGGTGGCTCAAAAGAGGACGAAGGCTGTAATGACTCAACCGGTGGTTTTTACTTTTAGAACCTCGGCCCCATAAATAAAACCCCCCGTATGTACTTTTACTAATTTATGACTTACGTGGATGGTTGGTTCGGGATTTGAAAGTGTTCAGGTTAAAATTGGAACACTTAGTTCCTTAATTAGGTTTTAAAAGGCCAAGTTTGACTTCGGTCAATATGTTTAAAAAATGACCACGGGATCGGGATTTGACGGTTGATTCGGACAACCCGGGAGAGTTTCGGCGCTTAATAGTGAAAATCAACTATTTAAAGGTTTTAGGTTCTTAAAATTTGGTTTGGAGTAGATTTTCTGAGTAAATAAGGTCCGTTTGGAATTTGGAGCCTAGGAATAGCTCTGTATGGTGATTTAAGACTTGCACGCAAAATTTGGTATAATTCAGAGTAGTTTAAGTATGCTTCGGCGCGTTCGGAGTAAGTTTAAAGAATTTGAAATTTCTAAGTTGAATCAATTTGGTTTGGGGTATGATTCTTAGTTTTGATGTTGTTTGACATGTTCTGAAGGTTCGAACGAGTCCATTTTATGATTTAAAACTTGTTGGTATGTTTGGGCGGGGCCCTGGGGGCCTCGTGTGTTAACCGGATGAGGCTCAGACTAATTTTGGACTTGGGAGAAAACCTGAAGCTTTTTTGCTTCTGGTACGATCGCACCTGCGCAAGGGCAGCCGCAGGTGCGAGCCCGCATGTGCGAAGGAAGAGACCGTATAAGCGGATTGGGCGCAGATGCGACGGTACAAGTCATAGAAGCGGATCGCAGATGCAACGTACAAATTGCAGATGCGAGCCGCTGACCGCAGAAGCGAACAGGGTCGGCTTAGGGGGAAGCCGCATCTGCAAGGCCTTTTTCGAAGATGCGGAGCCGCAAAAGCAGCTTGCGAGCCGCAGATGCGAAAGGGCTGCTTGGCAGAATGTATTAAAATCGGGGCTCAGCCATTTTAGCCCGTAATTCCTCCATTTTTGTGTGATTTTGGAGCTTTTTGAGAAGAGATTTCAATTAACAACTTGAAGGTAAGTTAATTCTACACACTTTGAGTTAAATATATAGATTATGGGTAGATTATAACCTGTAAATTGTGGAAATCAAGAGTTTAGAGGAAAAACCTAGATTTGTATAAAAATAGAATTTTAACTACGAAAATGGTTATGGAATTGGATGGAAATTGTATTTGAGTTCTTGAGATTATGGGTAATGATTTCCTCCAAAAGTTTCCGGAATCCGGGCACGTGGGCCCTGGGTGAATTGTAAAAATTTTACCATTTTAGGTCGGGTAATATATTTAATAGTCTAATTTCAAATTATTGAGTATGTATTAATTATTTTATATAACTTTTGGATAGTTTCGAATTTTTCGGCATCGAATTGAGATTTTTACGCAACAGTTTGATCGGGAAGTGGACTTCGAGACAAGGTAAGTTTCTTGTCTAACCTTGTTAATTGTGGGGTCTACGTACGCACGAGGTGACGAGAGACCGTGCATAGTTATTAATTATGCTATGTCCGGGTAGTTTAGGACTCAAATCATGAAATACTTGTGATAATTGCATCCTCTATTTAATTAAATTATTTGCATTATATTATAAATTGTTAGGGGAAATAGCAAAAGATCGAAATTTCATATACTTGAATTTTTGTGTAAATTATTTATTTGTTAAAAGAAATTGTACGTCCTTATGTGTTAGTTTTATAATAACTTCTCATTCCGAAGGTTCATAAGGAAATGACCTCATTTCTTGTGGAGTGGGCCGAACTCCTCGGCAATATAGATGCATCTATGGATCGTGGCGCACGTCCCTCGGCAGTATACACAACACTCTGGATCGGGCCGAACGACCTCGGCAGGAATCGTGCCTAATAATAATAATAATTACATGATACCTTGATATTTTATCACAGCTTGTGAAGCAAATTGATAAATTAGAAATTATTGAAATTTGAGAATAATTAATTCTGCTCGTCAAGGAAATTATTGTTTTTCATATAAATTATGTTTAATTAAACGTTTCTATTTTTAAAATTATTGACCCATAGTGAGTGTCAAAGTCGACTTCTCATCACTACTTCTTCGAGATTAGGCTTGATATTTACTGGGTACATATTTTTTATGTACTCATGCTATGCTTGCTGTACTTTTTGTGCAGGACCTGAGACAGGTGTTATAGGTGGACCTACCGGCGCGTACCCATGCTATCCCGAGGCCTAGTGGTGAGCTACCTTTCTGAACCGTTCTGCAGCAACTAGTATCTCTCCTTGTATTTGTACTCTGTCTATTTTATTTCGAACAATATTTAAATTTTTTGAATAATCTACTAGATGCTCATACACTTGTGACACCAGGTCTTGGCACACACACTAGTAGAATTGTGGATTTTATTATTTTTCTTGGTTTTTATTTAATCGAATCTTTCATATTTTTCTTGATTATTGCAAGTAAGAAGAGTTTAATTACTCGAAAAAAGTTTAAAAGAATAAATGTATGTCTAATTCACTAGTTGGCTTGCCTAGCTGTGATGTTGGGCGCCATCACGACCTATATGTGAAATTGGGTCGTGACAACTTGGTATCAGAGCACTAGGTTCACGTAGGTCTCACAAGTTATGGACAAGCCTAATAAAGTCTTGCGGATTAGTACGGAGACGTCTGTACTTATCTTCGAGAGGCTATAGGGTGTTAGGAAACTACCTTTCTTCATCTCACATCGTGCAATTGATGTAGTACTAAATATCTTTCTCTTTTTCTCTCACATATAGTTAGAATGCACTCTAATGAGGATCCAGACCAAGGGAAGAGCTTCTCCCTCG
The DNA here is from genome assembly GCA_000715115.1 of Nicotiana otophora. NCBI lineage: Eukaryota > Viridiplantae > Streptophyta > Magnoliopsida > Solanales > Solanaceae > Nicotiana > Nicotiana otophora. The sequence goes on from AWOL01S0001346.1 coordinate 114,634, forward strand.
GTTGTTAAAGGCCAATGCAGAGGCTGAGGGAGGGCTCCAGCCCATGGTAGGGGATGAGGACGTCCTAGAGTTGTTCCAGTTATGCCCCAGTGGATCCAGTGGAGGTTCCTATTATCAAGGAGCAGGGCAAGGTGCTCACAGCCAAGCCAACTTCGGTGGATTTCATATCCGTACCAGGATTTCAGGAGGTCATAGGCTGTATGCTGCAGTTCATGGACACTATGACTCAGGCCGATTTATTTCCGGCAAACCCAGCCACATCTCAGGCGGGCGGGGGAGCACAGACCCTTACCGCACATTCTCATAGGCAGGCAGTTGCTATATATCAAACTTAGGGTACACTACCCGTAGGTGGAGCCCAACCAGTGGCAGCCGCTATACCTGTGCCCAGACGAGTTACGGCCGGTGAGCCGCAGAAGCTATTGGATAGATGGACTAGGCTACATCCTCCTATCTTTGGGGGTGAGCGACATGAGGATCCCCAGGAATTCGTTGATCGGTGCATGGACAAACTGCACAACATGAGGATATTGAAGTCACATGGGGTAGACTTTGCTACCTTTCAGTTGGAGGGCAGGGCCCGTAGGTTTTGGCAGTCCTATCTTCTGGGCAGGCCAGGAGATTCTTCTCACATGACTTAGGATAGGTTCACCCATATTTTCCTGGATAGGTATATTCCACCCTCCCAGAGGGAAGAGTTGCGGTTTCAGTTTGAGCAGCTCCAGCAGGGTCAAATGTCAGTGACCGATTATGAGGCGAGGTTCTCTAAGTTGTCTCGCCATGCACTTATGATACTCCCTACCGATGCGGAGAGAGTACAGAGATTTGTTGCGGATTTACACACTGGCATTCAGGCCACTATGGAGGTAGCTAGGAGGATTAAGGGTGTGCGTCAGCGTAGCCGAGAGCAGGTTATGATAGATAAGCGGTTTAGATATTCTGGAGAGTTCAGAGGTACTCCGTCTGGGGGTAGAAGTCAGTTCGTGAGAGGGCAGTCCAGCATGCCCCCATATCCAGCACCACTACCTCCTCAGGGTGCTCCAGTGCGGCCTTATTTCAGTGCTATGCCAAAGAGTTTGTACCGCCCACCAGCTATTCAGGGTTTTTCCAGTGGGTACTCAGGTCACCAGGGCCAGACTTCTAGTCAGCAGCCCATCGCACCGAGAGGTTGTTTCAGTGCGGGGATTTCAGTCACGTACGGAAATTTTACCCCAAGCTTCGGGGTAGACCAGTGCAGCAGGGTCAGCAATCCATGATTACCACACCAGTTGCTCCACTAGTCGCCCGGCCACGTAGAGGTAGAGGCCTGGTGGGTAGGGGTCGTCCTAGAGGTGGAGGCCAACCAGGCAGAGGCCAACCGACTGGTGCTCCAGCTCGGTTCTATGCTTTTCCGGTCAGACTAGATGCAAAGGCCTCATATGCCGTGATCACAGGTATTATTTTTATTTGCGGCAAAGATGCCTCTGTATTTTTTGATCCAGGGTCTACATATTCCTATGTGTCATCTCTATTTGCTCATTTCTTGGGTGTTTCTCGTGAGTCCTTAAGTACTCATGTTTATGTGTCCACTCCTGTCAGCGATTCTGTTGTTGTGGATCGGATGTATTGGTCCTGTATTGTTACATTCTGTGGTTTTGAAACTAGAGAAGATCTTCTGTTGCTTGATATGACCGACTTTGAGATCATCATGGGCATGGACTGGCTATCCCCATATTATGTCGTCCTATATTGCCATGCTAAGACTGTTACTTTGTCAATGCCGGAATTACCTAGGTTAGAGTGGAAGGGTTTGTCTGTCAGTGTATCTAATCAGGTTATTTCCTTTTAGAAGGCTCGACACATGGTCGAGAAGGGTTGTTTGGCTTATCTAGCCTATGTTCAGGACACTGCTGTAGAGACTCTGGCGATTGATTCAGTGCCTGTAGTCCGGGAGTTCTCCGATGTATTTCCTTCAGATCTTTCAGGCATACACCAAATCATGATATTGATTTCTGTATTGACTTGGCTCCAGATACCCAGCCTATATCTATCCCACCGTATCGCATGGCTCCGAAAGAAATAAAGGAATTGAAATAACAGCTTGAAGAGTTACTAGCCAAAGGGTTCGTCAGACCGAGTGTATCGCCTTGGGGTACACCGGTATTATTTGTAAAGAAGAAGGATGGAACTGTGTGGATATGTATTGATTATCGTCAATTGAACAAAGTTACCATGAGAACGAGTACCTGTTACCACGTATTGATGATCTATTTGACCAGTTGCAGGGTGCTAGGGTGTTTTCTAAGATCGACTTGAGGTCGGGGTACCATCAGTTGAAGATTCGGGATTCGGATGTTCCAAAGACTACTTTCCGAACAAGATATGGTCATTATGAATTTCTGGTGATGTCTTTTATTTTAACTAACTGTAACGACCCGACCGATCATTTTGAGTATTACAGTCTCATTTTCCCATTTACTGCTTATTATATTTTTCATTATAATTATGAGACTTATCGGGGAGGTTTCAGAATGAATTTGAACACTTAGTTCCAAGAATTTAGGCTTATATTGAAATATTTGACCGGATGACGAATTATGTGTAAACGACTCCGGAATAGAGTTTTCATAATTTCAATAGCTCTATATGGTGATTTTGGACCTAGGAGCGTGTCCGAAAAACTATTTGGAAGCCCGTAGCTAAATTAGGCTTGAAATGGCTAAAATAGAAATTTAAGTTTGAAAGTTTGACCGGGGAGTTGACTTTTTGATATCGGGGTCCGAATCCAGTTCTGAAAATTGTTATAGCTCTGTTATGTCATTTATGACTTGTGTGCAAAATTTGAGGTTAATCGGAATTGATTTGATAGGTTTCGGCATCGAATGTAGAAGTTGGAAATTCTTAAGTTTCTTAAGCTTGAATTGATGTATGATTCGTGGTTCTAGCGTTGTTTGACGTGATTTGAAGTTTGGACTAAGTTCGTATGATGTTTTAGGACTTATTGATATGATTTGATCGGTCCCGAGAGGCTTGGGTGTATTTTTGGATCATTGGTTGAGAGACTAGTAAAGTTAAGAAATTTGGGAGTTTGACCATGGTCAACATCGGGTCAATATGACCTCTTTTAAGTGTTTTGAGTGTGCAAGCAGGTCCGTACCATATTTTATGATTGAAATTCATATATAGTTTGTATCCAGGAGGTTTCTGGTGAGTTTCGAATGGTTAACGGATCAAAATTTGGACTTAAACAACTGCTGGAAATTTCTGCTGCTGGAAAAATCGAGGTCATGAAAATCGAGGTCAAAAAATTCGAGGCTGGAGAAAATCGAGGTAATGAAAATGGAAGTCATGAAAATTGAGGCTGGAGAAAATCGAGGTCATAAAAATCGAGGCTGGAGAAAATCGAGGTAATGAAAAATCTAGATCATGAAAATCAAGGCTGGAGAAAATTGAGGTCATAAAAATTGAGGCTGGAGAAAAATCGAGGTCATGAAAATCGAGGCCAGGCCTGGACAGAAACTTTAAGTTATAAAATAGTGGGGTTTCGTCCCATTTTTCTATTTTTGACAAATTGGAGCGTGGGGAGAGGCGATATTTGAGTGATTCTCAAGAAAAAACATCGGGGTAAGTGATTTTAACTCGGATTTGGTCAATTTACACGAATATATTATTTTTTTCATCATTTAATTAGTGTTTTGAGATGGAAATTTGGAGAAAATGAGAAAGCGTTCTTGGACTAGAATTTTGAGGTTTTGAATGGGATTTTGTTATCGAATTTGAGTAAAATTGGTATGGTTAGACTCGTGAGTAAATGAGCTTTCGGGTTTTGTAACGTTTGTCGGGTTCCGAAACGTGGTCACGGGCGATTTGTGAGGTAAATTTTGGATTTTGTTGAAAAATTAGTATTTTCTTATGGAATTAATTCTAATAAATTTTGGAGCAAGTAACTCTTCTAATCTTGGAGCTGAGGGTATAAATCTTGAATATACGTATTATGTGAATTGTTTGGAGGTGACGCACATTCTAGGTGACGGGCGTGTGGGCGTGCACTATAGAAATTGTGACGTAATCGGTTCCGTAAAATTTTGTAGTCAAATAATCTTGGCATTTTCTATGTAGTTTTATGTGTTAAAGAAATTGAGCTGAGAATCATATTAAAAATCATGCTGAGGCTATGTGCCAGTATTATTGAGACCCACGGGGGTCATATTGCTGTGAATTATTTGTTTAAAATGAAATTTCATACTCAGTCATGTTCATTCATTTCATATCATCTCTCAGTCTCTGTTGCTATTTATTGATTCATCATATCATCATTTCGAGCTAGTTTCATGACATTTTGAGCCCGAGAGACTGGAGAGATTGATGACTGAGTGAGGCCGAGGGCCTGAATGTGAGGATACTTATGGGATCGGGCTGCACGTCGTAGCAGGCCATATTGGCTTTATATACTTTATTACTATGGGATCGGGTTGCACGCCGCAAAAGGCCAGATTGACTTATTATAGCACGTTAGTTGTCCGTGCGGATCCAGATATTGATACTATAGCACGTGAGTTATCCGTGCAGCACGTGAGTTGTCCGTGCAGATTATAGCGCTTGGGCTGAAGGAGTCCCTCCGGAGTCTGTACACACCCACAGTGAGCGCAGGTACCTACTGAGTGCGAGTACCGAGCGATTGGGAGGATTGAGTGACTATGAGGACTGAGTGATGGGGAGGACTGAGTGAATTGATACTCTGAGAAGTATGCATATGGTTTTATCATTGAGATACATTGCATTGAAATGCACCCATGACATACAGACATAGAGATGTATTTTCCTCATACTGTACGGTATCACGTCATTCATAACTTCTCACACATATTGGTCTATGGGCATAGTGATGCATTTTCCACTGGCTATCTGGAAAGAAAATAAAACATCTTATCATTGTTGAAAGGATTTTTGGGAAACATTACTGTTTTCAAACTTATTCGTATTTTTGGCAACTTCGGTAAACGACTTGGGACTTTCACTGATACACTTGAAAGGCAAAACTATTTTTGAAAATCATGATTTAGCTGAGCATTTATTTCTTGGGTTACTTCTTTCATTACTTACTTTATGTGGTTATGAACTGTTGTTGGTTATTGGAGTTGGACTCTAACCTTGGTGCAAGCTCGTCACTACTTTCAACCTAAGGTTAGGTTTGTTACTTATTAAGTACATGGGATCCGTTGTACTCATACTACACTTCTGCACCTTGCGTACAGATATTGGCTGTTGATGTTGCTGCGTTCGTCGGAAGCTGGATTTGAAGGTGTACCTGCATTCCGGTTGTAGCTGCCTCTTGTTCATGGTAGCCTTAGATTCATAAAACTCTATTTATGTACTTTTCAAACAGATGATGTATTTATTTCATACCAGCTTTGTAAACTCTATTCTTAGAAGCTCATGATTTGTACTACCAGTTCTTGAGGAAATATATTGGTTTCATATATTTTCTTTTAATTAATTGCCTTATTAAATTCATTGGAATTGAATAGTTGATAATTGGCTTAGCTAGTGGGTTGGGTTAGGTGCCATCACGACTAGTCGGATATTGGGTTGTGATACTAACGCCCCGACGGCGTTTATGGATTTGATGAACATGGTATTCTGGCCATATATTTATTCGTTTGTCATTGTCTTCATTGATGACATTTTTATTTACTCGCACAATAAGGAAGAATACGAGCAGCTTATGAGAGTGGTGCTTCATACTTTGCGAGAACAAAAGCTATATACTAAGTTCTCCAAATGTGAGTTTTGGCTAAATTCTGTAGTATTTTTGGGGCATATTGTATCGGGCGAGGGCATTAGAGTTGATCCCAAAAAGATTGAGGCAGTTCAGAATTGGCATCGTCTCACTTCGGTGACTGAGATCCGAAGTTTCCTAGGGTTAGTAGGTTATTATCGTCGGTTCGTGGAAGGGTTTTCATTTTTTACCACACCTTTGACCAAATTAACCTAGAAGGGTGCTCCGTTCCGATGGCCCGATAATTGTGAGGTGAGCTTTCAGAAGCTCAAGACAGCATTGACTACAGTACCAGTGTTAGTGTTGCCTTCCGGTTCGGAGATGTATACAGTGTATTGTGACGCTTCACGTGTTGGTTTGGGTTGTGTATTAATGCAGGAGGGGCGAGTTATTGCATATGCTTCACATCAGCTGAAGCCCCACAAGAAGAATTACCCGGTATATGATTTGGAGTTAGGTGCGATTGTTCACGCTCTTAAGATTTGGAGGCATTATCTTTATGGGGTGTCTTGTGAAGTTTACAGTGATCATCGTAGTTTACAGAATTTGTTCAAGTAGAGGGATCTAAATTTGAGGCAGCGCAGATGGATTGAGTTACTGAAAGATTATGATATTACTATCTTGTATTATCCGGGCAAAGCAAATGTAGTTGCAGACGCCTTGAGTAGAAAGGCAGAGAGTATGGGTAGTTTGGCTTTCATTTCAGCAGAGGAGAGGCTACTAGCTTTGGATATTCAGTCCTTGGCTAACAGACTCGTGAGATTGGATATTTCAGAGCCCAGTCGAGTTCTTGCATGTGTTGTGGCCCAGTCTTCACTATTAGAGCAGATCAAGGCTCGCCAGTATAATGATCCACACTTATTGGTTTTTCGAGAAACGGTACTACGGGGTGGTGCCATGGAAGTTACTATTGGCACGGATGGTGTTCTGTAACTCCAGGATCGTCTATGTGTTCCTAATGTGGATGAACTGAGGAAAAGGATCCTAGAGGAGGCACACAGTTCTCGGTATTCTATTCATCCAGGTGCTACGAAGATGTATCGTGACCTGAAGTAGCATTATTGGGGGCGGCGGATGAAAAAGGACATAGTTGAGTATGTAGCTAGGTGCCTAAATTGCCAGCAAGTTAAATATGAGCACCAGAGGCTAGGTGGCCTACTTTAGCAGATGACTATACCGAAGTGGAAATGGGAACGCATTACTATGGACTTTGTAGTTGGGTTGCCCCGGACCTTACGGAAGTTTGATGAAGTTTGGGTCATTGTCGATAGGTTGACCAAGTCGGCACACTTCATTCCGGTTGTGACTATGTATACTTCAGAGAGGTTGGCCCACATTTATATTCAGGAGATAGTTCGGTTGCACGGTGTGCCAATTTCCATCATATCAGGTAGAGGCCCTCAATTAACTTCACATTTTTGGAGAGCGGTACAAAGTGAATTGGGGGACCGTGTAGAGCTCAGCACAGCCTTTCATTCGTAGACCAACGGGCAGTCGGAGCGGATAGTTCATATTTTGGAAGATATGCTCAGGGCATATGTGATTGACTTTGGAGGTCAGTGGGATCGTTTTTTGCCTTTGGCCGAGTTTGCTTATAATAACAGTTACCAATCCAGCATCGAGATAGCTCCATTTAAGGCTTTATATGGTCGGCGATGTCGTTCGCCCATCAGATAGTTTTAGCCCGGTGAGGCTAAGTTATATGGTACTGATTTGGTGAAAGATGCCTTAGAAAAGGTAAAGTTGATTCAGGAACGACTTCGTACAGCACAATCCAGACAGAAGAGTTACGCGGATCAGAAAACGCGTGATTTATCATTTATGGTGGGTGAAAAATTTCTCTTGAAAGTTTTGTCGATGAAGGGAATCATGAGATTTGGGAAAAAGGGCAAGTTGAGCCCAAGGTTTATAGAACCATTTGAGGTGTTGAGACGAGTTGGGGAGGTAGCTTACGAGCTTGCTTTGCCTCCCAATCTATCGGTAGTTCATCCGGTTTTCCATGTATCTATGCTTCGAAAGTATTATGCCGACCTGTCACATGTGTTAGACTTCAGCACAGTTCAGCTAGATAAGAGTTTAGGTTATGAAGAGGAGCCAGTTGCCATTGTTGATAGACAGGTTCGCCAGTTGAGGTCCAAAAATATTTCTGTTGTAAAAGTCCAGTGGAGGGGCCAACCCGTCGAGGAAGCAACTTGGGAGGCCGAGGAGGACATGCGGAGAAAATATCCACACTTATTCAGCTCTCCAGGTATAATTCTAAACCCGTTTGAGGACGAACGTTTGTTTAAGAGGTGGAGAATGTAATGACCCAACCGGTCATTTTGTCTTTTAGAACCCCATTCCCCTATTTAAAACTCCCTGTATATGCTTTTACTAATTTATGACTTGCGGGGATGATTGGTTCGGAATTTGGAAGTGTTCGGGTTGAAATCGGAACATTTAGCTCCTTAATTAGGTCTTAAACGGCCAAGTTTGACTTCGGTCAATATTTTTAGAAAACGACCCCAGAATTGGGATTTTACGGTTTCAATAGATCCGTATGATAATTTTAGACTTGGGCGTATATTCGAATCGGGATTCGGACAACCCGGGGGCGTTTCGGCGCTTAATAGTTAAAATCAACTATTTAAAGGTTTGAGGTGCTTAAAATTTAGTTTGGAGTAGGTATTGGAGTAAATGAAGTCCGTTTGGAATTTCGAGCCTGGAAATAGCTCCGTATGGTTATTTAAGACTTGCACGCAAAATTTGGTGTTATTCCGAATAGTTTAAGTATGTTTCGGCGCGTTCGGAGTAAGTTTGAAGAATTTAAAATTTCTAAGTTGAATTAATTTGGTTTGGGGTATGATTCTTAGTTTTGATGTTTTTTTATATGTTCCGAGGGTTTGATCGAGTCCGTTTTATGATTTCAAACTTGTTAGTATATTCGGGCGGGGCCTCGGGTCTTAACCGGACGAGGTTCAGACTAATTTTGGACTTGGAAGAAAAGCTAAAGCTTTCTGCTTCTGGTACGATCGCACCTGCGCAAGGGCAGCCGCAGGTGCGAGCATGCAGGTGTGAAGGAAGAGACCGCAGAAGCGGATTGGGCGCAGATGCGACGGTACAAGTCGCAGAAGCGGATCGCAGATGCGACGTACAAGTCACAGAAGCGGACTCGCAGATGCGAGCCGCTGACTGCAGAAGCGAACGGGGCAGGCTTAGGGGGAAGCCGCATCTGCAAGGCCTTTTCCGCAGATGCGGCTTGCGAGCCGCAAATGCGAAAGGGCTGCTTGGCAGAATGTATTAAAATCGAGGCTCAGCCATTTTAGCCCGTAATTCCTCCATTTTGGGCAATTTTGGAGCTTTTTGAGAGAAGATTTCAACTAGCAACTTGAAGGTAAGTTAATTCTACACACTTTGAGTTAAATACATAGATTATGGGTAGATTATAACCTGTAAATTGCAAAAATCAAGGGTTTAGAGGAAAAACCTAAATTTGTATAAAAATGAGATTTTAACCGCGAAAATGGTTATGGAATTGGATGGAAATTGTATATTTGAGTTCTTGAGATTACGGGTAACGATTTCCTCCGAATACTTGCGGAATTCGGGCACATGGCGCGGGATGAATTTTAAAAATTTTACCATTTTGGGTCAGATAATTTATTTAATAGTCTAATTTCGAATTATTGAGCACGTATTAATTATTTTATATAATTTTTGGATAGTTTCGAATTTTTCAGCATTGAATTGAGAGTTTTACGCGACATTTTGATTGGGAAGTGGACTTCGAGACAAGGTAAGTCTCTTGTCTAAAATTGTAAGAGGGAATTTACCCCATAGGTGATTTTAATTAATAATTATTGTTAATTGTGGGGGCTACGTATGCTCGAGGTGATAAGAGTCCGTGCGTAGCTACTAATTATGCTATGTCCGGGTAGTTTAGGACTCAAATCATGAAATACTTGTGATAATTGCATCCTCTATTTAATTACATTATTGGGATTATATTATAAATTGTTAGGAAAAATAGCAAAAGATCGAAATTTCATATACTTGAATTTTTGTGTAAATTTATTTGTTAAAAAAAATTGTACGTCCTTATGTGTTAGTTTTATAATAACTTCTCATTCCGAAGGTTCATAAGAAAATGACCTCCTTTCTTGTGCAGCGGGCCGAACTCCTCGGCAATATAGATGCATCTATGGATCGTGGCGCACGTCCCTCGGCAGTATACACAATACTTTGGATCGGACCGAACGACCTCGGCAGAAATCGTGTCTAATAATAATAATTAGACGATACCTTGATATTTTATTACAGCTTGTGAAGCAAATTGATAAATTAAAAATTATTGAAATTTGAGATAATTAATTCTGCTCGTCAAGGAAATTATTGTTGTTCATATAAATGATGTTTAATTAAATATTTCTATTTTTAAAATTATTGACCCATAGTGAGTGTCAAAGTCAACATCTCGTCACTACTTCTTCGAGATTAGGCTTGATACTTAATGGGTACACGTTGTTTACGTACTCATGCTACGCTTGCTGTACTTTTTGTGCAGGACCTGAGACAGGTGCTATAGGTGGACCTACCGGCGCGTACCCACGCTATCTTGAGGCTTAGTGGTGAGTTGCATTTCTGAGTCGTTCTGCAGCAACTAGTGCCTCTCCTTGTATTTGTACTCTGTCTATTTTATTTCGGACAATATTTAAATTTTTTATATAATCTACTAGATGCTCATACACTTGTGACATCAGGTCTTGGCACACACACTAGTAGAATTGTGGATTTTATTATTTTTCTTGTTTTATTTTAATCAGACCTTTCATATATTTCTCGATTATTGCAAGTAAGAAGAGTTTAATTACTCGAAAAATCTTTAAAAGAATAAATAATGTCTAATTCACTAGTTGGCTTGCCTAGCTGTGATGTTGGGCACCATCACGACCTATAGGTGAAATTGGGTCGTGACAAAGGCGAGGACGAGCACTCCCTTTATTAAAGTAGTAGCGGCTAGTTTTGTGATGATGGTTTTTCAGAGAATATTCCAGTGAATGTTCCTCCCAGTCGTATTATTTATGGTTTTGTGACCCGCGTATTCTTATAAATAAAAATATATGTAGTTATAGAGGGGATTGGACATTCGTGATAAAGAACAATACATTGACATTCTGTGAAGATTCTTCCTTTATTATACACATACAAAGTTCACTTTTTTCTCATATCTTTATTTATCTTTTGTCCCTCGATCCAAGGAGGATATGAGTATTCAAATACTTATCATTATCTTCCCTTGTCAGAAGGATTATTGAGGAATCTCACCTTCTTCGAATGACCTCCATCCATTTATTTACTTAAATGTCATTTACTGTTATTTATTGTTATCTTCCATATTCTTGAACCATTTACTATATCACTATTGCCGTCATTTATTGCCACTCAATACCACACGTGGGATCTTACTACAAAAATATTTGGTATATCTTTTAGATATTAATATTGGCTAAGATTAACCCTAATTTATTATAAAATTTGATTGTATTAACCTATATCTAAATTTTGGTTCATGCACTTTCCACTCACCTAATTTTACTCTACTTTCAATTGAGTATAAAACCCTTTTTGCATGCAAGGAAATTATTATGTGTTGGAAAAAGAATATAATTTTATATGGCGAATCACTGTTGAAGAATTAAATATTCAATCTGAAATTTGAAAACAATGACTGGAGTAGTTTAAGATCTACTATAAACTAATTTAAAACCCCCTATATAATTCATGCAGAAGAATATAGTTAAACACTTAATACTGGTAGAATGCTTTAGACTATTCAAAGCTGTTCCGTTGCTATAATTAATTTACAGGGTTTTTCTTTGCTCTTATCTTTTTACGTCAGAATTTAGCTGAATTTTCTCCACGCACACTACTTTCCTCTAAGCTTTATTAGGTATGTGGGCATCTGTCTCTCCCTACGTTTGATGCCCTTTTTTTCTAACTTTCAGTATTTTCATAAAATTAAAAGGAAAAAAAAACCTTGTAGTAACTTCTTTATTTTCCAATTAACCTGTAAATCACATCGCTTCTCTTCTCTTGCTTTATACTGATGGTGTTCATTGCAGTGGCAGAGCCAGATTGGTCCAAAGAGGATCTATTATATATTCCCTTTCTCAGAAAAATACAGTGCATAAGTAAAATTCCTTTTATGTATATATATATATTTATTATTGAATCCCAGTTATACAAAGAAATTTTCTTTTGTAGTAATAAAGGGGTACAAAAGATGTCGTAGTCCATGGATTTGACTCAAACTTTGTCATTCATATGCGTCTCTAGTTGATCTCCTTAGATTTGTTACATGGTGGAGCAGTTGCATTTTGTCCTTTGGCTAGAAAATTTCTACAGTGGAGCTGGTGGATTGGAATATGTCACATAAGAAAATCATTATGTTAGATTGGATAGCAAAAATGTATTCAGTAGTCTAAATAACACAGAACCACTCCAACTGTATTTTCTAAATATTAATTATAGTTATGGACTAATCTACAAGCACAGACACGTGTAGAAAAGAATAGGGATGGCAATGGGACTGTGCGGATTTGAACCTATGCCAAATGGTGCGGGTTTGGGCCGTGCGAGTTCAAATAAAAATTTTAATAATCTAAGGTGGGGCCGGACGGTTGCGGGTTTGAAAAACTTTGCCGAAATTTCACCATTGATGGAGGAAATTTCGCTGCTGACCCGTTTGGGCTCTCGGAAGACCCATTTGATTCATGAAACTCCTACATTTGAGTAAAATCTTCATTTTAGACATTAGTTTAAGTTTTATATTTTCAACCAATATAAAAATTATAATAGTTTCAACAATCACAATTAAAGGCTGATTTCAAAAGCCCAAACTATATTCGACATATTGATGGATTCAGCAAAACACTTTTGTTTGTATTGTTTCTTCTCTATTTTCATTTAAGAAAATAACACAAACATTTTTGTTCGTGAGAACATGACGGAATCAAAGGCGTATAGAATATCTAAATTATCTTCTTGATGTTTTGATCATATTTGTTTAAATTTTGTCATCAAATGGCATAAATAAAAGTAGGTCAAAAATAAGTTTATCTAAAGTTTCAATTTCAACCTAAAAAACATTTCACTGAAGACAAAGGTTTGCTTATCTCTTAAATAGAAGATCCACATTATAATTTTAATTTGTACCAACATATTGTTTCCTTTCCTATGAGTTAAACCTTTCAAATATATCCTAATAGTTACAGTAAACTACGAATTTGTAAATAATAAAATAGAAAAAAGAAAGAAAAAAGCTTTAAGTGGAAAAACAAATTGTGTGGGGCGGCGGGGGAGGGGAGGGGGGAAATCTTCATCGGTTTATGCGATTTACCCCGCATCCCCACCACACCATTTGCCATCTCTAAAAAAGAAAAGTTAATTTAAATGGAATGGCTTAAACAAGGGCCGACCCATGTACAACACGTTACAAGTGCTTGACCACCTGTTAACTCCAATTTTTTTTCCTATTGAAAGAAAAACAAGCAACCAAAAAACAAAAACAAAACTAGCTCGAAATCAAGTGGAGGAATGAAATCCCACTAACATCTCCTGTATGCAAAGAAATACTAAAAGGCACAAGCTAATGCCATTCAAAATGAAGCTCTTGACTAAACGTAAAATTGAAGGCCAAATACATAGACAACCCCTTAATGTTGGCAGCAAAATTCATTTAAATACCTCAACTAACCCTTGTACCTATTAGACACTCAAACACTCACCGAAATGTACCTATTGAATCCTTCATGCACATGTGGCACAAAGAGTGAGTTTCACTTCAGGTCCAGCGCGTGAATGTATAACTGAAATGTAATTTGTATTTATTTATTATCTTTCTTCTTTACTCTCCTTTGTCGTCTGAATCAGTCATCTTCACATTTTCAAGCTTCACACCAATTTTTGGCTTAAAGTCTATTACTTTTCCTTTTAAGTTTTGTTTTATTCTTTTATATTTTACACGTGTTACCCATTAATTGGTCCCTTTTCACATCAGCAGAGAGTAAAAAACACGCGCTCCTTTTTGACAAAAATTGTGACTCAAGTGTTTAATAGGTACACTTGGGTGAGTGTTGAAGTGTCTAATAGGTGCAAGGTTGAGTTGAGATGTCTAAATAATTTTTGGTGTCAACTTTAAGGGGTTGTCTATGTATTTGGCCAAAATTGAACTACACGCCTCGAACTCGTATAAAGATTCTTCCTCTAGGGCCTCCTTTCACCTTTTGTTAGCGACCCTTAAACGTGGGTTCCAACAGTCCAATTAATAAATCATCAGCTACCAACTTAACCTCCCTGTAAATATGAACATTAGAGACTATTCAGTTCCTAGCCCATAAGATAAAAAATGCAGTAGAAAATCACCATTCCAATGAGGCACAGACGCTCCGGATCTCAACATCAACCACACAATTACAAGGCAACTCGACAACTCCCCATGTCCCAAGCTTCTTGAAGACCAATGAGAACCCTCCATAGCTCAGTGCGCAGACCCCAATCCTGACTGAAAATTCACCAAGCCACTACCATCAGAATCATGAAAAATACCGCCCAGAGTCCCCATCACATATGTATTCAAGCCACTCACCCATCACTAGGAGGTGACCGACCCAGCGAGAGCTGCTTATTATTAGAAATTCTCCAATGTTCTTCAAGAAAATTCAAGAACTAACACAAACTCTAACCATGCTAACAAGAGTGCTACCTTTTTTGTCAACTGAAAGTTGCGAAACAGATATTATTATGCCAATTTAATATTTTTCAGCAGGTATATGCAAAGAAAATTCTCCAATCATCATCTGTAACTCCCTTGAATTCAGATATTAAATTAGTAGTAAGTGAACCATGAAGAACAAAAGCAAAAAAGCAAGGCCTATCTCTTGCGGCAAGAATGCAATTCCATACAGTCCGAGCATAAATACAATCTCGCAAAACATGCAATACAGATTCATCCTCTACCCCACAAGTCGTGCAAGTATCCTCCAGATTAAGATGGCGGCAAAATCTTTATAAATATGTAATAATTCTACATTTGCCATATAACAAAAGAAAACTTAAATTTTCTTTGGCCCACACCGGCCCTAAATTAATTTCCAACTTTATCAATCAGAAGCTGGCTAGAATTGATAAGAACCTCATACATCGAAGCAACCTTGAAGGAGCTGTTCGCACTATATTTTCAGAAATAATCGTCCTCTCCAAGCGGTTTGTTGGGTATGCGAAAAAAGTCCACATTGAAAGCTGGAAAGAGTAGGAGTCTACATATAATGTGTAGTGATCTCTTAATGGTGTAAGGCATTTTGGGAAAAACCGTGCGGGCTTGCCCAAAGTGGACAATATCACACCATATTAGGAGTGTATTTGGGCTAGTTTAGCCCAACAACTGGTATCAGAGCCCAGGTTCGGCGAGACGAGTATGGAGATGGCAAAGTGATGGTGAGGGCCGGCGCGCATACAAGAAGAAGTTAGTTGCGGGCTTCGATTGCCATAATACTCTAACAATGTGGGTGTCACACAGTGAATCTCAGAAATTGACTCGTGGATCGTGGCAATGAGCCATATGGAACTTAGTTCGAGGGGAGACCCGTGAATCGTGGTAGTGAACCACTTGGAACTTAGTTTTAGGGGGAGATTATGTTGGGTGTGCGAATAAAGTCCCACATTGAAAGCTGAAAAGATTGTGAGTCTACATATAAAGTATAGGGATCTCTTAATAGTTTAAGACCTCTAGGACAAAACGATACGGGCCCAAAACGAACTATATTACACCATATTAATAGTGTATTTGGGCTAGTTTAGCCCAACACTGACGACTAGGAGGTGAAAAGTTACCAAATAACTCCATTTGTTGCGGGACATAATGAGAAAGGAGCTGAAAATTTCAATCTCTATTATGCATAACTATATCCAATAAATTCCAATGCAAAATATAATCAGGAGAAACATTTAACTCTCTCGATTGAAGCTTATCCATCAATCATCGAGCACCCATGTCATAAACAGGCAGATGGGGCAATCCACCTATTGGTTTGCTGCTGCCCTCAACCGATCTGATTGTCCCAATCAGGCAGATGGGTGCACTGATTGAGGGGCATTTTTGTTCTTCTTATTGTATGACTAGCTCACTTCTTTTAAACTTTTCTACCGTTAGTTTTTTTTCTTTTAAGCACCCACAATCATAAAATATCGTAGACGCCACTTATTTAAAATAGCAAGTCACCAATGTACTCCATTGGAGTATTTTAAGAAACTACCTAATTAAGTATTTCAAATCGTCCATGCTAAAATGTATGTATTTCCTCCTCTGTATAAGAACCAATGCATTTTTTTTGTCAAAATAGAAATTTATCTTGTTAACTACTCATAATTTACGTTTGATTTTAATCAAACTAATATAACATTGAGATGAGCATTAACTCATACTAGAAAGAATAGAATACGCACAAATTCGGCTTTAGGTTAGCGCAATCCCGTCCAAGTAAGAGATTTTGAGATTTTAAATTTTTCTTATTAAAAATAAAAGTTATTTTCTTTTGCGCTTAACTTGATTTTTCTTACCTATTATTTTTACATTTATCAAAAGAATCATGACCATTCCCTACAGAAACATAATAAAGAAACTAAAAACAAGCACATGGACATATAAATTGGGCTAGCCTAGCCAATTAGCCCCCAACTTGGCTATGCACATTAAGAACCGTGAAGGTCGAATAGTTATTTGTACAAAGTATTTACACTAAATTAAGTATTTCAATTTTAGTAGTTGAAACTGTATAGGTCGAAATCTGCCCAAAAATATTTAGGGCAAGGTAACATTGAGAAAAGAGTCAGTCGAGGTCGCCTAGGAAACAGCAAGACTCGTGGTCGAGGTGTCAACAATGGTCGAGGTCGAGCACCACAGAAAGAGCTGTAACGATAAGTTTTTAAAATAGGATATCAAAGAGAATATTCTAGTGGATATTCTCTCATTTGTACTATTAAGGTTTGTTAGCGATATGTCCCATATAAATAGGAAAAAAGACAATGAATGAGGGTATGTGACATTCATTTGATAAGAGTAGACTTTTGATAAAAGATTCTCTCTCTTGTAAAGATACAAACACCACTTTTTCATCAAGATTCTTGTTCATATTATTCCATACTTTTTTATCATATCCGAGAATAATTCGAACATTATAGGATTTGTCTGTCACTGTCACACCTCCTTTTTCCAGAGGGGATAGGGGAGTTTTTTCAATCAAATTGACATTAATCGAAATGAGATTATTTATTTAATCAGAGTCGCCACTTGGAATAATTTATGGTGTCCCTAGTCACCGGTTTATTTTAAATTCCAAATCGAGGAAATTGACTCTATTTAAAGTCTGCGAAAACCACAAGACCGGGTAAGAAATTTTGTTAACCCGAGAGAAGGTATGAGGCACTCCCGAGTTCCGTGGTTTTAGCACGCTCGCTCAATTATTAATAATTAGCTTAACTATCTGGTTTAATACATATTTGAAGCCTATTGTGCATTTTTAACTTTTAAACCGCTTTAATAGAATTTCAATTGCTTTTAGGATTTATGAAATTATTTTTTGAACAAGTTACGATGTCGTATACTTGTCATTTTGGTACATATTGCAAATCACGTCACGTGAAACGTACCCATGATTTACAAAATGTCTGTTTTAATTATTATTTGAAGTTATGATCGAGTCACGTGAAACGCACACTCAAATTGGGGATTATGTATCATGACTATGCCACGGGAACCGTACCCATAGTCATGATGATTTTATTTATTGCGCCTAAAACAAACTACGATGTTTATGCATGGATTAATTTTTTCTAAAGTCCGAGGTTTGTTTGTAAAAGATCAAAAGGTTGTGAAATTAACGTGGATAAGGATAGATCTTTTTTTTTTTAATATGGGGAACTAAAGGAAGTAATCCAAAACAGACTTCTTAGATTTTGAGTAAGGATTGAATTTGCAGAACAGTAGACGTGATCTTCCACTACTTAGAATCTAAAAATTAGCAAGCTTGGAAAGCTTTACTAAAATAGAAGACGAAACTTATTAGCCATATTTTTAAAAGATTTAAACCAAAATTCAGCTTTCATGATTCGAACAATTTAGACGTAGCGGACGGATATATTCATGCACCTTGTTCACTATTAAAGGGCTGACATGATAAATATTTGCCCATTCTTACTACAGACATGCCAAGAAAAAGTTTGAAAATTTAGCAATTAAATAGAAATTGTTAACAATAAAGTTTTAACCATAGCGATATAAGAACCATATTACTGGACTAAGTCATTACAATTGATTTCATGTCCGAATCAGTAATCGTACATTGAACTAATTAACATGAATAAGGCACTCATGAATCAAGACATACTACGTACTCAAGTGAAAAGGTTTCACCTAGTTACAAACTGATACAAGAAAACTCATGAAATCAGAAGAAACAAAACTATAACATTATAGCTAGTTAATCCTCCTGTTGTTACAAAACGATTCCCAACCCAGCAACTTCTATAATGACGGAAGAGGAAGCCAACAAAAATAGCTTCATTGATGGTTAAATCTGCTACTAAAGATCCTTCAACACAGATGTATTTAGATAAAGTTCAAACCAACGTCATACACTCACAGAGCAATAAACAAACTTTCCAAATCATTCAAATCTACCAATAGCCTATATCTTAATTTTAAAGATACACATGAATCAATGACTGAAAATTTCGAACCATGACTAAATTTACGGAGATGTGCTAATTCTGTCACCTAACATCTTGATTAACGGATTTCACACCATTCTCCAAACCAAACCAGATTCACATAGTTTTCAATCAATTTACAACCATATAAATTGAAACCAAGAAAAGAACAGTCTTCAAATACATAAGAACAGCAAATTTTTAAACTCAATAGAATCTATTCAACATATTTTGGTATAAATAGGTAAATCAATCTTCATAGATCCATGTAATTGCAAGCTTTTGTGTGTACCTTAAAGCAGCAAAGATAAGTAAAAGAGAAAATAAATCTCTTAAAAACTGGACAGAAGCAGCGGCAAGAAAAGCAGCAACAGAAAACCAACAACACAACAGTTTCAAACTCAAACCCAGAAATCCAGAAATTACTCAAAATCAGTATGAGATGAGAGTAGAAATGAAAAATAAAGAGTGAATTCTGTGTGTGTCTTCCTGTGAGTGAATATGCAGATCCTTTTTTTTTCCTCCCTCAGAATATGAGGAAGAGCTCATTTTAATATAATGTAAGAGTGTGCTTCGTATGAGGGAGAGGGAGTGTGAGAATATTTTGCGAGCTCCTAAAAATAAGGGAATTGGCATCTTTTGTAACAGAAAAATGGACAGTTGTCCCTTTCTAAAGTTTTTCCCCATTTTCACCCTTTTAAATTCTGAAAATTCACTCTTTTTAAATCCCAATTTAACCTAGTTCTTTCATTTTATTGCACTTTAATCCTTTTCTAGAAGCTTCTTTTTGGGTCCGGGCCAAATTCCATGGTTAAGTGACCCAAGACAGGCCCAGTCCAGCTTCAATAAGCAAAAAACCCATAACAAATACCATATTTTGAATTCCAATTATAATCAGGGATTTTACTAAATGCTTAATTTTTAATTAATCTAAATCAGTTTATTAGCTAAACTAATTGAGCATGCAATTAACAACGAAGTTTAATTAACCAACTAAAAAGAAAAGAAAGGGAGAAAGAAAAACAGAGCAAGAACAAATGAGAAAAAAGAATACTAATTTAAACCCTAAAGAAATGAATGAACGAAACAAACCGACGAGCAACGGGAATGATGAACTCTAGCCGCGAACGATGAATAGACCGGACTCCGATAACTTCGAAATGGGTCGAAACTAACCTAAAACGATTGCTCTCATCAAGAGCACTCGATTCATGCGAGTCTCGAACCAAAACGAACAAAAATACCAAAGTAATTTGAAACAGGCCGGACCAGGGTTTTTCTGGAATTTTGGATCTAAAATTCGCTAATTTTGGTGAGGTTTCTAGTGAAATTGAACGGAGATATGAGATGAGGAAAATGTGGTAGTTGTCTGGTGAAGTTTTGGACATGTTTGGAGGTGGCCGCCGGCGGACGATTTGGGAGCTTAGGGGCGGCTAGGGTTTCTTTGATTTGGGGAAGATGAGAGAATGGAGTGATTTTGGGG
>AWOL01S0001346.1:134708-185236 GCA_000715115.1 Nicotiana otophora
GTTGGGGGGGGGAGGGGGGGTTAATTTGACAGTTATAAGGTTTGGGGAGATCAGTTCAGGACTGTTAGATGAGAGCAAATCGAAGGCTGAGACTAAAAGATAAAAACGGCGTTGTTTGATTTAAGTGGGGGTCGATCGGATTTAAAAGGGGTTGGGCTGGGGCGGATTAGGGTGCTTTGGGCTACTAAGGCCAGCCCAATTCAAACAAAAGCCTATTTTTCCTTGTTTTTCTTTCTTCCCTCTTCTTGAATTTAAATCCTAATTAATTAAAAAACTACATTAAGTCCTAAATCAATTTAATTTGTAGAATTGAATTAATTATCTATTTCTAACATTAAAATAATTAATTAACTTAAACTAAATAAAAGAAAAATACTAATTTTAAAACTAAAAGCTAAATATGTAAAAATGACTATTTTTTATATTTTTATTTGATAATGCAATTAACTCATGTAATTAAATCCTAAATGTAATTAAGACCTAAAATGCTATGCAATGAATACTTTAGACATTTTTGGTATTTTTTCATAATTTAAAATATGTAACTAAATGCAAACAAAAATTAACAAGAAATTCCTAAAAGTTCGATAAGAATTAAAACAATTAGAAAACCCTATTTTTGTGGATTTTGTAGGAATACAGTTTTAGTCGGGCAAATATCACGTGCTCATAGCTGCCCCTCTTTGCTCGAAAACACGAAGAGTTTTCGGGCAAAGATAAAGTGAGCAATTACGAGCAATTTTTGCCCGTTTGGATACTCCATGGGAAGCATTTTGAAATGTTTGACCGAACCTTGCTTCCGAGGTTGCCTACATATCATTGGCTATAAAGGAATCAGGTGAGTGTAGTTTTGAAAGTTTTGGTAGCTGGGACTACTGAGAAGCTGTGATTTCACTGCTGCTACTGCTGCTGATGCTGCTTGTTGAACTCCTTATTACACCAAAATCAAAATGAAGAGAAACTAAGCAAGTCTATCAGTTATGAGTTGCAAGATTCCTATCAATAGGTCTTCAGAAACTTGATCTTGACCATAGTTCTGTTGTGCATCTCGAACTGTCGACTCGCATTCTTGAGGCGAGCTTCTGCTACCTCTAACTTGATCTTGAAATAAATTTCATCATTCTCCAATTGGGCGCCTGCTCATGACTTGAACTTGAAATAAATTCCCTCATTCTCCAGGTGGTGGCCTTCCAATGACTTGAACTCGAAATAAATTCCCTCATTTTCCAGATGGGCGCCTGCTATTGACTTGAAACTTGAAATAAATTCCCTCATTCTCCAGGTGGGCGCCTGCAACTAATTTGAAACTTGAAATAAATTCCCTCATCCTCCATGTGGGCGCCTGCCAATGACTTAATACTTGAAATGAATTCCCTCGTTCTCCAGGTAGGCGCCTGCTAATGACTTGAACTTGAAATAAATTTCCTCATTCTCAGGTGGGCGCCTGCTATTGACTTGGAACTTGAATTAAATTTCCTCATTCTCCAGGTGGGCACTTGCGACCGACTTGAAACTTAAAATAAATTCTCTCATTCTCCAGGTGGACACCTGCCAATGACTTAATACTTGAAATGAATTCCCTCGTTCTCTAGGTGGGTGCCTGCTCATGACTTGAACTTGAAATAAATTCCCTCATTCTCCAAGTGGGCGCCTGCCAATGACTTAATACTTGAAATGAATTTCCTCGTTCTCCAGGTGGGTGCATGCTCATGACTTGAACTTGAAATAAATTCCCTCATTCTCCAGGTGGACGCCTGCCAATGACTTAATACTTGAAATGAATTCCCTCGTTCTCCAGGTGGGCACCTGCGATCACAACAACATGGACAAAATAGAGAAAATTTTCTGGAACATGCTTTCCTCATGGAGGATTCTGGCAGATCAAACAAAATTTTTTGCCCTTGTTTCAAACAAAAAAAATCTTGTTAGTTTGAAAATGTGGTGGTTAGTTTGTGGCATCCTTGCTGAAAGTGTCTGCTTCTGCCACTACCACGCTTCATTCTGATTAGCTGCTTCGGGCTAATAAAGAATTGTTTGACCTTCTGATCGGACCTTGACCACAAAAACCTCTGGATGACTCAAATCCCTTACACTCAACTTGTTGTATGGCACTTTTATTCTGACAATCGTTGAACCTTTGCATTTCCTCAAAATTCACGAATCACTTGACCACCTGAACTTCAATTACCATTACATTGCTTATTCTGAATCATGTCACTTGTGATGTGCTTGTCCGAACCTCTCTTGGTGCAATTAAAAAGCTGGTAATGGGCTTTGAAGTCCTTTCTTTCTTGTTTAATAAAGACTAGCTTGACAGAGACTTAGAAAAGTAGACCCAAAAGAAACGAAGCGAAGCGACTTCTAGAATTAGGAATAAAAGAGAAAATTTTGAACAAAAATGATTACTTGAAGAAGAATGGAAAAGAGACTTATCTGAATGAAGCAGCTGGCTCTAATGATCATGACATGCATTTCAGATTGATCAGCCTAATCCGTCCAATTAATCACGTTTCAATTCATGCCATGTCTTCATACTTCAAAAACCGGGATTTCTATAATCCAATTTCTCTGTAAAGTCACGAATCTCATTCGGCTTGTAGTGCCCCGAAGGGTTTTCACCAGCAAACCTCTCTCATTTATTCATCTCTCAGGTCAACATTGTCATACGGTGACCGTGAGGGTTTTCACCAATAAGACTCTCTTATTTCAATTTTTCTCTCAGCTCACCATCGCCTTATGGTGCATGTGAGGGTTTTCACCAATAAGACTTTCTCATTTTATTCATTTTTCCTTGTGCCCATGAACAACGTGTTGCCCATGATGAACTCATACCTCCATCTCGCTTGACTTGACATCATCAAAGATTGATCGGAAGGTCTTTCTTTGGACCGTAATGTAGGCTTTTGGACAGGGTTAGAAAGAAAGGATGACATGAAGGCTCAAAATAATTTAAGATGAAAAGGTTCAAAATTATAACTTTTGAAATCAGATCTTTTGCAAGACTAAAACTTCTGCCCCAGTTTCTTTGAATCTGGGGAACTTCCGATTTTTATTTTGATGGGACCAAACCTTAGAGTAAGACTGCCTACATATCCTTAAAAGGAATCAGGTCGAATGTAGCTTAAACATAAACGTCGTTTTGTTTTTGTTACTTACTTTTTTTGTTTTTGTTTTTTTTTTTGCTTATTTTTTCTTTTTTTCTTTTCTATTTCTAACTCTACTTCTGATTCCAAAAGGGGAGTATGAAAGAAAATAAATAAGGCTCAAAAGGGGTAACAAAGGATAAAAGTGTTTGGGTAGCAAAACAAAATGCCTTCGTCATTCCAATCTTTGAAACATGCCAAATACAAATAACGCAATTGAAGACAAACAAAGAAATCATACATAGTATCTCTTGACTACATCATCATTGATAGCCATATCTACACATTTACCTTCTACGTCTGTTAAATACAAAACACCATTGGGCAACACCTTTGTCACAATAAATGGCCCCTGCCAGTTTGGGGCGAACTTACCTCTAGCTTCAGCCTGAAGTGGAAGGATGCGTTTCAATACCAGCTGGCCCACTTCAAATTTCCGGGGACGCACCTTCTTGTTGTATGCTCTTGCCATTCTTTTCTGATATAATTGACCGTGACATATTGCTGCTAGTCTTTTTTCATCAATCAAACTCAACTGCTTTAGCCGGGTTTTGACCCACTCATCATCATCAATTTTAGCTTCAGCAATGATCCGAGGGGATGTAATCTCAACTTCCGCAGGTATAACTGCCTCAGTTTCATATACCAGCAAATAAGGAGTTGCACCTACTGAAGTGCGAACAGTAGTGCGATAACCCAATAAAGCAAAAGGTAACTTTTCATGCCATTGCCTGGAACCTTGCACCATCTTACGAAGTATCTTAATTTATGTTCTTGTTAGCAGCCTTAACAGCTCCGTTTGCCTTAGGACGATACAGATTGGAGTTTAGATGCCTAATCTTGAACTGTTGGCATACCTCTTTCATCAAATGATTGTTGAGGTTAGCAGCATTGTCTATGATGATTACCTTAAGAATTCCGAACCGGCAAATGATATTTGAATGAACAAAATCTACCACCACTTTCTTGGTCACGGACTTGAAAGTTACAGCTTTGACCTACTTGGTAAAGTAATCAATGGCCACCAGAATAAACATATGCATGTTTGACGCTACAGGCTCAATTGGTCCAATGACATCCATGCCCCAAGTAACAAAAGGCCAAGATACGGACATTGTGTGCAAGTCAGATGGCGGGGAATGAATCAAATCACCGTGCACCTGGAATTGATGACATTCGCGAACAAAGCTGATGCAATCTCGTTCCATGGTGAGCCAATAATAACCTGCTCGAAGTATCTTCTTTGCCAAGACATACCCACTCATGTGCGGCCCGCAAACTCCGGAATGCACTTCGGCCATGATGGTATAATCTTGTTTAGCATCTATGCACCTTAGTAGTCCTAGATCCGGGGTCCTCTTGTACAAGATTCCCCCCACTTAAGAAAAATCCACTAGCCAGTCGTCGAATGGTTCTCTTTTGATCACCCGTGGCATGTACCGGATATACCCCCGACTTGATGTATTCCTTGACATCATGGAACCAAGGCTCACTAACAAGTTCCTCTTCAACCACATTGCAATAGGCATGCTGATCACGAACCTGGATATGCAGAGGGTCGACGTAAGTCTTATACGGATAGTGTAACATTGACGCCAGAGTAGCCAAGGCGTCGGCAATCTCATTATGAATCCTGGGAATATGCCTGAATTCTACTGACCTGAATCGTTGACAAAGATCATGCAGACACTGTCGATACGGTATGAGCTTTAAATCCCGAGTCTCCCATTCTCCCTGAATCTGGTGAACCAACAAATCAGAATCTCCCAGAACTAGTATTTCCTGGACTCCCATAGCTACAGCTAACCTCAAACCCAGAATGCATACTTCATACTCGGCCATGTTGTTGGTGTAATAAAATCGAAGGTGGGTCGTCACAGGGTAGTGACGCCCTATTTCAAAAATTAGTATAACGCCTATTCCGACACCTTTCATGTTAGCAGCTCCATCAAAGAAAGGTTTCCAACCCGACTTTTCATTATGATCAACCTCGTCAAAATACATCACTTCTTCATCAGGAAAATAAGTCTTCAGTGGCTCATATTCTTTATCCACCAGATTCTCGGCCAAGTGATCGGCCAAGGCTTGGGCTTTCATCGCAGTCCGAGTCACATAGATGATGTCAAACTCTGTGAGTAACATCTGCCACTTTTCCAGTCTTCCTGTAGGCATAGGCTTCTGAAAAATATACTTTAGAGGATCCATGCGAGAAATGAGGTAAGTAGTGTAGGATGACAGATAATGCTTTAACTTTTGTGCCACTCAAGTCAGGGCGCAAAATGTCCTTTCAAGAAGAGTATACTTAAACTCATAAGAAGTGAACTTCTTGCTGAGATAATAAATGGCTTGCTCTTTCTTGCCCGTGATGTCGTGTTGACCCAACACACAACCAAAAGAATTATCCAGGACCGTTAAATAGAGAATTAAAGGTCTCAGAGGCTCCGGCGGGACAAGCACATGTGGGTTTGACAAATAACTCTTGATCTTATCAAAAGCTTCCTAACACTCATCAGTCCACTTAACTGCGACATTCTTCTTCAGCAATTTAAAGATGGGCTCACAAGTTGTCGTGAGTTGAGCAATAAACCTGCTGATGTAGTTTAACATTCCAAGCAGGTTCATCACCTCGGTTTTATTCTTTGGCGGTGGTAATTCTTGGATGGCTTTGATCTTTGATGAATCCAACTCAATACCGCATTGACTGATTATGGATCTTAAGAGTTTCCCAAACAAGACACCAAATGCATATTTCGCCGGATTGAGCTTGAGGTTGTACCTACAGAGCCTTTGGAAAACCTTTCTCAAATCCCCAACATGGTCGGTTTGCTTCTTTGACTTTATGATCACGTCATCTACATAAACCTCATTCTCCTTGTGTATCATGTCATGAAATATGGTAGTCATTGCTCTCATGTAAGTTGCCCCAGCATTCTTCAAACCAAATGGCATTACCTTGTAGCAATATGTCCCCCATGGCGTGATGAATGCTGTCTTTTCTACATCTTCTTCATCCATCAGGATCTGGTGATATCCTGCATAGCAATTCACAAAAGACCTGATCTGATGCTTGGCACAATTATCAATCAGAATGTGGATATTCGGTAATGAAAAGTTATCCTTTGGACTTGCCTTGTTGAGATCACGATAATCAACACATACCCTGGTCTAACCATCCTTCTTTGGTACTTGCACCATATTAGCTAACCAAGTGGATATTGAGTGACCCGAATGACTTTTGCCCCAAGTTGCTTTGTGATTTCTTCTTTAATCTTCACACTCATGGCAGTCTTGAACTTTCTTAACTTTTGCTTAACATGAGGGAATGCAAGATCAGTTGGCAATTTATGAACTACCAAATCAGTGCTCAAACCCGGCATATCGTCATACGACCATGCAAAGATAACTTTGTATTCAAACAGTTTCTTCCTTGATTTGCGGCTCCATATGCACACTTATCTTGGTTTTCCTGATATTATCTTGATCTCCTAAATTGATTGCTTCAGTTTCATTCAAATTAGGCTTGGATTTTCCTTCAAAGTATTTTAGTTCTCTACTGATTTCCTCAAATGTTGCTTCTTCATTATATTATGTTTCATCATCACACTCTACTTCTTAGATTATTATTTCATAATTAGATTGGCTTTTAAGATTTGGCTGAAAATTCCTCATGCATGTCATGTCATTGAAACCGGCATAAAAAGAACTGTAGAGAAGAAAAATAAAAATGAAACGCTATCAAGGATAATGGAAAATGAGAAATTGTATTTCATTGAAAATAAAAGGATAGAAGGCTTTGTACATCAAAACAAGTGAAAAATAAAAATCTGGATTACAACCCTGGAATAACCCAGATGACAGAAAGGAAAACAAAGCAAACTACCAAAACTCCTTTCGGGTGGGAGAGGAGTAGCTTTCCAATTGCTAAGCTTCACATTTGGCCCGACGAGCTGCACATCAGCGTTACTAGAACCTTCCCCAATTTCCACCATATTAACCTCGACAAACAAACTCTGGAACCTCTTGATCAGCTCTTTATCAAAGTCGACCACAAGTTTCGGGATTGATGATATTGGACGCTTTGCAGCCCCTTTGACAAAAGACTTGAGATGTGTGGAACAGGCTTAAGGAGTGACCATGCCTTCCGTTTCAAATTTTTAGCCCTTTTCACATCCTTCCCTGTGAGTGTGAATCCCAAACCAAATGTATCGAAACTTTCACGTGGACACACCGGATGCACAGTACCCTGTAGAGATGAACCCATACCTTTTCCCGGTACAAAACCATTCTTCAACATTTCATTTGCTGCCATGACAGATGCGAAAGGTAGCTTCAGACCTAGAATGCATTCTCCTTCAGGAATCTTCTCGACAGACACTGTTTTGAAAGTTTGGTAGACCCAAGTCCCTTTATCATCTTCAGCTTCAATAAATGGAACAGTTGTGTAATTGTAAGCAGATGAGTTCTCATCACCGTGCACAATTATTTCCTGCCTGTCCTATTCGAATTTTGCCATTTGATGCAAAGAAGACGGGACTGCCTTGGTAGCATGTATCCAGGGCCTGCCCAACAACAAGTTATAGGAGACAACCACATTTAGCACTTGGAAATCCATAGTGAACTCAACCGGCCCTATTGACAATTTGAGCATTATATCACCAACAAAATCTTTCCCTCCTCCATCAAAGCCTCGAACATATACATTGTTCATGTGTGTCCTTTCAATGCCAATCTTCAACTTTTGCAAAGTGGACAGAGGGCAAATATTTCCACTAGAACTGTTATCAACCATTACCCTTGAGACAACAGAATCCTCGCACTTCACCGTGAGATAAAGAGCCCGGTTGCGTTCTGTACCCTCCATAGGAAGTTCATCATCTGAGAAGGTAATCCTGTTTGCTTCGAATATCCTGTTAGCAATCTTTTCCAAGTGGTTCACCGTGATTTTATCAGGAACATGGGCCTCATTCAAAATCTTTATCAGGGCTTTGCGGTGTTCATCTGAATGTACCAGCAAAGACAAAAGAGAGATCTGAGCTGGTGTTTTCCTTAACTGCTCCACAATAGAATAGTCTTGCACTTTTATCTTTTTCAGGAACTCTTCAGCCTCTTCTTCGATGATCGGCTTCTTTACTGGGATTTGGCCATCCTTGAATGGCTTGGCTTTCTTCAGTTCCTCTGGGGTAAAACATCTCCCAGAACAAGTCAGTCCTCTGGTTTCATAGACTTCTTCTTCTACTTCTTTCCCTTTATATGTCACTATCACCTATTTGTAATTCCACGGGATAGCCTTTGTGTCGACCATTGGCTACTAGTTCATTGGCTTAATAACAACAGGGGTAATACGAGCCCCTTCCACGACTATGACAAGCTTGCTCGGGATCTCTGTCACGACCACTTTTGGCTTTTCCTGGCTCGCTCCAACATCATCCGGAGGCCCTTTCACAACCAATACAGGTGGCTTCACGTTGAGCGTGCTTTGATTCTCCATCACTCCTTCAACTGTCAAGGGAATTGCTTTTGCAGAATCTGGAGCCTTAACTGAATTACTTTCGCTAGCACGGATCATCATGACAGACTTGGAAGAATTCTTGGGGTCCCCATCCTTATGAACTATCTCAATCATATGTGTCTCTGCATGGGCCGGCAAAGGATTTTGGTTGATGTTTGGCGCCTCCGAGCTCTGGACCACAATTCGATTTGTATCAATAAGCTCTTGGATTTCCCTCTTCAAACGCCAACACTTCTCTGTGTTGTGCCCTGAGGCATCAGAACAATATGCGCATCTGAGAGAATAATCAAGGTTCCTTGGAGATGGATTTGGTATCTTTGACTCAATCGGCCTCAAGACGTCCAGCTGCCTCAATCTTTGAAACAAACCGGTATAGGACTCTCCAAGAGGGGTGGAGGTTTCTTTCCGCTGCTGCCTCTCTTTTCTATAATCTGGCCTTGGTCTAAAGCTTTGACCAGTAGGGTTTCGGTATGGTCGTGTGGGTGGATAAGGATTTTGTGGAGTTGGAGCACGTCATTGCGGGTAATGAGGGGGTTGAGCATATGACTGTGCGTGATGAACATGGTATTAGGGTGGTCTGACTGAATATTGAGGGTCTTGTGATGGAAAATAATATTGGGATGGATTATATGGAGCTTGGGTGTAGGCTTGAGGTTGGGGTTGAGGCTGGGTGCACTGGTGAGGCGAACCCCTTGGGCCACGCCATGATCCAAAGATAACCATAGCGACATCATATTTCTTCTTTTTGCCTAATAAGCTTCCGGTGCCACTTTGAATTGCCTGTGTGGTTGCTTTTATGGCGGAGTAGCTCATGATCTTGCTTGACTTGAGTCCCTCTTCCACCATTCCTCCCATCTTTACCACATCGTTGAAAGACTTACCTATGGGTGAGATCAAATGGCCAAAGTAAGTAGGCTCTAGGGCTTGAAGAAAGTACTCGACCATCTCATCTTCTTCCATTGGAGGATTGACCCGCGCAGCTTGCTCTCTCCATCTGAAACCATATTCCCTAAAGCTTTCACTGGGCTTCTTCTCTACCTTGGTCAAAGATAGGCGATCCGGGACAATGTCTATGTTGTACTGGAAGTGCCGAGCAAAGACCTGAGCCAAGTCATCCCATGTGTACCATCTGCTAGCGTCATGGCGGGTGTACCATACCAGAGCCGCCCCACTCAGACTCTGACTGAAATACACCATTAATAATTTGTCTTTCCTACCGGCACCTCTCATCTTGCTGCAAAAGCCTCTCAAATTGGCCACTGGATCTCTATGTCCATCGTACAGGTCAAACTTGGGCATCTTGAACCCAGGGGGCAGTTGGACATCAGGGAATAAGCATAAATCCTTGTAAGCCACACTTACTTGGCTTCCTATCCTTTGCATGTTCTTCAACGATTGCTCTAAACTCTTCACTTTTTTGAATATCTCATCTTGCTCCACGTTCTTAGATGGTTTCTCGGCTTCAACATGTGGCTCAAAGTGAGGGTGTAGGGATAAGGATTCGGGACCTTGAAGGTTGGTTCTGGAGCATAATAGTGAGTATCTGGAGCTTGGAACTCGAGTTCACTAGAGGATCAGTGGAGGAGCTACAAAAACAGGAGCCGATGTCGGAGCAGGGTTTGAGGTTGTTTTGGCTAGTGGAGCATAGAAAATTTGGAACGAGGTACCAGGATAATTATGGTAAGGGGTAAAGCCTGGTGCATGTTGAGGGGAAAAATCAACGGTAATGGGAACCTGGGCTTGTGACAGTTGTGGAATGGAAGCAGGGTCTTCTGTATAGTTAGCAGGGAATGAAGGTGGCGGATGTCCCCTGATCCAGGCCTGATACATTTCCACCATTTGATGTTTCAACCTATGAACCTCCTCTTTCAATTCAGACTCCGATTCTACAATCTCCCTCGACGGATCAACAACACTTGTGTCCGATTCTTTGCCAGTCATGGTTGTCTTGCGCTTTGACCTGGTGTTATATGGATGACTTGCCAGAATGCCAACAAACTAACCACCTAAACAGAACCTGGCTCAATGCACATCCAACAAACTTGTTAGTTTTGAGACGCTTCACAGATAGGAAATCACACATTGGGATGCAACGCGCCTAAACAGTTAAACGCTTCTACCATGTGTTTGAACAGTTGCATGTTTCATTCCGACCTTAACTAACCTTTTTTCACTCCGTACCTCTTTTCTTTCATTTCTGCCTCCCTTTAATCGCTCTTTATTTTCTCCTTTTGTTTTTGTCGTTCTTTTATTTTTGGCACTCTCTTTTTCTCTTTTTGTTTTTGCCACTATTTTCTTTCTTTTTCACTCACTTGCTTTTCTCTCCACCTTTTCTTTTCTTTTCTTTTTTTTCATTTTCACTCAATTAGTTTTATGGCTATGATTGAATTCTATGGGGATTGCCTACGTATCATGATGCTGCATGAATCAGATCATTACATAGTTCAGGGATAAATGCTGAATAAAAGAAGAAAATATTTTTTGGGTTTTTTTAATATTGCATTAAATAAAATCTTTTTGTGTTTTTCTATTACAAAGACTTTGAAAATACTGACGATTAAACATACATACTCAAAACAGAAAAACAAACAGACTTGGAAAAGGTAAACAGACTCGAAAAGGTAAAATACAGACTCAAAGCCAAAAGTAAAAAAAATCAGGAATACATAAGAGCCTTCAATACTACTCCGGGGGCCCGCGGTACATCAGTCGGTCTCGACGCGGGCCTACGTGCAATCTCTTCTTAAAGGTACTCTAAATCAGCCATCACCTGACTGACAAAGGCCATCACAGAAGCAAAGAACATGGACCTGTTCATATCTTCGCATTCATGGCACTTCATTGCGACATAATCAGCAATTTCTTTAATCCTCATTCTAATGACACCCTTTTCTTGGAGCAGGCATCCAATTTGCTGAGATCGGGCCTCCAACACCTGCGTGGCCATATAGTTTTGGTCTTGCAATTGTTGTATGTCTCCTTCCAATCGGGAAATCAATGTATAGCAATGCTCTCTTTAAGCTTTGAAATCCTTTGTCTGTTGGGCCATTTTATTTTCGAGATTAGTTAGCTTTTCCCTTAAGATCGCGACCCCTCTATCATACTTTTTCTTTAACTGCTGAACACACCTTGTCCATTCTTATGTATTGTTTGACAGTTTTGCCCGAGCTTTTGCCAATTCTTTCTCAGCCTTTGTCAGATCAGCCCCATAATCATACACTTTTCGCCTAAGACTGCTTATGAGTCTTTCATCTCTTTCTCTTCTTCCCGGGTTTTCAGCGGCTATTTTCATCTTCTGAATCTGAACTCGGAGGGCTTCGTTTTCCCGAGCCAATCTCTTTTTTTCTCTTTCATCCACAGCGGCCCGCAAACTACTATCAAATTTGATATTTCTGATTTGATCTTCTAGTTTTCTTATGGTAGTCGGGTAGTCATTCTCTTTGGTTAACCAAGCCCATTGTTCCTACGATGCTTCGACAAATTCTTGGATATGAGGCATTTTAGTCGGCCTTTCAAATTCATCATTCGTCGCGGCTCTCTTTCCATACCAAGCAAGATAACCAGGTAAAACCTCGCCCCTGGACAAATTACGTACTCGGGTGTTTGCCCCCAAATACTGCCATTCGTTCCAAATACACTTATTCAGGAAATTGAGCCTCAGAGCGGATTTCAACCATATAAGTACTAGCATCTTCATCTCTAGGAACTATTTGGCATCTTTCAAGTTGTCTCAAAACCCAGTACGAGGCGTAGGGTTGGATGCTTCGGAGACCCATTAGAAGGAAGTAAGGACCAGTGGCGGGTATGTAAACAATATCATCAACGGGAAGCCAACCCAATGTCCATTCTATCTGATCGACAGTTATAGAACGAAGGAGGGTAATCCAATCTTTGACCCCTTCCGGCATTTCGAACCCTGTTAGTCGTGTACCAAACTCTTCGAGGTAGTTTTTTTCCCGTAGACCCGTAGTTCATGTATCGAGGACGGTGACAAAGGTGCTCGATCATCCACATTTGCAGTAACAGATTGCGCCCTTCATAAAACCTGACTCCGGCCTTACAAGATGTGAGAGCTTAGAATATATCTGATACGATCATGGGCGTGAGGGTACTCTTGGCTTGGGTAGTCAAAACATGGACAATTCCGGCTAAACGCAAATCAATGCGCCCGTCCTCCCTCGGGAACACTAAAAGGCCTAAAAATGCCATCATGAAGACAAAGCATCTATGAATTTCCTACTTTGACCAATTTTCCTTACTGCAAAGTCCATTTTCTGGATCTTAAATCCCCTTAAGTGCCCGTACCGCTGGTATAGAAAGTGAAAAGTTAAAGCTCCACATACTAGACTTTCAGTCTTGATCTGCCTATTTATTTTTAGTAGGTCTAGAAACTTGTGGGGAGTAACGGTCCTTGGAGATATCATATACTTGTGCCTTAATCCCTCCGTACTCCCGGCATAACCCGCAATTTCTTTCAAGGTAGGTGTAAGCTCAAAATCTGAGAAATGTAAAATATTATGAGCGGGATCCCAGAACGACACCAGTGCCTCTATCAAATCCCTTCTAAGTTGAATTTTCAATAGTCCAATGAGTGCCCATAGGTATCGGTTGACCTTGTCTTGCCCTTGTTTTCCCAAGTCTTCCCACCACATGTGGAGTGCTAGTGGAATCTGATCCATAACTTTCACCGGTAAATTCTAAATAGTGCTCATTCTGCACATTTTTAAATTAGGGTGAATGAGTTAAAACATGTGAGTTTTGTTTGAAAACTGATCAGAAAAGATTATTTTTGCAAAATTCAATTTATAACAAACCACAGCTACTTTTGCAGGTACGACCCTTCAGCACTTCAGAAGGGAAGATTTCAGGGTTGTTTTTGCTAAGTGGACAAAAACTAAAAAAAGGACCATAGGCGACTATTCTTGCAAAATCGGCTTCCCGGCGTCCGGTCGGGATATTTTTGGCTATTTGGACAAATACGACATCACCTAACTTATTTATGACAAAATGACAACATTTTATAATTTTGGTTATGTTTTGCAAAAAGCAGGGCTGGACCCGATGAAGGTTGCCTACGTATCTCACATTCGGTGAGAATCAAACCCGCGCAGTTCAGTAAGTTTTGACGCAACAGGAAAATATGACTTATTTTGAAATAACGTTTTTTTTTCTTTTCAAAATTTCGGCAGAGTTTCGGGATATTTTGAATACCGAGTTTTTCAGAAACGGATGGCTTTCTCTCTCCTACCTCAATCTTGGTTTTTCTTGATTTTTTCTCCCTATTCTAAAAGTCAATCAACATGCAAGCCGAAGCAAATAAATGCACAAGTAGCACGTAAAATGCATCAGGATGGTCTTTTTATTTCGGGTACCCTGTCCTAGACGGACCCAACCCCTGTGTTGAGTCCCCAAAGTCAAATACACGTGATGCAAACAAGTGTTCCTACTAGGGATCCGGCATTAGGCTATATTATTCTAGGTTTAAAACCTAGGTGTATTGTTCTAGACCTGGCTTACCCGAGCGGACAACTCGAGTCGGGGGGAGGGCAGCGTACTGGTAACCAAAAGTTCATCCGGCTTTGAAACTTATCCGATCCTCGTTCTAAATTGGGGATATGACACTAACAGAAAAGAAGTCACGCCAGTGTGCATTTCCCAGAAAATTTAGAAGACTCAGAGAGAAGAAGGATTTCGTAACAGTTTATATACAGTTCAAACAATATCAAAGCGGTAAAAGCGGCATTTAGCACATTAGGCCCAAACATGTAATATCAGACAATCACAAGAAAGCCAAGTATAACAGTTTTTCTAAGCTCGAATTCTGAGCCCTGAACCAGAGATTCTAGGTTCGTTCCCCAGCAGAGTCGCTGGAGCTGTCACACCTCCTTTTTCCCGAGGGGAGAGTTTTTTCAATCAAAGTGACGTTAATCGAAATAAGATTATTTATTTAATCAGAGTCGCCACTTGGAATAATTTATAGTGTCCTAAGTCACCGGTTTATTTTAAATCCCAAATAGAGGAAATTTGACTCTATTTAAAGTTTGCGAAAACCAGAAGACCAGGTAAGGAATTCTGTTAATCCGGGAGAAGGTGTGAGGCACTCCCGAGTTCTGTGATTTTAGTACGGTCGCTCAATTACTAATAATTGGCTTAATTATATGATTTAATACATATTTGAAGCCTATTGTGTATTTTTAACTTTTAAACCGCTTTAATAGAATTTTAATTACTTTTAGGATTTATGGAATTATTTCTTGAACAAGTTACGATATCGTACACTTGTCGTTTTGGTACACATTGCAAACCACGCCACGTGAAACGTACCCGTGATTTACAACATATCTGTTTTAAGTATTATTTGAAGTTATGGCCGAGTCACGTGAAACGCACACTCGAATTGGGGAGTACGTATCATGACTATGACACGGGAACCGTACCCATAGTCACAATGATTTTATTTATCGCGCCTAAAGCAAACTACGATGTTCATGAATGGATTAAGTTTTTCTAAAGTCCGAGGTTTGTTTGTAAAAGATCAAAAGGTTGTGAAATTAACGTGGATAAGGATAGATTTGTTTTTTAACATGGGGAACTAAAGGAAGTAATCCAAAACAGATTTCTTATATTTTGAGTAAGGATTGAATTTGCAGAATAGTAGACGTGATCTTCCACTACTTAGGATCTAAATATTAGCAATCTTGGAAAGCTTCACTAAAATAGAAGACGAAACTTAGTAGCTATATTTTTAAAAGATTTAAACCAAAATTCAGCTTTCATGATTCGAAAAATTTAGACGTAGCGGACGGATATATTCATGCACCTTGTTCACTATTAAAGGGCTGACATGATAAATATTTGCCCATTCTTACTACAGACATGCCAAGAAAAAGTTTGAAAATTTAGCAATTAAATAGAAATTGTTAACAACAAAGTTTTAACCATAGCGATATAAGAACCATATTACTGGACTAAGTCATTACAATTGATTTCATGTCCGAAGCAGTAATCGTACATTGAACTAATTAACATGAATAAGGCACTAATGAATCAAGATATACTACGTACTCAAGTGAAAAGGTTTCACCTAGTTACAAATTGATACAAGAAAACTTATGAAATCAGAAGAAACAAAACTATAACATTATAGCTAGTTAATCCTCATGTTGTTACAAAATGATTCCCAACCCAGCAACTTCTATGATGACGGAAGAGGAAGCCAACAAAAATAGCTTCATTGATGGTTAAATCTGCTACTAAAGATCCTTCAACACAGATGTATTTAGATAAAGTTAAAACCAACGTCATAGACTTACAAAGCAATAAACAGACTTTCCAAATCATTCAAATCTACCAATAGCCTATATCTAAATTTTGAAGTTACACATGAATCAATGACTGAAAATTTCGAACCATGACTAAATGTACGGAGATGTGCTAATTCTGTCACCTAACATCTTGATTAATGGATTTCACACCATTCTCCAAACCAAACCAGATTCACATAGTTTTCAATCAATTTACAACCATACAAATTGAAACCAAGAAAAGAACAGTCTTCAAATACATAAGAACAGCAAATTTTTAAACTCAATAGAATCTATTCAACATGTTTTGGTATAAATAGGTAAATCAATCTTCATAGATCCATGTAATTTCAAGCTTTTGTGTGTACCTTAAAGCAGCAAAGATAAGTAAAAGAGAAAATAAATCTCTGAAAAACTGGGCAGAAGCAGCGGCAAGAAAAGCAGCAGCAGAAAACCAACAACACAACAGCTTCAAACTCAAACCTAGAAATCCAGAAATTACTCAAAATCAGTATGAGGTGAGAGTAGAAATGAAAAATAAAAGAGTGAATTCTATATGCGTCTTCCTGTGAGTGAATATGCAGATCCTTTTTTTGTTTCCTCCCTCAGAATGTGAGGAAGAATCCCTTTTAATATAATGTAAGAGTTTGCTTTGTATGAGGGAGAGGGAGTGTGAGAATATTCTGCCACCTCCCTAAAAATCAGAAAATTGGCATATTTTGTAACAGAAGAATGGGCAACTGTCCCTTTCTAGAGTTTTCCCTCATTTTCCACCCTTTTAAATTCTGAAAATTCACTCTTTTTAAAACCCCAATTTGACCTAGTTCTTTCATTTTATTGCACTTTAATCCTTTTCTAGACGTTTCTTCTTGGGTACGGGCCAAATTCCATGGCCAAGTGGCCCAAGACAGGCCTAGTCCAGCTTCAATAAGGAAAAACCCACAACAAATGCCATATTTTGAATTCCAATTATAATCAGGGATTTTACTAAATGCTTAACTTTTAATTTATCTAAATTATTTTATTAGTTAAACTAATTGAGCATGCAATTAACATCGAAGTTTATTTAACCAACTAAAAAGAAAAGAAAGGGAGAAAGAAAAATAGAGCAAGAACAAATGAGGAAAAAGAATACTAATTTAAACCCTAAAGAAATGAATGAACGAAACAAACCGACGAGCAACATGAATGATGAACTCTAGCCGCGAACGATGAATAGACCGGACTCTGGTAACTTCGAAATGGGTCGAAACTAACCTAAAATAATTGCTCTCATCAAGACTAGGCCGGACTAAGGTTTTTCTGGAATTTTGGATAATTCGCTAATTTTGGTGGGATTTCTGGTGAAATTGAACGGAAGATATGAGATGAGGAAAATGTGGTAGTTGTCTGGTGAAGTTTTGGGCGTGTTTGGAGGTGGCCGCCGGCGGACAATTTGGGAGCTTAGGGGCGGCTAGAGTTTCTTTGATTTGGGGGTTGGGGGGGAGGGGGAGGTTAATTCGACAGTTATAAGGTTTGGGGAGTTCAGTTCAGGACTGTTAGATGAGAGCAAATCGAAGGCTGAGATTAAAAGATAAAAACGGCGTCGTTTGATTTAAGTGAGGTCGACCGGATTTAAAAAGGGTTGGGCTGGGGCGGATTAGGATGCTTTGGGCTACTGAGGCCAGCCCAATTCAAACAAAAGCCTATTTTTCCTTGCTTTTCTTTCTTTCCTCTTCTTGAATTTAAATCCTAATTAATTAAAAAATAAATTAAGTCCTAAATCAATCTAATTTGTAGAATTGAATTAATTATCTATTTCTAACATTAAAATAATTAATTAACTTAAACTAAATAAAATAAAAATACTAATTTTAAAACTAAAAGCTAAATATGTAAAAACAATCATTATTTTATATTTTATTTAATAATACAATTAACTCATGTAATTAAATTTTAAATACAATTAAGACCTAAAATGCTATGCAATGAATACTTTAGATATTTTTGGTATTTTTTTATAATTTTAAATATGCAATGCAAACAAAAATTAACAAGAAATTCCTAAAAGTTCTATAAGAATTAAAACAATTAGAAAACCCTATTTTTGTGGATTTTGTAAAATTATTCTTTTAGTCGGAAAAAAATTACGTGCTCACAGTCACTCATCATTGTCAGGAGAATCAATCATCTAGTTCATCCTTTATTGGGTGAATCACTTCTCCTATTTACTTAAATATCATTTATTGTTATTTATTTATTTCTCCATTATTGCTCATACTTTTCGAAATATTTAATGTATGTAATCAATCCACCACCAGATCTATTTAATGTCAGTCACATTTTTAGAACTCACGTCTAGAGATATTATTATTAACTAAGTTTAATCCATCATTATATAAATAAAACTATTTTAGCCGAAAGTTACGTTTTTTGATCAAACAGAAACTTAAAGGGAAAATTACTCATGTACGCATGTTGAATCATGAATGTATAGATGATCCCGGTGGTCATGAGAAAAAATTGAACCAAACCGGAAATCAAAGCTAACTGACAAAAAATCGACAAATATTTTTGGTTTAATTTATTTTTTATTTTAAATTTTAAAAATCGATCAAATTTGATTTTTGAACCAAATCGTTAATAAAAATACCTATTTAAAATATATATAATATTTATAAAAATATTTAAAATTTTATGGTATATATTAATCGTTTGCACTATTAGTTGGTATTCTAATTCCTTGCCTTTATAATAATCTATTTCTTTTGCCTTTATATTTTAGTTTGATCGACAGTTTTATTTTGTTAAGTCTGAAAATTTATTTCATGTTAAAACTAAATTGTCTTTAATTGAGTGCTTAAATTTTTCATTATTATTTAACTTAATCATTATCAATATATCTTGGTAAATAATAAATTTTTTTAAAGAGTAATTAGTTTGATAATGTTACATTAGAATGTAGTCACCGAAATATGTACTTGGCCGTGTATATTTCATATTTTAAAAAAATAAATATTGAAAAAATTAATATTTAGGGGAAAACAGACCCAAATAGAACTATGAACACTCTTAGATGACGAGACATTAGATACATATATTGGGCCAGATACCATTCACTTTCTTTTATGAGTAGATGGACCATTGTTCAGGCCACTCCCAGGCTGCAATAGTGAGTTTGGGCCAGGCCTTGGATGCTAGAGCTTCACTTATTTATAACATGTTTGGTCAAGCCGCAAAAATCCGCTTATTTTGAGGAATACTTTTTTTCAAAAGTATTTTTTCTTAAAAGTACTTTTGGTGAGAATTATTTTGTGTTTGGCTAATTAATTTGAAAAATACTTCTGAGCAGCAATTACTGTTTGCCCAAGCTTTAAAAAACTGTTTTCAAGTGTATTTTTTTCAAAAGTTTCAAAAAAGTACTTTTGGAGAGAAGCTATTTTTTCTGCTTCTCCAAAACTACTTCTGCTTTACTCAAAAGTACTTTTTTCTTCCAAAAGTTTTGTCAAACACTTTAACTTTGCAAAAAAAAAAAAGTATATCTGGTTTTGAAGAAGCTTGGCCAAACAGGCTATTACTTCCACCATTTTTATTTTTTAGCACTTCGGAGCGTAAACGCTTAGTTGTACTCG
The DNA here is from genome assembly GCA_000715115.1 of Nicotiana otophora. Lineage (NCBI taxonomy): Eukaryota > Viridiplantae > Streptophyta > Magnoliopsida > Solanales > Solanaceae > Nicotiana > Nicotiana otophora. The sequence continues at coordinate 154,276 of AWOL01S0001346.1, forward strand.
GTTTTTACATAAAACTAACGAATAATATATAAATTGTTATACAATGAATAATAATATAAGAAATTTTATTTGGTGAATATTATTGCATTGACTATAATGTAAGGATTTCCTATTTAAAAGGCGTTATATTTTTTAAATATTCTTATCTATATTTTGCTAATTAATACACATACTTTTGTTTTATATTTTATTTCGTATAAAATAATATATCACCTCCGTTTCAATTTATGTGAACCTATTTCCTTTTTAGTCTGTGCCAAAAAGAATGACATTTTCTTATTTGTACGTAATTTACCTTTATGCACTAATTTATAACCACACAAAATATATATGCCTTATTTTACACCACAAGTTTAAAAATATTCTTTCTTTTCTTAAACTCCCTCGTTTCTAGTCGAATGAGTTATAATTCACCTTATAAGTTATACTAGTACTAGAAATAATAATACATAATTTGGTTCAACAGCCGCACAGATTCCAAATGTTGCATTCATTATCATACTCTGATTGCCGATAAAAAGCCTGCAACAAAAACCAAAAAAAAAAAACCAAGAGGTATGTCAAAAGACTTGTGACTTTCAGAGTTCAAACCAAAAAGTGGTAGCAAGTGACTAGCTCAATGCTTATTTGCCAGCCTAATAGAAAGCAAATTTACGTCATACTTTGATCTAATGCCTCGGTAAGCTCTTTTGCAAAGTATTCCTTGGCAGGAGAAAAGCCTATAAAATCAACAACAACAACAACCCAGTATAATTCTACTAGTGGGGTCTGGGGAGGGTAGTGTCTATGCAGACCTTACCCCTACCCTGTGGTAGAGAGACTGTTTCCAAATGACTCTCGGCATCCTTCCCTCCAAGAACTCCCCACCTTGCTCTTGGGATGACTCGAACTCAAAACCTCTTGGTTGAAAGTGGAGGGTGCTTACCATGAGAGCAACCCACCTTGCCAAAATTAATAACTAAAAATGAGTTTTTCTCTCTTTCAAGTACAAATTTAGGAATTTATTAGCACAACTTGAAACTATATCTGGTGAAATCACCTCACTTCTCCAAGTCATATGTAAAATGCTTGCAGCAAATTCTGAACAAGGAAGCCCGTGACATATTCAACAGAAAATGCAGAAACCACCATAGGATCTTCTGCGGGCATTCCTTGACCGCAGAGTGGCAATGTTGATATTAGGCGCTCAGAATGTTAGTATTGGTCAAACAGAGTGGCAAAGATACTCTTTACCAAAACATTATTTAGCACAAAAACAAAATGTGATCATAGGCTGACATTGTTTCTGCAGAATTTTGCGCACCGCACTTCTAGGGGTGAAATTCAAAAATAACTAGATTTTCAAGTGGTAATTGAAATTCAAAAGTAATTAAAATTTAGTCACTTTTTATGTAAGGATAAATTTGAACGAAAACACTGTTCAAAATCTGAAAAATATTCCAGCATAATATACTGGAGTTCCAGCATAATATGCTGAAAGTTCATATACATGTGCTCCAATCTCCAGTATATTATGCTGAACTTTCCGTGTGCTGAAGTTCTAGCATAATATGCTGGAAGTTCATACACAGGTGCACCAATCTCCAGTATATTATGCTGGAACTTTCCGTATTGCAGCAAAATAGTGGCTATTCTTCAATGACTTTGCAAACGTTGGCTATTTTTCAATTACCAGTCCGAAAACTGGCTAGCCCGTGCTATTTTCACCAAGTAAGGAGAAGCAGATCTGGACTGACAGTTGGGCTTGGGCCCATCCAATCTTTCTTTTTCCCCGACAAACATTCAGTCCGTTTGATTACTTTTGAGTTTTTATGGAAAATGCCAAAAGACCAAGCCCACTAAAGTTTAATGGGCTTCTACAGGTTTTCTTCCCCTTTAAGGAAATTTTACATGCTATAAACCAAAATACTTTAAAAATATCATTATTTATAGCCGCTTTTTATATTTTATAGCAAAGTATAAATATATACAACGGATCCCTCAANAAAGTGGAGGGTGCTTACCATGAGAGCAACCCACCTTGCCAAAATTAATAACTAAAAATGAGTTTTTCTCTCTTTCAAGTACAAATTTAGGAATTTATTAGCACAACTTGAAACTATATCTGGTGAAATCACCTCACTTCTCCAAGTCATATGTAAAATGCTTGCAGCAAATTCTGAACAAGGAAGCCCGTGACATATTCAACAGAAAATGCAGAAACCACCATAGGATCTTCTGCGGGCATTCCTTGACCGCAGAGTGGCAATGTTGATATTAGGCGCTCAGAATGTTAGTATTGGTCAAACAGAGTGGCAAAGATACTCTTTACCAAAACATTATTTAGCACAAAAACAAAATGTGATCATAGGCTGACATTGTTTCTGCAGAATTTTGCGCACCGCACTTCTAGGGGTGAAATTCAAAAATAACTAGATTTTCAAGTGGTAATTGAAATTCAAAAGTAATTAAAATTTAGTCACTTTTTATGTAAGGATAAATTTGAACGAAAACACTGTTCAAAATCTGAAAAATATTCCAGCATAATATACTGGAGTTCCAGCATAATATGCTGAAAGTTCATATACATGTGCTCCAATCTCCAGTATATTATGCTGAACTTTCCGTGTGCTGAAGTTCTAGCATAATATGCTGGAAGTTCATACACAGGTGCACCAATCTCCAGTATATTATGCTGAACTTTCCGTGTGCTGAAGTTCTAGCATAATATGCTGGAAGTTCATACACAGGTGCACCAATCTCCAGTATATTATGCTGAACTTTCCGTGTGCTGAAGTTCTAGCATAATATGCTGGAAGTTCATACACAGGTGCACCAATCTCCAGTATATTATGCTGAACTTTCCGTGTGCTGAAGTTCTAGCATAATATGCTGGAAGTTCATACACAGGTGCACCAATCTCCAGTATATTATGCTGAACTTTCCGTGTGCTGAAGTTCTAGCATAATATGCTGGAAGTTCATACACAGGTGCACCAATCTCCAGTATATTATGCTGAACTTTCCGTGTGCTGAAGTTCTAGCATAATATGCTGGAAGTTCATACACAGGTGCACCAATCTCCAGTATATTATGCTGAACTTTCCGTGTGCTGAAGTTCTAGCATAATATGCTGGAAGTTCATACACAGGTGCACCAATCTCCAGTATATTATGCTGAACTTTCCGTGTGCTGAAGTTCTAGCATAATATGCTGGAAGTTCATACACAGGTGCACCAATCTCCAGTATATTATGCTGAACTTTCCGTGTGCTGAAGTTCTAGCATAATATGCTGGAAGTTCATACACAGGTGCACCAATCTCCAGTATATTATGCTGGAACTTTCCGTATTGCAGCAAAATAGTGGCTATTCTTCAATGACTTTGCAAACGTTGGCTATTTTTCAATTACCAGTCCGAAAACTGGCTAGCCCGTGCTATTTTCACCAAGTAAGGAGAAGCAGATCTGGACTGACAGTTGGGCTTGGGCCCATCCAATCTTTCTTTTTCCCCGACAAACATTCAGTCCGTTTGATTACTTTTGAGTTTTTATGGAAAATGCCAAAAGACCAAGCCCACTAAAGTTTAATGGGCTTCTACAGGTTTTCTTCCCCTTTAAGGAAATTTTACATGCTATAAACCAAAATACTTTAAAAATATCATTATTTATAGCCGCTTTTTATATTTTATAGCAAAGTATAAATATATACAACGGATCCCTCAACTTTTCCCTCAATTCTCTCTCCTTTTTCCCTCTCTCGTCGCCCTCGGCAAGACCGCCGTCTTCTCCGGCGACTCACCGCCGACTTGTTATGGGGCTGCTCTGATCCGAACAATAAGAAGAAAAAGAATTTTTTCAGTTAATACTCAAAGCCCTTGAGGTTGTTGATTTGAAATTTGAATTATGATAACTTTTGAGGCTGATCACTTTTAGGACTTTAGAGACCGTTTGGACATAAGAAATATTTTTTTTTCAAAACAATTTCACTTTTTTTCGAAATCAACATTTGTTCATAAAATTTTTAATTTTCACTTGAAAATGTATTTTGGGAATTTTTAAAAATTTAAAAAACTCCAAAAAGCTGTTTTTCAAAATTTTCACTCAAATCACTCACAAAATTTTAAAAACAACCCAAAGTTATGTTCATGTCCAAACACAACTCTAAATTTCAAATACCATTTTCAATTGAAAAAATTGTTCATCATATTTTGAAATTGTACAATTCTTATGTCTAAACGCCCACTAAGGATTGCTCTAACTTTCAGAACATTAAAAATCCATGGCTTCTTCCCCTTCTTTGTATCTAACATCTGAGTGATTCGTTTGGACGGATTTTGATAGATACAACGTGATAGTGTTTTCTCAGATCCGGTTGAATTTTTGTTCGTCTTCATTTTTAGTTTTAATACAATTTATATAGTGTTTTGCTTGGCCGGAAGACGCCTTCTCCGGCAACTTTCTTCTCTTCTTTGTTATTGAGTCACATACCATTATACAAATACATTGTAATTTGTACAACTACACTCAAATTTGAGTGTATTCTTTATGTTTTAATGCAAATATAATTTTGTTTTGTATTTTCGCCTGTATTTATGTATTTCGAAGGTTATTTTTTGTGGCAGATCCTTGTAATTTTTGAATTTTTGTTATTTGAATACGGCCGAATTAAATATAGTAAATTGAATACAATGTAAAAGCAGCAATGAATGATACAATAAATTGAATACAACCGAATATCATCGTTTTTGTGTTTATATACAATCGAATTTAATACCGTAAAATTGAATACAATGTAAAATATTTAATAATGAATATAGCTGAATTGAATACAGTGTATATAACTGTCAGCTGAATTGAATTTACGGTATATATTCTATTTCTTGATTTTTTGTTGTTGTTTGAATACAACTGAATTAAATATAGTGAAATTGATAGTCCTATCTGAAAGTTCCCCAATTCAAATGGTAATATTGTTGACTGCTACCACACCAAAGGAAAATAAGCTGTGAAATAATTTTTTCCTTTCCTTGCAAAATCAAATAGAGTTTCCTAGAGTTTCCTAGTTTTTCTAAAATTTCAAACTTCTCTTCTATGGTTTTGGCTTTTCCACTTTATTGGTCAGCATCCCAATGTTGACAAAGCCGCACGATAGCAGAAGAACAGAAGCAGGAAGAAATCTTAAGAATAATCATGTGAATGGGTTAATAGGTCAGTAGCTACAGACCCACTATAGATAGGAAAAAACAAGGTGTTTAACTGTTGAGATTATTAGACTGTAGAAGCAATAAATCACCCACTCGACATGCATGAGAAAACAAAAGATGTAGAAAATTAGGATTAAATGCATGATCAATGAATTCAACTTTTACATATTAATTTATTATACTATTGAATCATCAAAAAACTAATTTATTCGTAAAAGCGAATTAACAACCTGGAAAGAAAAAGATAGACTACTTGTTATAATAGGTAAAAGCTACACTGCTATTATATCAAAAACAAATATTTACATTATCAATATATCATATGCTAATATGCTTTGTTTCACTAGAGAGTACTTTAATTTGCTGGAGAATTATTGCTTTTTGACAATATTGGTATTTTCTCACGTGAACCATTTACCTTCTTAATCACCCAGGGAAGTTAAATGATTGCATCTGTTACAAAAAACAAGGTTTAGAGAATAATATTCCATGATGGTTGAGAAGACATTTGAGGACAAAAGTTCATATTCATGTTTTTTAATAAAAGGGAGGACTAAAGTTTTTGGAGGAGGGAGAATCAAAACTGAAGCACTGCCAATTAAGTACTACACAAGATATGACATAACTTCTCTTTTACTAACAAAATAATAGTAATGCATTTTCTTAACTAAGCAGAGAAAATTTCGACCACAATTAATTTACTATAAGTAGCTCCCAGGTTATGGAGTAATATACAGACTACAAATAGCTTCTTTTTTTTGTTGACGGATTTACTCAACTAAACCAGGTAAAATCTCGGCCAAATTGTTTTACTAGCAATTAGTAATATGAATATCTGTACATGTATATACTACAGATGGATTCCTTCGCGCAGTTGTTTTTCTTTAATTTTTCTTTTTTACTTTTTGTTTTAATTGTCTGATTTTTCCTCTCTGTTTATAAATTATTTCCCTTACTCATGAGATTTGATATAGTATTTCGTAAATTGATATTGTGGTATTGTTAAAGCAGTCGCGGCAAATGAAAGTATCAATTGGACTAGTAATGGTATCCTTTATCTGCGTTATCTCGTTTGGAGAGTTGTACCTTACGTTCCAAGACCTTTCTGATTTTTGATAATAGGAGAAATTAATTGCGATAAATAAAGTAGAGTTCCATTAAAACCACAGAAAAGAAATTAATTAAAATCATAATGGACTTCAAAAGAAAAAGTAAAAACATCATAATTGAAACTTTATGCACGGCTCATCTACATAGTCATCTTCATGTCATTATCGAAATCTAAACCAAGATTATGCACTTGCCCATTCCAAATCAGCTATCATAATCACATCATGATCCTCGACTTCCCCCTCCTTAATTTCTGATTTTTGATTTTGTACTTCGCAAAGTAATTTTTTCAATTTAGGTTCTTTATTTCTCTCTCGTAGACAATATCTTCATGCAGCTGTCCTCATACAAATTATTCTCCAGGTTACTTTAATCGTTGGTAGAATATTACATATATTAACAATGTAAAATTATTCGAGAAGAGTAACCCCAGCATTAACAATGTAAAATTTCTTTGTAGTACTTAAATCGTTTGTAGAAGGTTACTCTTCCAGATTATCAAATACACAAATGAGATTGTTATTATCATGTAATTAGAGGCGCCAACAGAATTACTAAAGTAGCAGCATCGCATAATTCAATTAAAGAAGCAGGCTCAGAGCTTGCAAAAGACACCCAAGTATGTGCGCTGCAAGACATTCAATGGAAAATTTGCCGAAATTAATTTTGTCCTTCATTTACATGCCATGTGAACGTGACATTGCATTACTAAAAATAGGAATTAGCGACGGATAAATTCATTTTTAACCGATATTGTAAGGGGTGCAAATTCGGAACCGTTAGATGAATCAATGGAGATATGACACGTGAAAGTTGTGACCCAGTAGAAGTCAAGCACTCGGGGTATTGTGGCTGGTGGCCCCAGTTGGGGGCTTCAGAAGATGCCGCCTTGGAATGATCAAGGCCATCATTGACCTGTTGGGCAATGGCATCGAGCCCAATGGATCTTTTTCTTTGGTCCTGACCCCGGTGCCAACTGGAGCGCCAACTCACCAACCCTATGGCATTAGCCATCATCGATCTCTATGTCGAGTTAGACACAACTTTTCAATAGTCTTTTTTTGTATTGTCGAAGGGTCTTGTCACAAAAAAGGTGCTTTCTTGTTTCGTACAAATAGCTTCTCAAAGAAGCCAAATAGGATTATCATCTCTCAAAGACATCTCTCCCTTTTTGTATCATCTCTCTAGGAGAACACTTGCAAATACACAAAGCTCGCTCTTGTATTTTCTTGAACTCTTGCCTTGTTTTTCATTGCTATAACTTTTATCTTAGCTTTCGTACGTGTTATACGAATCACATTAAAAGATAAAGAATTTTGGATCAATCACACTTCACTTGCCTTTAGCCTCCCTTCTTCATCAAAATAACTGTTAAAGCAGAATAACTATTTTTTCGGTAAATAATTTGGCGTTGTCTATAGGGATAGGCAGTTGTGATATCGTCTTGATCCTTTTGCATCCTTAGCTTTGTGCAAGACATACACGCCCGAATGGATCAGATACCTAGGGACCCACCTTTTTCCAAGGGCACAAATATCAAAAAGTATATAAAGCTACTATTTAAATCGAGTGCGGCTCTGGTGCTCATCCTGAAAAGGTTCAAAATGCCAGATATATCAAAGATAAGACGGAAAAATAGATCCGCTTGAGCACGTGGTAGCCTATACGACCAGTATCAATGGAAATAAATTACAGCTAGTCGATATTGAATCCGCCATGCTCAAGAAATTTGGCCAACGGCTCACAAAAAGAGCTTTAACTTGATGTTTTCGTGATGACTTGTGCTGGGGCTCGGAAGATCGAAATCCATAAGGAGGATATCTTCAAAATAAAGCAACATGAGGGTGGATTTCTTCGAAGACTTATGTAGATATTCCAACATAAAAGAATGATGTTGCCCATAATACCAGAGGATTAGGTTGCACCGACTTTTGCTGATAGTTTGAACCCAAATAGCTCTGGTGCTTTTTGAAAATTAAAGGAAAGCCTGGGGGATTCCCTGCTTAGAGGGTGTTTGGATTGGCTTTTAAACTGGTCATCTCAGCTTTTAAGCTCTTTTCGATTTTTTCAGTGTTTGGCAAAGTCAAAAAGTACTTAAAATAAATTTTAAAGTTACTTAAAACAAGCCAAAAGCATTAAATTGGGCAACTCAAACTTATTATTTTTTTGGCTTAAAAGCTATTTCTGGTGAAAAACCACTTTTTTAAGCCAACTCAAACGGGCTCTAAAACTTGGAACGAAGTGAACCACGGGTATACAACAAAGATTTGAATAAAAAATTAACTTACAGTTCCAGTGCCGATCGAAGTGACAGTTCGCTTCCAAGAAAGGCTTAAAGGCATACTAGAATTCAGATAGAGGAATTTGAGGGGTGGGTTCAAACCTTACTCATCCCTTCGACAATAGGGACCGAGCTCGAGACTAGAGCCCATCAGAAGTAAATGGGGCTGGTTAGGAGAGACGTGACGGGGCTCTCCAGGCCACCACCAAGGGATCTGCGGACCACAAGGCTATCCGAATATAATTTTAGTATTGGGTCTGTTAAACCGGTGACGACCTTGAAAGATATCAAGGAGGCAAGGTTCCCAAGAGAGATCCTCCCCAACACCAACATAAGGAACGGGGACCTATGGTGTAATTTTCACAACACTCATGGGCACTTGACCGGGGACTATAAGCATCTGTGAGCCGTAGCGGCGGAGTTACTTAGAGCTGAGTAGTTGAAGGAATTCCTCAGTGACGGGGCCAAGCAAAAACTGGGCAGAAATCGAAATGACAAGGTACCAAGGAAACCCCCATCAACAAAACAGACAATCCACATGATTTTTGGTGGAGAAACGGTCAACAATTCACCTATTCAGCCTCCAAAAAGACAAAGATCTCTATTTCTCCAAGATAGAAAGATATTAATATTGCTCGGAGAATAATTAAATAACTTTCAATAGCTAGGACTGTAACAGGCTCTCGTATCCACATAATGATGCACTAGTAATCTCCCTTCGTGTTTTAGATTCAAAATTTAAGCATGTGCTAATTGATCCAAGTAGCTCTACCAACATCATCTAACTCTGGGTTCTTGAAGAAATGCAACTGGTTGATAAGATAATTTTCACAAAACTACTGGTCGAGTTCAACATGGCTAGCAAGATGACCTAGGGGAGATCAAATCACCGATTTATGCTCGAGGAATGGTCCAAGATACGACACTCGACTTTATAACTGGAAAAATATCTTAAAACATCATCCTGGGAAGGCCATGGCTCCACTTTATGCGGGTGATCCCATCAACTTTCCACCAAGTTGTGTAGTTTCCTATCCCATGGGGAAAAGAATAAACACGAGGAGAGCAACTAGTGGCCCGAGAAATGAGTTCTCTGTTTGTAGCAACTGGGCAAAATAGAGCAGGGGGCAGATCCTAAATAGAAACTATTACAACTAATGCCTTTGGTCGACACTAGGTCGGAGAGGTATATGCGATCCAAACCTAGCAGTAAACTAGGTCCTCGGTATTTACCAAGCCAAAGAGGAACAGATGCAAAATTACTTAAGCATGGTCTTTGTAATGACCCGATCGGTTGTTTTGAGCTCTAGCGCATCATTCAACAGTTTGAGGCCATGAGCAACTTCACTTCAGGTATTATGACTGGTACGCGTGGTCGGAATTGAAATTTCGGAAGTTCAGAGTTGATTTGAAAAGAAAATTCTCATTTCGAAAACTTTAAGTTAGAAGAATTGACTAAGGTTCATATGATAATTTCGGACTTGGGCGTATGTCCGGATCGGGTTTTAGATGACCCGAGAGCGTTTTGACACCTATGGTGGAAGTTGGCATTTTGAAAGATTTTTATAAATTTGGGTTAAAGTGTATTTCAATATTATTAATGTCCGTTTGGGATTCCGCGTCTGGGAATAGCTCCATATGGTGATTCTGGTATTGGGAGCACGTCCGAAAGTGGATTCGGAGGTCCGTAGGTCATTTTGGAGTCATTTGGCTAAAGCTAGAAATTTGAAGGTTTTTAAGAAGTTTGACCAGAAATGGACTTTTTGGTATCGGGGGTCGGAATCCGATTCAGGAAGTTAGAGTAGGTACGTAATGTCAAATGTGACTTGTGTGCAAAATTTGAGGGCAATCGGGCATGATTTGATAGGTTTTGGCATCGAATGAGGAAGTTGAAGTTTCAAAGTTTATTAAGTTTGAATTGGGGTGCGATTCATGATTTTGACGTTGTTTGATGTGATTTGAAGGCTCGACTAAGTTCGTAATATGTTCTGGGACGTGTTGGTAAAATTGGGTAAGGTCCCGAGGGTCCCGGGTGGATTTCGGGTGGTTAACGGATCGAATTTGGAATTTGAAGAAGGGCTGAAGCAGCTAAGCATCTGGTGTAACCGCACCTGCTTGAAGAGGGCCGCAGTTTGCGAGCCCGCGGGTGCGGGAAAATGGCTCGCAGAACCAGAAGTGGCAAGCTGTTGAGAACTGCAGGAGCGGAAAGATTTGCGCACCTGTGAAGGCGCAGGTGCGAAGAGAGTAGCGTAGGTGCGAGAATGTAGGGCCGAGCTGGAGCCGCACCTGCAATGGGATTTTCGTAGGTGCGGGACTGCAGATGCGGCCATGGCACTGCAGGTGCGAACGTCGGAGCTGGGCAGTGTGTTCTTTAAAAATGAGGGCTTGCCTCATTTTTCACCCCATTTTCTCCATGAGAGCCGGTCTTGGAGCGAGTTTAGAGCTCATTCTTCATTATCAATGCCAAGGTAGGTGATTCCCACTTATTATAAGTTAAATATATAGTTTGTATAAGGATTTAAACATGACAATTAGTATAAAGTGGGCCTTTTTGGTAGAAGACCTAGAATTTGGTATTTTTGGATTTTGACTCCGAAATTAGGCATGGAATTGAGAATAAATTATATATTTGAGTTTGTGAGGTTATGGGTAAAGTTTATCTTCGAAAATATTTGGAATCCGGGTACGTGGGCCCGAGGGTGATTTTTATCGACTTTTCGATCGGGGTTAGAAATTGTTATAAATTGTTTAATTATGAGTAGTAGAGCATATTTTGATGGGTTTGCACAATTATTGGCTAGTTTTGGAGCGTTGTGCATCGACTCCAGTTGTTTGAAGGGTTAGGAAGCCGGTTATGGAACTTCGGAGCGAGGCAAGTCTCCTTTCTAACCTTGTAAGAGGGAATTAACCCCATAGGTGAACTAAATTATTGTGTGCTTCTATGTGTGGGAGCTACGTACGAACGAGGTGACGAGAGTCCGTACGTAGATACTAGCTATGACTATGTCCGGGTAGTTTTTAGGATCACATCATGCCTTGTTGATATTGTTATTGATTTATGTTTATTGTCTACCTTAAGAGGGAGCGAGATTGAGTTTGCTTATTAAATATTTTTGAAAGGAGTTGAAATTTAATAATGTAAGATTTAAAATGGTTCGTTTGAACTTCATAATTTCAAAAAGGATTGAGTAATGCTATAATAGCTTAAGAAATCTATATGTAACCGCGTCGCATGTATGTTTCGCGAGCGGGATAATTTTCTTAAAAAGCTACAAGCTGAATTTTCGTTATTTTGAAAAGAATCAAGAAAGAGATATGATTTTAATGTTAAATTTATATTTGACCGCGTCGCAAGTATGATCCGCGAGCTGGGAGATTCCTTAAATTTATATTTGACTGCATCGCACGTATGATTTGCGAGCGGGGTATTTTCTTCTACCACTCTTATGGGATCGGGTCATTTGCCTCGACAGATTTTATGTACACACTCTCATGGGAGCGGGCCGTTCGCCTCGACAGGTTAATAGATGCACTTATGGTTCGCGTCGTTCGACCCTCGGCAGTGCACAATTTACTTTTATGTTGGATCGGGCCGTACGCCTCGGCATTTCCTATATCCTCATGGAATCATGCATAATATTTGGCAAGAAGCTAGTGTATCTTAGGGTTTTTTTTCCATGATTTGAATTATGACAACCTCTTTGATGAAATCCACTATATCTAAATATATATGCTCCGATTACGGAGGGAACTTGCCAGTTGAGAGCTTGAGTAAATTGTAAAGAGGAAAATTGTACCATGTATTTTTTACTTGTTTGTTTCATATATTTACACTGTCTCATATTTATTCACTTCTTTACTGTACCTGATATTATTGGACCACTAGCAAGTTTCGAAGTCAACCCCTCGTCACTACTTCTTCGGGGTTAGGCGGGATACTTACTAGGTACGCATTTATTTACGTACTCATGCTACACTTGCTGCACATTTTTGTGCAGGTACACATATGTTTAGCGGCCTTGTGGGCGCAGAGGCGCGATTATGGCAGGGACTTAGGTGAGCTGTATTCTTTACGACGATCCGCAGCCAACGGAGTCTCCCTCAAAGTATTGTATTTTCATTTCTGTCCAGTTTTGTATCCCGGACAGTTATTGTATTTTATTTTGCTTTCCTAGTTGATGCTCATGCACGTGTGACACCGGATTTTGGGATGATTATGAGTTGTGATGTATTGGAGTTTTTTAAAGATATTATTATTTATTTTGTAAGTTTCATCTTTTACGATTTAAATTGAAGGAAAATATGATTTCGAAAGTAACAAAAATGAGAACCCTTTTAAGTATTCATTGTTGGCTTGCCTGACAGTGGTGCCCGGCACCCTCACGACCTTTATGTATTTTGGCTCATGACAGTCTTAGCACCGATATCTCGGTACAAAGAATGGAAAATGACGCAGATCCTATAAGAAGTAGACGTGAAGGAGGAAGCCCTGACTAACTTTGGGTCATCATCTAGCTTCACAGAATCGAGGCCAGACTCGATCGTGCATCTCCTCCATTCTGCCCTAGCATCAGCGAGGAATATTCTATAAGTCTAACTTGAGATTGACATAATGATATTATGGGTTATTTGTAGGATGGTACATTATCCGAGTATAGCTAAGCTTTCTTGGCCCTCCGTACCAAAGTAGTCGAGTACTGCTGGCAGGGATAAGTTGTATCGAACGTCATTTCATGGCCCAAAGGCCAAGTGCCTAGGTCCGGGAGAAAATGATTACTGATGAGGGAAGTATATGAAGGTAGCTATGGAAACCACTTCGAATTTGAGTCATTAGTTCAAAAATTCATGAAGTACTATTGATCTAGAATAGAACAAGACGCTAAGTCTTTTGTGAAAAAGTGAGATATATGCTGGCAACACGCCCAAATGGTCTATCAGCCAGTAGAACCCCTTCACTCGGTTATCTCATCCTAGACATTCATGAAATAAGAAATGGACATAGTGGACTCATTGCCTCCAAAACCTGGTCAAATAAATTTTTTATTAATTTTGACTGGCTATTTTTCAAAATAGGTGAAAGCAGGAGCTTACAAGCAAATCCAAGAACGAGAGGTGATCAACTTCTTTTAGGACCATATCATATGTAGATTCGGCGTCCCAAAGGAAATAACATGTTATAACGGACCGTAATTCATTGGCTCCAAGGTAACCCAATTCTTTGAAGGGTTGAAAATCAAAAGGATTACTTTAATTCCCTATCATTCTAGCGCAAATAAACAAGCTGAATTAACAAACAAAACTCTGATAGAAAACATAAAAAAGAAGCTAGAACATGCTAAGGGAAAATGACCGGAGAAGTTGCCTGGAGTATTATGGGTTTACCAAACCACAACAAAATCCAGCACTAGAGAGACATATTTTTCTCTCGTCTATGGTGCAGAAGCGTTGATATCAATTGAAATAGGAAAACATATCCTAAGGTTCACACAGGCTACTGAGGAATCCAGTTCCAAGGCCATGGTTATCGGGTTGAACTTACTTGAGGAACTTGTTCGAACTATGGTGCAACACAAAGAGTTGAAAGATACTTCAATCGAAAAGCCACCATGTGATACTTTAAAGTCGGGGGCTAGGTACTCCGAAAAGTAAAATCCGTAATAGAAAAACATTTACTCTGGAAAGTTGAGCCAAAACTGGTAAGGACTTATCAAGTCATTGGAATCGCCAGTAAAGAGGCATATCTACTCGCAAACAGGACAAGTGAGGAATGAAAAATTAATTGGAACATCAGCTACTTGAAGTTGTATTACTGCTAAAACATAGGTGTGTTTCATATTATTAGTTTTTTGCTATTTTTACTACCTTTTGGTTGCAGAAATAATGTACCTACCAAAACCAGGACCTCAAGCATGGTTGTATGTATGGTAACAAGACAAACAAGATACTAAAAATATGTATTGTTCTCTTTTCCTTAACTGCGGTTTTTATCCCGAATGGATTTTCTCGACAAGGTTTTTAAAGAGACAATAAATGTAAAGCGTATTACCATGAGAATGTACTGAGACTCTGGAATGCATGACTCGCAAAAGGACTCCAGTGTTCAAGTGCTCATCCTTCATACATAAACAATGGGAGGTTTGGAGATATTGGGACTGCTCCACCGGACATGGACAACGTAAATAAGATCCGCATGGGGAAGTATTTTGTTTTTTTAACATACTATGTGAAAGTTCACAACCTAAGCCGAGAAAACTCGCAAAGGTTTATGTATAACTAGGGTCGTTCCCTCAAGGAACATAAAACAAATATCAAATATCTTCTGTTAACCTGAGCGGTTTTGGTTTTGATGATTGACAAAGGAACACATGCATGAACCAGGTCCATGGACAGTGTACAGAGGTGACGGGCATAATCAAGCAAAAGGCATGCACGTGAAAGGGATAAGTATAAGTGGTTATTTCTGATAATCCATGAATGAAAAGGTTGCATATTTGATAAGGAGCAGGACTCCTCACTTGAAGAGAACTCTATCCAAGATAAGGAAAGAGTTAGAAGTTGAAGATAACTAGAACTCTTCCACCAAGGAAGAGTAAAGCATTAGACTTCTAGTTAATCTTTATTTACTAACTCTATATATATCAGTTCTATTCTATTTTACAAGCGATGCACACATACTGAAGTTAAGCACGAATTGAGAGCAAAATAGCAAGGCATTTTGTGAGCAATTCCTGTGAGATTTAAGAGTGCGATCCTGAAGCTACACGAACCAGATTGAAGAACCAGCTCCATAAAGAGTTTTATGTATCTTTCTTTATTTCTAGTTCGAAGTGTAGTAGGCGTTTTGAGTTTTACCTTTCAGCTTTCTAAGAAGCAAATTGTACTAGGTACTTGAGTTGTATCTTTCAAGTTAGAGTTAACTTGAAGTAGTTGCAACAACCTGTGGTATGTTGCTATAAGGGTTAGAGTTAATCCTTAGATTTGTAAGAGGTTGTAAACTCTAGTTGTATTGTTCAAGTTAGAGTTAACTTGAAGCAGTCACAACAGCCTGTGGCTGATTGCTACAAGGGTTAGAGATAATCCTTAGGTTTGCAAGAGTTCGTAAACTTTGTTGTTGGCTCAGAGTTGTAGTGAAGTGTTTGGAGAAAATCCTACTGGTAGTAGGTCGTGGTTTTTTCACCTTTTGAGCCGGGTATTTTCACCTAAAAATTCTTGTGTTCTTTACTTTCTGTATTTTTTATTCTGCAACTGTAGTGTAAGGAACACATAGAAGAACCGGGTCCTTCGATAATCTAGTGCACGCGAAAATCAGGCACCACACAAATCACCCCTTCTATTGTGTGGTATTGAAGTATAAAACATCAATTGGTATCAGAGCGGGTTATCATTGAAGAGGCTAACACCTTAGAAAAAGATCAAGATGAGTGCACTACCTGGAAACTGTAAAGTGCAATCCACCACTAGGCCACCACTATTCAATAATCATTACTATTCTTTGTGGAAGGAGAGGAAAAGAGATCACTTGCAGATGACTGATAGGTGCTTCAAATGTGGTAAAAAGAACCACATAATCAAGAACTGTCCTATGTGGGAAGTCGAGTGGAAAAAGGAGAAATTTGAAAGAAGGAACAGGTTCATGACAAGAAGAACTACAACAAAAGGTCATCTAAAGCAATGGTTGCTACTTGGAAAGATAGTTCAGATGAGGACACCGATGATAATGCTAAATAAGCTCTCATAGCAATTCGAGAATCTGAAGATGAACCTGATGAAGAATCTGAGATAAGTTTTCTGGACCTTAAGGATAAAATTAAACTCCTCTCTAAAGATAGACTATCAGAATTGTAGCTAATTTAATTGATGAATATAAGAATATAAGTTATGAAAAACAACAGTTGTCAAAAGAGTGTAACTTTTTAAAAGCAGAATGCAAAAACCTGGAAATAAATGTTTGTAAAATTATAAAGGAAAATATTGCTTTCAAGAACCAGGTTTATGCACTTGATACAACTATCTTAGAACTTAGATCTGAAAATATAAAATTAAAGTTAGGGATAGGAAAAGAGATAGCAAGTGATATACAACTCAACCTACAGGATGACTTAAGGAAGGTTAAAGATGAGCTATACAAAAAGGAAAAAAATGTAAGAGTTTTGAAAGAGGACTTAACAAAGGTTAAACATGAGCTTGATAGAACATGTAAATGGAACGGTTCCTCCAATGCATTTTCATGGCTACAAGAACACCATAGTAGCACAAAAAGGGAACATAGCTTTGGGAACTCTGCACCTGAATGGGATCCCAAAAATAAGTACCGAACACTCCCTGAGAATAATATTTGCACACACTGTGGAAACATTGGTCACTACAAGAGTGATTGCGCTGCAAAAGAAAAGGCAGATCAAAAGAACAAAAATTTTGTTCTAGGGAAAAATAGGTTGCCAAGTTGGGCTAAAAGGAAGTTGATTCATCCTTTTGCCTATAGAAAGGGACCTAAACTAGTTTGGGTTCCTAAGAATAACCCCTGATTGCCTTTTGCAGGTCCAAGTGAAGGGGAGCAGCCAAATATGGTACATGGATAGTGGCCGCTCAAAGCATATGACAGGAAGCAAGAACCAGTTCCTTTCACTTGAGGACCTTAAATGAGGTAATATCTCCTATGGAAATGGGAAAAAAGGTGAGATCATTGGGGTTGGAAAGGTAGGTAAGACTGACTTGATAGATGGACTAAAGCACAGTCTAATAAGTGTATCACAATTGTGTGATAAAGCAAACATGGTAGCATTCACATCTACCAAATGCTTTGTGATTAATCTTACCATTGACAAGATAGTTTTGCATGGAAAAAGAGTGAATAACATATATATTGTAGATATGTCCACACTTTCAGAAAATGAACTCACTTGCTTAAGTATTTTGGATAATGATCCCCTTCTTTGGCACAAGAGGCTTGGACATGCCAGTCTAAGTCAACTAAACAAACTAGTCTCCAAGGATTTGGTGATAGGACTACCTAACATTAAGTTCAAGGAAGATAAAGTTTGTGAGGCTCGTGCAAGGGGAAAGCAGGTAAGATCCTCTTTTAAAAGCAATAAAGTGGTAAGCACCACCAGGACGATGGAACTGGTCCATATGGATCTTTGTGGACCAATGAGAACATTGAGCAGATGTGGTAAGAGATATGTCATGGTGCTTGTTGATGATTACTCTAGGTTTACTTGGACATTGTTTTTAACATCTAAAGATGAAGTATTTGACATGTTCACTTCTTTTGTTAGAAAAACTCAGAAACAACTAGGTAATCAACTTGCATCAATTAGGTCTGATCATGGTACTTAATTTGACAATGCTAAATTCGCTGAATTTTGTGATGAGCATGGCATAAATCATAATTTTTCTGCTCCGAGGACTCCACAACAAAATGTAGTAGTTGAAAGAAAGAATAGGACATTGGAAGAAATGGATAGGACTATGCTTCTTTCTAGTAAACCACCCCATAGTTTCTAGGCAGAAGCTGTGAACACTGCATTTTACGTCATAAATAGGTGCATGACTAGACCTCGTGTTGAGAAGACTCCCTAGGTAAGTTTGATCCCAAAAGTGATGAGGGAGTATTCTTGGAACATTCTTCACATTGTAAAGCTTATAATATTTATAAATAAAAAAAGAACTATGTGTATAGAAAAAAGTGTACATGTAGTTTTGATGAAACTAACATTCTTTTTGAGAGGCAGGAACATGATGATGAAGCAATTTGGCTGGTAAGAAACTCAAATGAAACCACAGCTCAGATTGAAGCTGCACCAGAGGAAGGAACATGTCCTTCCACCCAGGGCAACTTGACAGAGGGAACTGAACTAAGAGGATTTGATCCTCAAACCTCTAGGGAACCTGTCTATGAATATGTTCCTCAACAACAAAACATTGAAGGAATATCTAGGGGAAGCCAGCTGTTTGTGAAACCTTACAAGTATCAAAGTTCTCATCCGATTGAGAACATAATTACTGATCCAACATCTGGAATCAAAAGCAGGTCTTCTTTGAAGAATATTTGTGCCTTTGATGCTTTTTTTATCTGTGATTGAACCTAAAAATATTGCTAAGGCTTTGCAGGATGCAGACTGGGTGAATACAATGCAAGATGAACTCAACAAAGTTTGGCATCTAGTACCAAGACCCAAAGACAAATCAATAATTGGCACAAAATGGGTGTTTAGAAATAAACTTGACGAAGATCGAACAATTATAAGGAACAAGGCAAGATTGGTGGTTCAAGGATATAGTCAAGGGGATGGCATAAACTATGATGAGACTTTTGCTCCAATTACAAGATTGGAAGCAATTAGACTTCTTATAGCCTTTGCTGCTTTCATGGAATTCACTCTCCATCAGATGGATGTCAAGAGTGACTTCCTCAATGGCTATCTAAAGGAAGAAGTATTTGTCAAGCAACCTCATGGATTTGAAAGCAAGGAATGTCCTAATCATGTGTACAAGCTTGACAAGGTGCTTTATGGGCTCAAACAGACTCCAAGAGCATGGTATGAAAAATTGTCAAAATTTTTGTTTGAGCATGGTTACAAGAGAGGTAAAATTGACAATACTTTTTTCTTGAAAGAAAAAGGTAAAGATCTCTTGGTAGTTCAGATATATGTTGATTATATAATCTTTGGAGCAACTACTGATAAGTTAAGTAAGGAATTTACTAAACTAATGGGGAGTGAATTTGAAATGAGTATGATGGGTGAGCTTAATTTCTTTTTAGGCTTACAAATTAAACAAAGTAACTATGATCCATCAACAGAAGTATGTGAAAGAGTTGCTTTAAAAAGTTTTAAATAGAAGATTCCAAAGAAATTGACACTCCTATAGCAACAACCACAAAATTGGATGTGGATGAATCTTGTTCATCTGTTGATCAGAAGTTGTATTGGGGAATGATTGGCTTCTTGTTATATCTTACTGCTAGCATACCTGACATTGTTTTCAGTGTAGGACTTTGTGCTAGATTTCAGAAAAATCCAAAGAAGTCGCACTTGACTGTTGTCAAGAGGATCTTGAGATACCTAAAAGGCACCAGTGACTCTATCTATGATATTCAAAGGTTGTATCCCCATACTTTGTGATAATACTAGTACAATTAGTATGACCAGAACCTAGTCCATCACAAAAGAACTAAGCACATAGATGTTGGGCATCGTTTTCAAAGGGATAATTTTTAGAGGTTTTGATCACTGTGAAGTTTTGTGCTACTGATAAGGAAATTGCTGACATCTTCACAAAAGCTTTGAGTAGGGATCACTTTGAAAGGAACAGTTTAGAATTAGGGATGATTAAGATCACCTAAAAGAAATCGATTCTAACTCAATGATTGGTTAGATAATTTATGAATTTTATGAATAATTAGATTAGATATTGCTCAGTCTCATGCTTTTATTAGTATACTCTTATGTCATGTGCTAAAATGTCTCACTGATGTCTAATGATATTATCCTTATTTTCTTGGCAAAAATTAGTCTTACACAAGAGAACTTTCAGTGAAGAACCTGGTTCATCGAGCTTATAAGGTATGTATTCTACATTCCGCATAATTTGATATGGATCATGAACTGAAACTTCCAATGTGATTTGACTTATAGACTTTAAAAAGGTGTCATTATACACTCAAGCTTTCCCTCTTTAAATTGATCTGACCTTACCCTCTTATCTCAAATATTTTCTAAAGATCAAAATCTCCAAAACCTCAAAACTCTCTCTTTTTCTCTCAAGTTTCTGAACTGATCAAATGAAAAACACCCATGATAATCCCAAAAACCCTGAACCCTTCCTCACCACTCAAAGAACCTTCACCCACACTTTCAACCACCCAAATCCCCAAGAAAAAGCATATCAAAATGATTGCATGCAACATAGTGGCCAGTAGAGAACAAACTAAGAAATTGAGTGAGATGTTACAAGCCAGTCAAGCAGAAGAACCCTAAAAATCTGATGAGTCCTTCAAGTCTGCAACTAAGGGGGAAGAACCAGTTTCATCTGAAACTGAGCAGATAACTTCTGGGTTAAAGATTTCTGATGTTGCTACTAAAATTGCTGAGAATCTTGAAAATAGGTTTGTGTTGGTTGGTATGATTGCTGGTGTAGAAACTGGTCGGTCTGGAAATATTGGTGGTAAAAATGAAAAAGAAAAAATAATAGTGAGGGTGTTGAAATAGATGTGAAGGGAAAGGGAGAAGAAAGAGTGGTTGAAAAACAAAACTGGTCGGTCTGGAGCAATGATTGTATTAAGTGAAGAGATTAGTGATAATGAAGAGACTATGAATGAGAGTATGGAGCTAGAATCACAGGAGATAGGTGATGGTTCTGGTGATAGAAGTGCAGCAAATAGACTGGTTAGGTTAAGGAAACGGTTTCATGAACCAGTTCCTTCTCTTGCTAAAATAGACGAGTGTCCTGATCTGTTGCAAAAGGTGTCAGATAGTTACAATCAAAAGAAGAAGAACAAAGTTGGAAAGACTGCAGGAAAGGGCATGGGTGGCACTAAGAGAAAAATTGAATCCATGATTGTATTTGAAGTAGCCCCAGTGGCCATGAGTGATATATGCTAAAATCTGGTTACTTAACTTAATTATTTAACTTTTTGATGATGCCAAAAGGGGGAAGATAAGGTGTGTTTTTGCTTTGGACTGTGATGTTTATAACCTAATAAAACCGGTCCTTGATGATTTGTGACTGTAAATGAAAAGGGGTCTAATATTGTGTTGATGTTGAACTAAGTTGAAACAGGTTCCATGCTTATGAAAAGTATTGAGATTGTTATCACCAAAAAGGGGAAATTTGTTGACCTGAGCGGTTTTGGTTTTGATGATTAACAAAGAAACACATGCATGAACCAGGTCCATGAATAGTGTATAGAGGTGACAGGCAGAATCAAGCAAAAGGCATGCACGTGAAAGGGATAAGTATAAGTTGTTATTTCTGATAATCCCTAAACGAATAGGTTGCATATTTGATAAGGAGCAAGACTCCTTACTTGAAGAGAACTCTATCCAAGATAAGAAAAGAGTTAGAAATGATGATAACTAGAACTCTTCCACCAAGGAAGAGTAAAGCATTAGACTTCTAGTTAATCTTTATTTACTAACTCTATATATATTGGTTTTGTTCTCTTTTACAGGCGATGCACACATACTGAAGTTAAGCAGAATTGAGAGCAAAATAGCAAGGCATTTTGTGAGCAATTCCTGTGAGATTTAAGAGTGCAATCCTGAAGCTACACGAACCAGACTGAAGAACCAGCTCCATAAAGAGTTTTATGTGTCTTTATTTATTTCTAGTTGAAAGTGTAGTAGGCGTTTTGAGTTTTACCTTTCAGCTTTCTAAGAAGCAAATTGTACTAGGTACCTGAGTTGTATATTTCAAGTTAGAGTTAACTTGAAGTAGTTAAAATAGCATGTGGCGTGTTGCTATAAGGGTTCGAGTTAATCCTTAGGTTTGCAAGAGGTTGTAAACTCTAGTTGTATTGTTCAAGTTAGAGTTAAATTGAAGAGTCGCAACAGCCTGTGGCTGGTTGCTACAAGGGTTAGAGGTAATCCTTAGGTTTGCAAGAGGTTGTAAACTCTAGTTGTATTGTTCAAGTTAGAGTTAAATTGAAGAGTCGCAACAGCCTGTGGCTGGTTGCTACAAGGGTTAGAGGTAATCCTTAGGTTTGCAAGAGGTTGTAAACTCTAGTTGTATTGTTCAAGTTAGAGTTAAATTGAAGAGTCGCAACAGCCTGTGGCTGGTTGCTACAAGGGTTAGAGGTAATCCTTAGGTTTGCAAGAGGTTGTAAACTCTAGTTGTATTGTTCAAGTTAGAGTTAAATTGAAGAGTCGCAACAGCCTGTGGCTGGTTGCTACAAGGGTTAGAGGTAATCCTTAGGTTTGCAAGAGTTTGTAAACTTTGTTGTTGGATCAGAGTTGTAGTGAAGTGTTTGGAGAAAATCCTACTGGGTAGTAGGTCGTATTGTTTTTCAACTTTTGAGCTGGGTGTTTTCCACGTAAAACCCTTGTGTTCTTTACTTTCTGCGTTTTTTTATTCTGCAACTGTAGTGTAAGGAACGCATAGAAAAACCAAGTCATTCGATAATTCAGTGCACGTGAAAATCAGGCACCACACAAATCACCCCTCCTCTTTGTGGTATTGAAGTATAAAAAATCATCTTCTTTTATTTTCTTTTTACTACAACAAGTCTCCGCACTTATACATACGATTTTCATCAAAGCCAAACACGCGACACAATCTCCAGACTTAGATCATAAAATCCCTCTACAAACACGCGACACAGTCTCGAGACTTAGATCATAAAATCCGCGACAAACACACAATACAATCTTTGGATCAAAATTATAAAGTTTTACAATGAGCTTGTGCTTAGAAATGAGATCGAGATGTCCTCCTCATAAGCACCATATAAAAAAGGCTCTCTTTTTTATGAGTCGAATGGTTAATTCCCGATCATAATATGCAATCGAAAGTCACGCACTCGTATTCGGTTCAAAACTGGTACTAATAAAGGGGTTGAAAAGAAAGAAAACCCTTCAAAGCGCACCAAACGTTTTCAGCGAATCCCCACGTATATTCCTTTGTTGCTCAAATACGAATATAGTTCCGAAAAAAGGTTAAAACGAAATGACGCTTATGGTTAAGTTTTCTTGCTTATAAATTGGACAAGTAATTCCCGATCGCAGCAACGCCGCCGGATGCTAAGTACCTAGATTCGATCTAAGACTCGATCTCGGCAAAACAAATATACACTTAAGATCCTTCAAGGACAACTAGAGTTATCACTCAATCTTGGAGTATATTTTCAGGGAACATAATTTCGAAAGAAGGTTAAAGAGAAAAAACCTTCACGATCAAGTATTAAATAATAAAACAAGGGAACTTCGAGACTCCATATAGACCGGTCTCATATCCCTCATTTATAAATTATTCTTTGTTCATAGTTAATCACAAAACGACATTCAAATAAAGCTAAGTGTGAAGAATAAGCGAGAATTACAAAAAATATGAAAAGAAAGTCAACGAACATTTATAGAATAGGAAGACGACCCGGTTATATACAACTAAGACGAATTTGGATATTGTTCAACGAGAGCAAAATATGTCACGCACAAAAAGGGCCAAAACATATCTGACTGAAGCACCTAAAAAGATAATACATAATAAAATGGTACAACAGCCCAACAACAAAGCTTCATATAATATACACTAAAATGGGGGGAGGGGAGGAACTAACATAGGGACCACAGAGTCTTCGCTCTCAGAAATCTCCTCGTCAAACCTGGATAGCACCTGCTCCACGACTTGCTCTACAGTAGTAGCAGCCGCGTGAAACTCAACAACCATCTGAGGGAGGTCAAAGTTGCTATCTTGAACCGCACACAAAGTTTCTAAATGGGTTGTGAGAATCACCCAATTCCATTCTAGCTCACCTGCTTCTTTATCAGCTTGGCGGCGTGCCCTCAATTTTCTGTAATAGCCCTCGAGCCTCATTATGAAAGCCTCCTCCTGGTGCCTGTGACCCTTGAGAGTGTTTAGTTCAGCCTGCAATTGAGCAATTATTTCTTAAAGAGCGATATTTGTCGATGAGGTTTGAGCATGCTCGTTCGCCCTCAAAATGTTTGCTGCCTGGAGCTTCCGGTTGGACTCTGCAAGAATGGCTAAAGCCGCCTTTCATTCTCCAGCTCCCTTTGCGCCAGCTCAACTTGCAACGACACAAACACCCACAAGGCTCGCAGATACTCGTTGTCCTCTCAAAGCCTGTAATTCTTTGTGCGTAGCTCACTGACTTCGGCCCAGGCATGCTCGACCTCCTCGGCCAGTGCCAACGGCCACCCTTTTGCCCTTTCTATTATTGCAGTGGTAAGAAAAAGGCTTTATGCAAGAGAAAATAGAAAACTAAGTTTTCCCTGTACATGAGGGATAAAATCAAAGGAAAGTAATGTAACCTAGAGGAGGGAGGAAGTCATTAGGAGAGCAAATATTCCAAGTCAGGAGTATCTAGACCTGTATGGTGAGGGGAGGGATCTTAGGGACCCGTCTTGGAGCACAACTTTTAAGCAGTGGTTCCACAATTGGCCTCAACTACCGAACGGATAGGGAACACATTCATCGACACTATAGTTCGGTAGTTGGGACTCCACTTTTGCTACCTGCAACACATCCACTCTGATTTGTGACGACATTATCAAGATTGTCCGGGGAGAGACATCCATCTCCTCCCTTTGGCTCTCGATCATCCAACGACAACGTAGGAGACATGCATTGATCCCCTTGGTAGCAGGATCACTGAAATACCGGACTTCATTTTCCAATTTGAGGAAACCCTCGGTAGTTATGTCCCGAATATGGGCAACTACAAAATTAGAAGAGGAGAGTGCCCCGGTAGCTGATCTCCTCTCAAGTATACCTACAAAACACACGTGCTAGAGGGCGAGGAAGCAAAAATTGGAAAAAACCTTTTTCTTAAATATGTTTTTGGTGACCGGTCACCATGATTCTTCTCCTTTCACCGGTCAAAAGAAATAGCCCTCCATGTCCTGTTATTTTCTTCGCAGGCTTGCAAAATATTCTTTACCCAATCAAAACTCTCGGGTACAGGGGCAGAAAGGACCATGCAAGCTGCACGAATATAATCACTATTAAAAAATATAAGTGACTATAATTGTGATAAGGTCTAAAATATTTTACAAAACCTTACATGTAAATCTCCACGCTTGCAGAAGTGGCGGGGAGGTTGGCTGGTACATGCAAAGCGTAGGAATCATCACAAACTAGTCAAACCATACCCGATAATAGTCATTGATAAGTGACAATTTTGACTACTTATTAGCGTTGTTTAGCTTTTGTTTTCATTCAAAAGCGCTTAATTGTGTTCCCGAAAACTGATAAAATATGCTCAATTGCAGGAATATTGGAGAATGAGCTCCCAAGATGAAATCAAACTCAGGAATGAGTAATCTGAACTCAAGGACAAAAATATGCACAAAAGCTCAGAAATGCGGACCACAGAATATCATCTGCGGCTGCAGATTGTGAAGAAATTCCCATAAGAGAAATGTGCAAAGTGCGGCCAACACATAAATTGTGCGGCTGCAGAAGCTGGGTTAGAACAAAAGTTCAGAGAACCTGCATCTGAAAGTGCGGACCGCACAATTATTGTGCGGTCGCAGAAGAAGAGCCACACGGCCGCACTCACATTTGTGCGGACCGCAGAAGAGCAAGGTGCTGCCACACTCAGAATTGTGCGGACCGCAGAAAGAAAGCAGTGCGGCCGTAGATCAGAGTTATACGGCCGCAGATTTCCACTGTTGTCAAGCTGAAGAAAAGTGCGGACCGCACATGGAATTGTGCGGCCGCATAACCTCCGAAAGGGCATTTTTGTCCGAAAACTCTAGCTTTGTATAAATAGAAGAAGTTCACATTTTTAGGTTAACTTTTGACATCAACTACTACAGTAGACTGTTTCTTTTACTCTTTTTAGTAGTTTTTGCTATTTTGAATTATTTGAACATAGATTTTGTCATCTTAATTATCAATATGGGTTTAATTATCATTTCTTCTCCTATTTCTTCTAGTTTGAGCATGAATAGCTAAATTTTCACTAGGGTTATGACTCAACCCTAGTGTGTAAACTTAATGGGTTTTTGATTTATTGCCTGTTTATGGTTGGGTGTTTATTATCTAGCTTTGTTCTTGCTTTTATTTGAAGAATTAATGGTTGCAAACATTAATTCATGCTTATTTGACTTGGTCTCTGCTTGAGAAAGAGGACTTAGTCTAGGAAAATATGGCTAGTAAGAAATTGGGTCAATCGAGAGATTGATAAGCCTAATTCTAGGGTTGAACCTAGAGATTAGTAAAACCCAACTTGAGCTTCTTATCAACTATTTTGTTTAATACCCATTTGGACTTGAGAAAGCCAAATTAGGCAAAATCACTCTCTGACCGAGAGGTATTAGTGGGTACTTGAGTGTTGATAGCTATAATATACCCCGACCAATAAAACAAGTCTTAGAGTTTACAACCCATTAGGCAAACACCTAAGTGAAGGTCATAGCCCTAGGCCTTTTATATTATTTGAAAAGCAATAAAAATAATTTCCTAGTTTCATTCTTTGAATCACAATTGTAGTTTAATTTAAATTTTCAAACAAAACAAAATATTGCGGAAGTGTAAATTTAGATATACAAACTCATGCGCTAAGATATATATTACTAACACCCATTCATATAGCTCCCTGCGAAATTCGACCCCGATTCTTGTTGGGTATTACTATTGCATCGACCGTTTTCATAACCTCAAAGAGAGAAGTGAAATTGGACGAGATCAGTCATCCTCAGTTCTTGTTGTAAGGGAACGAGTTCCTCGTGCGATCAGGTATATCATTTCCCTCCAAAACAACCAAGGGGGATTGAGATGAATCAAATGATCAAAATGAAGTTTACTCAGTCCTGATCGGTCAAAAATTTGATAAAAGCAACTAACCTCCAAAATTGAGAGGCTAATTGCGCTAGATAGACCTAGTATCGGTGACAGAAGGCTTAAATAATTTCAGGGACGGGGAGCCCAAAGCCTATAATGAAGGGTTTTTAGTAAATATCATGAACAAGCCTACAACGTAATGAGTGATCCGAGCCCTGTTGCCCACGACGACAACTTCCACATCGATGTCCCGGCCGCAGTTAACCCTTACCTAAGAAAGGTGGTCCTCCACATTAAGGACTTATATTCTTCCATTAACATGCCATTACCTACATCTTGGCAGTCTCCGTGAAACGAAGGCCTAAGGAATTATCTCCTCGGCAAGATCTTCCGACCCTATTTCGTCGGGAACATTCATCGTATGTGCCTTCCCTTTTCTACATGCAAAAGACACCGGATCATTTAACAGAGATTTAGAGGATACGTTTTGGGAAGAAAATATGATTGAATCAGATTGCTGCAAACAGAGACCGGTCTCCTTCGAAAGTTTCTTTGGGAGTTAATACGAAAACTATTAGAAAAGTAGTGGAGTCTTCTTATAGTTAATGGTGGGATAAATAAGGGGACATAAGATCATTATGGCGAGTAACCGCTCATGGAGCGCCACGTGCTCTAGTAGCTTAATCGAAGAGTTGTTGTCGAATGAAACCCAAGGGCAATAATTAGGGATTTAATGTACGACACATCTTTGAAACTGTTAGTGGTCTTTTCAATTTCTTTCTCGCCAAAGGAAATTCGTAACTCTTTCGTTTTTCGGATATATTTTATTAAGTATTCAGAAAGTGGAAGACTGTATGTATGGGATAAAACTTCGAACCTGCTAGGTGGATCGACGGGGGTGTGACATGTGAAAGTCATGGCCTTGTATGAGTCATGTACTCGGGATATTACGGCTGGTGGCCCCAGTTGGGGGCTTCAGGATTATTGTGACCAGTATCTCAAGGCAATGATTCTGTCTCGGAATGATCGAGGCCGTCATTGTCCGATTGGGCAATGACACTAGGCCCATCAGATCTCTTTCTTTGGGTCCTGACCCTGATGCCAGCTGGAGCGTATTCTCACCAACCCTCTGACATCAGCCATCATCAAACTTTGTGCCGAGCCAGAGATGCCTTTTTAATAGTCTTTTTTCTCACTGTCGCATGGTCTTGTAAAAAAAAAGGTGCTTTCGATTTTATATAGATAGCTTCTCAGAGAAGCGAAATAAGATTATCATCTCTATAAGACATCTCTCCTTTTCTGTATCATCTCTCTAGGAGAACACTTGCAAATACACAAAGCTCACTATTGTATTTTCTTGAACTCTTGCCTTGTTCATTGCTATAACTTTTATCTTAGCTTTCATACGTGTTATATGGATCACACAAAAAGATAAAGGGTTTTGGATCAATCATGCTACACTTGCCTTTAACCCCTTCTTTATTAAAATAACTGTTAAAGCGGATAAACAATTTTTCCTATAGACAGCTATGGCCACATAAATTTACACCAAATAATATTTGCCTACATGCTCAAAACGGGTCAAAATTCAGTACAAACATTACATTTAAACTTTAATACCATCTAGTGTTATAGTCTCAAGTAAACAAAATTCTCGTCAATTAAATTCAGTTCCTATCAAACTAGAATGAATCTGGTCGTTAACTCAACAAAAACCATTAGGTAGAGAGAAGTTTTTGGTAAAAAAGAAGAAAAGGGAAAAGAGGAATGGTTGTGAGAAACTTTCTAAGAACCATATTGTATCCTTTTTATGTTGATAGGACAAGCAAAAAGATACACGGCCAACGTAATTGTTTATTCTCATCAATCATGAAAAAGGTAATATTCTCCTCATCATCAGAGCCAACTACAGCAAGGTCACTCATGTTTGTGGTAAATTCTTCTCCGCTATAGCATAAGCAGAAGTTCAAAAAATGCAAGTATGCAACAACCAGCCACCACACGCAACTCAGACATATCCCCCTTGATTTCTTCCATATTACATCACTCTTTGGGATCGAAGCATATATTAATATACGAAATTAAATATAAATAGAATTAAATGTACATATTAAAAACTTTACTCTTTTTAAATCAAAATATATATATATATATATAAAACCTAAATTATGAAACTGTTACCACAAAATCTTTAATGACGAGAACTAGCAGTGATGGAGACACCTTGTCAATTAACACTCTTTTCATCGAAAAATTATATTATGTAATTAAATCTATTTTTATGTATATATACTACATATAATTACCTTAACTTTTTCGTATATATAATTTTTATATTTTGACTCCCCTAGATAAAAATACTACTCCCTCCGTTTTAATTTATGTGAACTTGTTTGATTGTGCACGAAATTTAAGAAAAAATGAAGACTTTTGAAATTTGTGGTCCTAAACAATTAAAAAAGGGGTCAGAGTATTTGTATGGTTATAAAAGTTTCTCATTAAGAGTAGAATTATAAGTTTAAGTAAAATTATTTCCAAATTTAGAAAGGAGTAATTTTTTTTAAAACGGATAAAAAAAACAAAATTCATATAAATCAAAACGGAAGTAGTAGTCAGCCAAAGGAAGAGTGCATTGCAACAACCAGCATGAGTCGACACTCGTATTGTTCGTCCTTTGTTGCGATCCCTTAACAAAATAAAGAAAAAACAATAAAATATTAATCGTACACAAAATCGAGTTGGGGCCCTCACCTCTTCAATAGTACAATCAATTATAAATGGGTCTACCGGTAAAAAAACGCCCATAGAAAGTGGTTTTGCCCCGCAAAAAATATTGTGTGCTGTCCCCTACCACAACACCCTTTCCCTTCCTAGCCTTTAGGTTTTCTGTGCGAAGAGAAAAACAATGAACAGAGCTCATGTGGCGGAGACATCGTGTTATTCAGCACTGCTTAGTCAATTTTTTTTTAGTAACATATGACAGTAATATACTTACAAAGGTATATATTCTATTCCATCTGTTTCAATTTAAACGATATAGTTTGGTTCGATACGAAATTTAAGAAAAAAAAAAAAAGACTTTCAAAACTTGTGGTCCTAAAAATTTAAGAGGTAAAAACTTTGTGGGGTAATGATATTTGTGTAGTTATAAAAGCTTCTCATTAAAGGTAAAATGAGTAAATTGAAGAGTTTAAAGTTAAATTATTTCCAATTGTAAAATATTTTTTTGGAACGAACTAATATGAAAAGTGTATCATTTAAACTGAAACCGAAGGAGCAATACATATTTACATATCTTGTTTTTGGGTACACTAGAAAATATTAACTAAAATTCCTAGAATCTTTTATAGTCACCGTTACTATAAATCAGCCAAGAGTAAAAACTCCATTTTCTTGACTGCATTTCCCCAGATAAGCACATTTTCTTCGTTTTTGTGCCCTTCTCTTGCCAGGAAATTTACACATTTTTAGCCTTCCTCCCGATATGTATATCCTTGTTGACTTCCAACTAGTTTCTGAAATTTGAAAACATTTATTTTGTGCCTCTCACGACACTAGTTGTATGAGATATCTTTTTTGTCTTATAATTTTGTGGTCTCAGAATATTTTGGACCCAGATATGTAAGATATGGGTCCACAAATGTATGAGATAAAAAGAAATCTCACACAACTAATGTCAGTTGTGTGAGGCACACCTTAAAATCACTCCCGAAATCTTCAATAATAGCCCTACAACAACAACAACAACAACCCAGTATAATCCCACTAGTGGGGTCTGGGGAGGGTAGTGTGTACGCAGACCTTACCCCTACCCTGGGGTAGAGAGGCTGTTTCCAAATGACCCTCGGCATCCTTCCCTCCAAGAACTCCCCACCTTGCTCTTGGGGTGACTCGAACTCACAACCTCTTGGTTGGAAGTGGAGGG
>AWOL01S0001346.1:187775-217151 GCA_000715115.1 Nicotiana otophora
CACACACACACACAGCAAATTAATTATCTATGAGGTTTTCTCTTCCTACGTATTTTTGGTAGAAGATGAAGAAAACCACGAATGGGTTGGAGAGAAAAACAAGTGCGAAAAATGTTGAACGGACGCTCGTGGTTTTTCCCCAACAAACAGTCGTATGTTTGTTGGAATGGGAAGGAATCCCCCCATTGTCATTGGTCTTGTCTCGTAGTCTTGTCGCCAACATATATAGTTGTAGATTAAAATGTCTAGTAAGTTTCTTTCTTACTTTATATATTCTGCAAATCTAAGCCATTGTCCTGGTCACTCTCGAAGGGACGTTTAACTACTGTTGTAACCTTACAATTATTTTCCATCACCTTCAAATGCAAATATATTCTCTAACTCACTCATGTTTCTCTCTGTCACTCTCCCCGCAACACCCCTTGAATTCGTTTCTTTGTTCAGACAAAGTATTACGCGAACTGTATTTGGACAAACTACTGGGAATCTCTAATAGATCAACAGTGTTTGTTAATCACATAAAATAGTCACATGCTCATGTTTAAACAAATAATCAGAGCCATGATTAAATTAATTAATGACACTTATTGTTTAACAGATATTGTTTGTTAATCAATAAACTAATCAAAGCCATAAATAACATGCCAATGTCGAGGTCAGCGGCATCTGGCTGTTCTACATCTGTGTAATATGTACAAGATAGAAACACCAAAATTATATATTGAGTATGCGAATTATAAGGTCCATATTGGGAGCCAATATAATTGGAAAACTTATATATACGCAATAAGAAGAAGATGGGTAAAGTTTATGAGTGGTTGTTCGGCTTTGTATTCATTATTCAAAAGATATTTTTTTTATATTACGTGAAAATCATTTAATTTTGTGTTCATTACCCAAAAGTTATTTTTTTTTCTTTTATCATTTTACTATGCTCTAGTTAGCACAATAATCAATTTAACAAAATTTTATAAAACTTTACCTGAAAATTCTATTATGTCATTGACATTATAAATCCTCTAATTTAAGTAATACCTTCTATTTCATATACTACTCCATATAATATACTTTTACCTAAATATTTTACTTATAATTAAATAACTTAATATTATGTTATTTCTTTTTTTTTATAATATCCGTACATTTAATTTTCTCTTAACGTCAATTTTCAAGATAAAAAAGGGCAACCTGGTGCACTAAGCTTTAGCAATGCGCGGGGTCCGGAAAAGGGCCAGACCACAAGGGTATATCGTACGCAACCTTACTTTGCATTTCTGCAAGAGGCTGTTTTCATGACACGAACCCGTGACCTCCTGGTCACATGGCAGTAACTTTACCAGCTACGCCAAGGCTCCCTTCAATTTTTGTAACGATCCGACCAATCGTTTTGAGATTTAGCGTTCCATTCGGTGGTTTGAGACTATGAGTAGTTTCATACTATGTATTATGACTTGCGTGTATGGTTATTTTCAATTTTTGAGCGATTGGGGATTGATTTGGAAGAATGATTCTCGTTTTAGAAGCTTTAAGTTAGAGGAGTTGACCAAAGTTTGACCTTTGGGTAAACGAAATCGGAATCGTGTTTTAATTATTCCAATAAGTTTGTATGATGATTTTAGACATGTCCACAAAGTTTGATTAGATTCCGATATGTTTTGGATAAGTTTGGGTTGTATGGTGATTGTGTTTCGAATTCGACGTCGATTAGAGCATAAAGGTTACCATATTGAGCAAACGATCTTTGATTCGCGTTTCGACAAAAGCATTATATCTGTATCGTAATTTTGGAACCATAGCAACTGAAATCATCAAGTTTCAATATTGTATGAGGAATTTATGGTCATTTTACTAACAATTGGGTTACCAGATTTTTCATATTAATTACGAAATTACGACTGAATTCGTATTTAAAAATATGCACTATTTTCAAATATTGAAACCAACATATCTCCTTCATTATACGGTCAAATGGAGTGATACAAAAGCGTAAATTGACTGGAATTACACGAGGAATTTATTGAATCAAATAGAGTGATTCAAAAGCGAGTTTTGGGATCGTTTGGCACAAAAAAACGAGACAAAATAGCTAGGCATTTTTGGCTATTAATGTTGTTGGGATTTTTCTCAATTTGAAAGTTTGGGATTGGGAGAATTCAAGGATGTTCTTCAAGTTTCTTCCATGGGGTAAGGTCTAAACAATAACCTAAGTATTTTTCTTTGATTCATTCCCTTGGTTTAAGCTTTAATCCACAATTTTAATGAAAACCCACTTAATTCTTTAAATCAAGACCTAGAGTTATGTCCTAAATTCAAAAAATTGAAAATTAGTTAGAGGCGTTTATTTCTCGATTCCTTTTGGGTCTTGTTCTCCTATATTAGGAGAACAACATACTCGAATTTGGCGAGTTTTAGAGAAGTATTTCGGAAGATATGAGACCCAACTAGTGTGAGTTGGACTCTTGGGTTATGAACACCCAAGAGTGTTGTTTTGGCGAATTGGTTGAGCTATCGGACTCCGATTTAATCGATGTTCATTCGTGTGAGCTTGCATTGGTTCGGGCTTCGCTCAGGTAAGCTTGGATTCAGAATACAAGGCGGGCCCGGTATTGACTTTTGTTGATTCTTTTCCGGAAAATATAAGGATCATAACTTTATTTATTGTAATTGATTTCTTTTGCATTGTTTTATGTTATTAAGTCATTTTTTGTTAAATTTGAGCCATGTGGAGGCGAATTTTAGGGGGAAAGCTATTTCAGAGGGTTGAGTTGGCCTAGTTGAGGTAAGTATCTTGCCTAACTTTGTGTGGGAAAAACTATCCCTTAGGATTTGGGTTGATTGTACTATTTATGTTATGTGAAAGCTGTGTACGTAAGGTGACGAGTGGATACACGGGCTATATGTGGTATTTGACTGATTTAGATTATCTAGTCTCTTTCCATGCATTTAATTGAATTGTCATAACATATTATATCTCTCATTGTTAATCTACTCTTACATGCTCTATTTGACGTTGTTAGCATTTGTTCTACCTCTTACTTGTTATTTTGCTCTTATATGATTTAGTTGAAGTTATTGCCTTCCTTATTATCTTGTTACCTCTTAATTGTTGAATCACTTTTAATTGAAGTAATCATTTCGTAGAATATCATCTTGTTGAATTATTGGAGTTGAAATTGTAATAGCTGTTATCACATTGAGGCGAAGTTGTTAATTGTTGAGATACCTTTCCTTGTTGAACATTCCCATTCATTTTGTTATTGTTGAAATTCTTGTGTATATTGGTGGTTGAGCCATGGGCTATTTGTTGTGGAAATATTAAATTGTTCATCCCTTCCATGACTCCGTACTTATTTGCTACTTGCCTTAATTATTTTACTTGCACGCCTTAATTGTCACGTGCTTTACTTGTCTTATTATTTTTGTAATATTTGTTGCATTCTTTTGATTATTACATGGTTTCTTTATTGCCTTGCACTCATACCCTTTGATTGTAGAAATTCTTGTAAATTGAGTTATTGGATTGTTTATGTTTATTGATATGTTTGTGGATCGGGTTGCACGCCGTAATGGGAATTGAAGGATAATAAATTGAAATGGTGGAATAAGAGAGTATTATGATATTGATAAATAATGATATGGTAGAATTAGGTTGCGCGCTGTAATGATTTAAGTACGTAATAATTGATATTGATAAATGATAATATTGTGGAATAAGAGAGGATTATGATATTGATAAATAATGATATGGTGGGATCGAGTTACGCGATGCAACGGTTTGTGTACGTAATAATTGATATTGATAAATGATAATATAGTGGAATAAGGGAGGGTTATGATGTTGATTAATGATGATATGGTGGGATCCGGTTGCGCGCCGCAACGGATTATGTATGTTGTACTGTTTGTTATTGTTGTTGTGTTAGTTTCAACATTTTTATATGAGATCACGAGATTTATTATTCTGGGCTTTCTAATAGTGAGGTTTGAATTCATTTTCATAAACTAACTGCTTTACTTTTATTTCCTGTTTTCTTTCCCTGTTATTATTATTTAATTGCGTGGAGTTATTATATCATATTTTGTTGAGTTGTTGGTTACATAATTTGTTGAGTTATTATTTCATATTCTATTTGCCTCTTAAGATAGAACTCGTTATCTCACTCGGTGCCTTATTATTCTAAATGCTTGGCGCAAAACTTTCACTATAATTGGGTTTTCAAATTATACTCATCATCCTATTAGATGTTTACCTTACTTAATGGTTTAAATAAAAGAATTATTAACATGCTTTATTCTATGTGCCTCTTAAGATAGAACTCGTTATCTCACTCGGTGCCTTATTATTCTAAATGCTTGGCGCAAAACTTTCACTATAATTGGGTTTTCAAATTATAATCATCATCCTATTAGATGTTTACCTTACTTAATGGTTTAAATAAAAGAATTATTAACATGCTTTATTCTATGTGCCTCTTAAGATAGAACTCGTTATCTCACTCGGTGCCTTATTATTCTAAATGCTTATCGCAATACTTTTACTATAATTGAGTTCTCAAATTATACTCATCACCCTGTTAGATGTTTACCTTACTTTAAAATGTTATCATGTTTTTTCTTAACAAATTCTATATTTAATTCGTTAATTTAACTGATATTTTGTTTTGTTTGAAAATGATACTTTTACTCAATTTTATTGATTTCTAAACTAAACCTATCTTATACTATATTTCCTATAAATTTAAACTCCCTCCGTTTTAATTTATGTGAACCTATTTCCTTTTTAGTCCGTGCCAAAAAGAATGACTTCTTTCCTTATTTGGAAATAATTTACCTTTATGCAATGATTTATAGCCACACAAAATATATGTGCCTCATTTTACACCACAAGTTTAAAAGTCTTCTCTCTTTTCTTAAACTCCGTGCCCAGTCAAATGGGTTCACATAAATTGAAACGGAGGGAGTATTATTTTACTTTACTCGATCTCTAAAATAAACGCATTATTTTATTTGACACCTTACTTTACTCAAGATTGCTATTATATTTTATGGTGTTTAAATATATCTTTCGTTCATCTAAATTAATATGTATCACGGTTGCAAAGTACATGGTAGAACGTGGGCTTTGCCATACGAAGGTGATTGTTATTGTGGGCACGAGGCACCATATGTGTAAGATTTGGAAATTGTGGTCTATGACTTGTGGTTTATGAGGTGTGGTGCCTCGAGGTAGTTCTTGTTGTAAGTCCATGCGTTGGGAGCGATTTAATTATATGAGTTGTCATCCGTTTTTTCTTATTTGAGTTCATTTACATCTCATCGGTATTCTGATTATGTTGTTTCTTTATTACTCGTTCACTACTTACTACCATTTATATTTCTATTACTTCATTGTTGGTTGTAAATCAATAATTTTTTCGCCGTTGGTCTTACATTGATGCTCTTTCCATTGTTAGATTATGTATATTTTGAACAGGTTTCTATGTCTAGTAGGTGTCTTGACCTGGCCTTGTCACTACTCTACCGAGGCTAGGATTGATACTTATAGGGTACTGCTGTGGTATACTCATGCTACGCTTCTACACATTTTTGTGCAAATCCAAGTATTCTGATTGTGTTGTTGAGAGTTGCGTTTGCACGCTAGGAGACTTCAAGGTATACCTTCTTGACGTTCGCAGGCCTCAGAGTCACTATCTTACTTCATTATGCTACTGTTAAATTGTAATTCAAACAAGTATTGTGTTTAGAAATTCTAGTGTGTTTTAGTAGTGCTTATGACTTTGTACTACCGGTTTTTGGGAAACGTATAACTATTGTCTGCTTGCGGATATGTATGTCATTTAATGGTTTATGATAAATGATTAAATAGTTCAATTCTGTTATTAAATCAGCATGTGTTAGGCTTAAGGTGCAATCATGACATCACAAGGTGGGAAATTAGGGCGGTGACAATTTTCAAGATATAAATGTATATTAAATATGTTAGCAACATTATGGAGAACAAATATCAAGTCAAAGTTCTTAACCATGCCTAATGAATATTTTTTAATAAAAATTATAAAATCAAAGATCATAGATTTATCATCCAAGCCATATTCATTAATTTAACAAATAAGATACCCACATTGATGTAACGAACCGACCGATCATTTTGAGAATTAACATTTCGTTCGGCGGTTTAAGGTCTCGAGCAACTGTGTATTATGTGTTATGACTTGCGTGTGCGGTCGAGTTCGGTTTTCGGATGATTTGGGATCAATTTGGAAGAATGATTCTTATTTTTGAAGCTTAAGCGGTAAGAGTTGACCGGAATTGGACATTTGCGTAGACGACTCCGAAATAGCGATTTGACAATTCCAATAGCTTTGTATGGTGATTTTGGACTTACGCGTTCGTCTGGATTTGGATTTGGAGGTCCGTACGGTAATTTGAAGCATTTCAGAGAAAATTGGAAAATTAAAGGTTTGGAAGGTTGAGAAGTTTGACCGAGAGTTGGCTTTGGTGATATCAGAGTCGGAATGCAATTCCGAGGGTTGGATTAGCTCTGTTATTTCATTTGGAACTTGCATGCAAAATTTGGCATCATTCCTGGTTGATTTGATATGTTTCGGCGTGAGTTTTAGAAGTTAGAAGATTTGGAAATTTATAAGTTCGATTCGTGGTGCGATTTATAGTTTCTTCGTTGTTTGATGTGATTTGAGACCTTGATCCGGTCCGTGTTATGTTATAAAACTTGTTGGCATGTTTCGACGGGGTTCCGAGGGCCTCGGGTGTGTTTCAGATGGGCTACAGGCCATTTTCTCATGTATTGGATGACTGTTTTGATCTGGTGTCCTCTTATACGCGATTGCGAAGTCCATTCCGCGTTCGCGTAGGTCGTTTTGGTGGATGGACCTTTTCCTTTTTGCGTTCACAGTTTCGCGTTCGCGTAGCATAACTCAACAACTGGTATATTTTCTCTTTCGCAATCGCACGTTCTAGTTCGCGGTCGCATAGTACATTTCTTGGGGGCATCAACTGTTCTTTTATTCACGATCGCATCAGTTCATACGTGATCGCGCAGTATAGTTTTGGGGCAGTAGTTATTTTCTTCTATGTGGTCGCTTTATTTCTTCCGTGATCGCGATGTGTAAATGCTTGGGCAGCAGAATACCATTTTTCATCTTTTGAGCTAGAGACCTCGGTTGAGGACTTTTGAGGGGTTCTTCACGTAGTTGTTCGGGGTAAGTGACCTTTACCCGATTTTGATTTTATTTCATGATTTTATCTTTGTTTTCATCATTAAATTAGAGAATTTAGTAGGAAATTTTGTAAAATCTTTCAAAAGTGTAAGTTGATGATTTGAATGACGAATTGATATCGGAAGTTGATAATTTATGTATGGCTGAACTCGTATTGGAATGAGTCTTTGGGTTTTGTGAATTTTATCGGGTTTCGAGGTGCGAGCTCCGGGGTTGACTTTTTAGTTCTTGTTAAAGGTTGAAGCTTTATTATCCGGAATTATTTCCTATGAGTTTTATTTATGATTTGAAGTTATTTTGGCTAGATTTGAGCCGTCCGGAGGTTTTTTCACTTGAGATGTTCATTTTAGAGTAACAATCTAGCTTCTTTGAGGTAAGTATCTTGCCTAACTTTATGTGGGGGAACTACCCTTAAGGATTTGAGTCTTTGGTGCTAATTGTGTCATGTGAAGGCCGTGTACGCGAGTGACGAGTACGTGCTCGGGCTTATTTGAGGAAATTTGACCGTTTTGGGCTCTTAGGTTCTTATGTCCATTAAATATGAAGTTGTTTTGTCATGTTAAATTTCCCATTCACCCTTATATGTCTTATTGGGAATTAATTGCTTTAGTTTTTACCCTTATTGCAGATTAAACTCTTATGTGCCTTAATTGAAATTGTTGCCGGTTTTATTGCCATGTTATCCATTCCGTAATTGTTTATCCTTGATTGAAGTTATTATTATCTTTTCCGTAATTGCCTATCACTAGTTGAAGTTGTTATTATCTTTTCCATAATCTGCGATCCTTAATTGAATTTGTTATATCTCTTCCATAATTGCTCTACCCTAAATGAAGTTTTGTCATCACTTATCATTGTTGGCTTATCCTTATTTAGAATCATTGATTCATGTTATCCCTCTTACCATTGAATTGTACTTTTGTGGAATCATTGCTGCACATTATCTCTTCTTTGTTGAGCTATTCTTGTTGAGACTATTATTCCCTGTTGTGTCTTTCTTTGTGAGCTTGTTCTTCCGTTTCTTTGTGTTTTGAAGTTCCTGAGTTGATTTACTTGCCGTATTCTTGTGTTATTGTCATTGTTACTGTTGTATTCAGTGTTGTTGAGCCGAGGGCTATGCGTGGTTGTGATATTGCAATTATTTTTAGGAAATGTTGTGGCATGTGGGCACACATTGTGAAAGTCATTTATTTGAGTTGTTGTGTTTTGGCATACGTGTTGTTGTTGAGATAATTGTTATGTTGTTTGCACGAAGTTTCTATCGTGCCGTAATTATTGTGTTTGCACGAGGTTTTTGTCGTGCTATTGTTATTGTGTTGCACAAGGTTTCTACCATGTTGTTGTTATTGTTGATACGTATGCGGTCGTATAAGGTCAGGGTATTCAAACGCATGCGGTGAGATAAGGTGGGCTTGGAATGCATGGCTAGTAGGGGAACTACTAGAAGCCATGCAGTGTGATAAGGTGGGCTAAAATACAGGATGCTATTTTAGGAAAAATGATTTTCAAAAACCAAATATAAAGGCTCCCACGGTAATATAAGGAAAGTTTGTGATTCAATTTATGATTTGAGACTACGAGGCGGTAGAACACTTGCACAAGCATACATGTAGTTAAATAACCCATATCGGTTTTAGAAGATGAATCCTGACATCATTGACCATTATACGTACTCTTGTCTACTTGCCTTATGTGTGAGGATTGTCCATTGGCGCGTGAGTCGTTCGTGCGATTATGAGTTGTAATATGGGCACAAAATGCCAGGTATTAGGGTTCATGAATTGGGACCCGTGAGTTGTGATTATGAGGTTCGGTTTCTCGTGGAAATGCTTGAACAGATCTAGTGTGAAAGTTGTTGTTCTTATTGAGTTGTTTCTGATTTTCCTTTATTTGGTTTCACCAGACTTAGACTGTGTTTAGCTTACTCTACAACATTATTACCTGACTACTTCCTGTTAAATATTGATGTTACTAATGTATCATTGCAAGCAATGTTTTGTATTCCGTATCCTTCTTAGCTTTATATTAATATTGTTTTCTCTGTTAGTTCACCTTCACACTTGTTCAGGTTGTTTAGTCCGGTAGGTGTCTTGACTGTCCCTCGTCAGTACTCCACCGAGGTTAGTCTTGATACTTACTGGGTACCGCTGTGGTGTACTCATACTACGCGTCTGCACGTTTTTGTGCAGATCCAAGTGCCACGGTTATTGTTGATTATTAGCTAGTTGGTCGAGCATTGCTGTGAAGACTCAAGGTAAACTTGTCGTCGTGTTCGCAGGCCTCAGATTCACCTTCTGTTATTGTACTTATACTGTTTAATCTTTTTCCGAACAATTGTATTTTGGGATTTTTCTAGTAAACTCAGTAGAGCTTATGAGTTGTACTAACAATTTTGGGATTGTAAGTCGTGTTCAAAGATTTCTATTTCATATTTATCAGTTGATGGTTGAATTCTTCTATTAATTTAGTAGGTGTTAGTCTTACCTAGTCTTAGAGACTAGGTGCCATCACGACATCCTATGGAGGAAACTTTGGGTCGTGACAAGTTGGTATCAGAGCTCTAGGTTCATAGGTGCTACGAGTCATAAGCAAGTTTAGTAGAATCTTGCGGATCGGTACGGAGATGTCTGTACTTATCTTCGAGAGGGTACGGAACTATTAGGATAGTTTCACTTCCTTCATTCCTATCGTGCGAGTTTATTGATCTCGGAGTTTGAACCTTTGTCATTCTATTCTCTCACAAATGCTGAGGACACAAGCTGCAGTTACTGACAATGCTACCTCCAAAGCCGGTGTTGCTAGGGTCCGGGGTAGAGTCAGAGGAAGAGGCTGATGAGGAGCACGTGCTGCAGCTAGAGCACCTGTCAAAGCAGTTGTTGAGGAGCCGCCAGTAGCTCCTGTTGGGGACAGGTACCGAAGGCACCTGTTGTGACCCCAGGACGTCAGGAGGCTTTAGCATAGTTCCTGAGCTATGTGTGGTACATTGTCTCATGTGGGTTGATTCCGATTGCACTAACTACTTCACAGATCGGGGGAGGAGCCCAGACTCCCGTCGCCCGTACTCCAGAGCAGCGAGTCCACGTTGGTCAAGTTCCCAGTGTCATGCCGACACAACCTGTTGCCACAATTCAGCCCGTGGTTAGGGCAACAACATATGAGGGAGAACAACTTAGGCTTGTAAGGTTCAAGAAGTACTATCCTCCTACTTTCAATGGTTTGGCTTCAGATGATGCACATGGGTTCCTAGGGGAGTGCTACCGTATTATCCGCACTGTGGGTATTGTGGAGACAAGTGGGGTCGCTTTTACTACAGTCCAGCTTAAGAGAGCGGCATATCAGTGGTGGTGAGCACATGAGTCGGGTAGTCCGGCCGATGCAGATTCATTTTCATGGACTTAGTTTTCAGAGGTGCTCTTGAGAGAGTTTGTTTCCCAGACCCTTCGGGAAGGGTGGCGCGTGTAGTCTAAGCAGCTGCGCCAAGTCACTATGTCAGTGTCAGAGTATGCCGTTAGATTTAGTGATTTAACCAGACATGCACATGTTTTGGTTTCTACAGGTAGAGAGCGAGTCCGGAGGTTCATTTAGGGGCTCAGTCATGATATCTGGTTCAGCATGGCTTGGGAGTTGGAGATGGATGGTCCATTTTAGCAGGTGGTAGAGATCGCTCTCCAATTTGAGGGAACACAGGATTAGGAGAGAGGGGACATGCGGGGTAAGGAGAGAGAGGTCAGGGAGGCTAAGAAGCCTCATGGACTGGGAGGATCTACTAGTCTATATTTTTGGAGGCAGGGTACGCCATGGTAGAGGTTTTATGGGTCATCCAGTTTAGTTTGCACTTCAGGCTTTGTACGGTGCTTCAGATATCCATGGATCGCAAGGTACCCATACCGGACAGCTTCCACAACCACGTCATCAGAGGGGTTGCTTTGAGTGTGGAGATACTGGCCATATGGTGAGGAATTATCCCAGGCTCCGGACAGATGCGTCACAGTGGGGTATTCAGGCTATGAGTTCTTCTCCAGTTGCTGATATCACATCACCGCTAGCTTGGGGTGCAAGTCAGGCGAGTAGAGGACGCCCAAGAGGGGGAGGCCCAACACGTTGATATGCTTTCTACAGTAGGATTGAGACCGTTGCACCAGATAATGTTGCACGAGTATGATTTCGATTTGTTACAGAGGAGCATTATTCGTATATTGTTTCGGTTCTGCTTATCGAGGTGAGTCCTCCTATTTTGCTTCACATACGAGTGAGTTTCATGATTTTGAACTCTGTTTATGTATTTACCCTTGTTGGGAGATTTTATAGTAGTAGCCCATGTCTATCGTGTTATTTTAATTCATAATGGAGAGCTATGAAACTAGAAGTGACTTTCTGTTACTCATTACGGTATGTTTTGATGTGATTTATGGGTGATTGGCTACGACTTGTGATTTAGATGCTCTACCGGTGTGGGAGTTCAGTATGTATTGTGATTTCGTTAGTGGAATTGAATTAGTGGAAGTTTTCGGTTGGTATGATGTATATTCTACTTGTGATTCCGAGTTGAGGGTGAGACCCTCGCGTTTTCATGTGATTCGATGTGTTTGAACCGGGCTGCGTTCCGCGGTGGAGTTATATCACGATGATATCCTTGCGATTAGTTCATATGTTTTGATTTTCCCTTGTGAAATTTATTTGTAGTATGATACTGATAGGGAGTGGTTCCTGTCGGGCTTGTTTGATAGTATCTTATGTGTTTCCTTGTATATTCAGTCATATTCGTGTTGTGTTTATGGGTTTTAGCTTGCGAGGTGTGTGCTCAGGTGGACTTAGGTATGGCTTGTTGATTTGGGTGTATAGTTATAAGGTCTTCATGTTTCTTGCATCGTTGTTAGTGTTGTGAAGGTTTGGAACAGGGTTATAGCGGATATGAGGTCAATTGTC
This sequence comes from Nicotiana otophora, assembly GCA_000715115.1. Lineage (NCBI taxonomy): Eukaryota > Viridiplantae > Streptophyta > Magnoliopsida > Solanales > Solanaceae > Nicotiana > Nicotiana otophora. The sequence goes on from AWOL01S0001346.1 coordinate 199,940, forward strand.
GGTGCTAGGTTTGATTATGGATAGCTACTGTGATAAAAAATGTTGGTACGGGCATATGTGTAGTGTGTTACGTCATGCGTTTGTATCTTGCATAAGTTGTTGCAGCTGGTTGAGGTTGATACTGTGTGTTGATGTAGGAATCGGTCTCTTGAAATTGATTAGATGGTGAGAAATTTGATTCTAAGGTGTACTAGTTGGTGGAAGGGATAATGTTTAGTTGCGATGGTGTCGTTGGGCCTATGTGGATTGGGGTGACGTGGGATCACCCACGGGTGTATGTATGGTAGTTCATTCAGTGATTTTATGATTTCGGAATAGTTCTTGGCACATTCGAGGACGAACATTTGTTTAAGAGGAGGAGAATGTAACGACCCAATCGGTCGTTTTAAGAATTAGCATTCTGTTCGGCGGCATAAATTCTCGAGCAACTGCGTATTATGTGTTATGACTTACGTGAGCGGTCGAGTTCGGTTTTCGGATGATTCGGGTCAATTTGGAAGAAGAATTCTTGTTTTTGAAGCTTATGCGGTAAAAGTTGACCAGAATTTGAGTTTTGTGTAGACGACTCCGAAATGGCAATTTGATGTTTCTAATAGTTTCGTATGGTGATTTTAGACTTAGACGTGCATCCGGATTTTGATTTAGAGGTCCATAGGGTAATTTGAAGCATTTCGGTAAAAATTGGAAAATTAAAGTTTTGGAAGGTTAAGAGATTTGATCAAGAGTTGACTTTGGTAATATTGGGGTCGGAACCCGATTCCGAGAGTTGGATTAGCTCGGTTATGTCATTTGGAACTTGCACGCAAAATTTGGCATCTTTTTCGGGTTGATTTGATATGTTTCGGCGCGAGTTTTAGAAGTTAGAAGATTTGAAAATTTATAAGTTGGATTCGTGGTGCGATTTGTCGTTTCGACGTTGTTTGATGTAATTTGAGGCCTCGAGCAGGTTCGCGTTATGTTATGGAACTTGTTGGCATATATCGACGGGTCCCGAGTGCCTCGGGTGTGTTTCTGATGGGCTACGGTCCATTTTCTCATGTTTTGGATGGTTGTTCTGATATTTGGTGTCCCCTTATACGAGACCGCGAAGTCTATTCCGCGCTCGCGTAGGCCGTTTTGGTGGCTGGACCTATTCCTATTCGCATTCGCATAATTCTTCCCCTGATTGCGTACGTGTGTATCCTCCTTCATCGCGTTCACGTTCACAATTCCGCGTTCGCGTAGCACAGCTCAACAGCTGGTATATTTTCTCTTTCGTGATCGCACGTTCTGGTTCGCGATCGCATAGTACATTTCTTGGGGGCATCAACTCTTCCTTTATTCGCGATCGCATGAGTTCATATGCGATCACGTAGTATATATTTGGGGCAATAGTTATTTTCTTCTTCGCGATCGCTTTATTTCTTCCGCGATCAAGATATGCAAATGCCTAGGCAGCAGAATATATTTTCCAAAATCGTGGGTTTTGTCCATTTTTCATCTTTTGAGCTAGAGACCTCGAATTTGAGCGATATTTGAGGGCTTCTTCACATGGTTGTTTGGGGTAAGTGATCTTTACCCGGATTTGATTTTATTTCATGGTTGTATCTTAGTTTTCATCATTAAATTAGAGAATTTATTTGGAAATTTTGTAAAATCTTTCAAAAGTGTAAGATGATGATTTGAACGACTAAGTGATATCGGAAGTTGATATATTTGGTATGGTTGAACTCGTATTGGAATGGGTATTCGGTTTTTGTAAATTTTATCGGGTTCCGAGGTGCGAGCCCCGGGGTTGACTTTTTAGTTCTTGTTAAAGGTTAAAGCTTTATTATCCGGAATTATTTCCTATGAGTTTTATTTATGATTGGAAGTTATTTTAGCTAGATTTGAGCCGTCCAGAGGTTTTTTCACTTGAGAAGGTCATTTTAGAGTAACGATCTAGCTTCCTTGAGGTTAGTATCTTGCCTAACTTTGTGGGAGGGGGGAGACTACCCCATAGGATTTGAGTCTTTGGTGCTAATTGTGTCATGTGAAGTCCGTGTACGCGAGGTGACGAGTACGTGCTCGGGCTTATTTATGAACGTTTGACCATTTATGGCTCTTAGGTTCTTATATCCATTAAATATGAAATTGTTTTGTCATGTTAAATTCCCGATTTACTAAATTAACCCTTACGTGTCTTATTTGGAATTAATTGCTTCATGTTTTACCCTTATTGCCGATTAAACTCTTATGTGCCTTAATTAAAGTTGTTGCCTTATTTATTGCCATGTTATCATTTCCGTAATTATTTATCCTTGATTAAAGTCATTATTATATTTTCTGTAATTGCCTATCATTAGTTAAAATTATTATTATCTTTTCCATAATCTGCTATCCTTAATTGAATTTGTTATATCTCTTCCGTAATTGCTCAACCCTAAATGAAGTTTTGTCATCCCTTATTATTGTAGACTTGTCCTTATTTGGAATCATTGATTCATGTTATCCCTTTTATCATTGAATTGTACTTTTGTGTAATCAATACTATATATTATCTCTTCCTTGTTGAGCTATTCTTGTTGAGACCATTATTCCATGTGTTGTGTCTTTCTTTGTGAGCTCATTTTTCCGTTTCTTTGTGTTTTGAAGTTCCTGAGTTAATTTACTTGCCGTATTCTCGTATTATTGTCGTTGTTAATATTGTATTCAATGTTGTTGAGCCATGGGCTATGCGTGGTTGTGATATTGAAACTGTTTTGAGGAAATGTTGTGGCATGTGGGCACATATTGTGAAAGCCATTTATTGTGTTTCGAGGTTTCTGCTGTGTCGTTGTTATTATGTTTGCATGAGGTTTCCATCGTGTTGTTGTTATTGTGTTGCACGAGGTTTCTACCGTACTGTTGTTATTACCGATACGCATGCGGTGGTATAAGGTCTGGGTGTTGAAATTCATGCAGTGAGATAAGATGGGTTTGAAATGCGTGGCTAGTGGGGGAACTATTAGAAGCCATGTGGTGTGATAAGGTGACTAAAATGCGGGATGCTATTTCGGAAAAAATATTTTCAAAAATTAAATATAAAGGCTCCCGCGGTGATATAAGGAAAGTTTGTGATTCATTTTATGATTTAAGACTACGAGACAATACCTCGGTAGGGCTCTTGTTGTCATTTCCCCATTCTATCGTATTTGTCAATGTTTGTTGTCTCTTTAGCATAATATTAATTGTCTTCCTCTGTGTTGCACTATCTGCTTAGTTCTATGTAGCTAATCTTGTTGTGTTAGACGTTGCTGCAAACTTCATTGTTGACATTATTACACTGTACATTGCGTGGTGATCGTTTCTTATGTGCCATTCATTGTCTATGCTCGTATTTGTTGACTTGAATTGTGGTAGAACACTTGCACAAGCATACATTTGGAAGCCCGTAGCTAAATTAGCTTGAAATGGCTAAAATAGAAATTTATGTTTGCAAGTTTTATTGGGGAGTTGATTTTTTGATATCGGGGCCGGAATCCGATTCTGAAAATTGGAATACCTCTATTATGCCATTTATGACTTGTGTGCAAAATTTGAGGTCAATCGAACTTTATTTGATAGGTTTCGGCATTGAAGGTAGAAGTTGGACATTGTTAGTTTTTCATTAGGCTTGAATTGGAGTACGATTTGTGTTTTTGATGTTGTTTGATGTGATTTGAGGGCTCGACTAAGTTCGTATCATGTTTTATAACTTATTGGTACATTCGGACGGGGTCCCAAGTGGTTCAAATGAGTTCCGAGGTGAGTTTTGAGCGAGTCCGGTCATTTCGGCACTATGACGATGTTATGGACCAGTTGAAGTGCGGAGGGAACATTTTAGAGTGCAGAAGTGCGGCCGCAAACTCCCAAAGTGCTATAGCTGTAGGAATTGTGTGAACAACACTTGAAGATGTGCGGACCGCATTTGAAATTGTGCGGTCCGCAGAATTCTTCTCGCGGCCGCAGAAGGTGATTTCGCTGGTCCGATTTCAGAAGCTTATACTCCCTCCGTTTCAATTTATGTGAACCTATTTGACTCGGTACAGAGTTTAAGAAAAGAGAGAAGACTTTTGAATTTGTGGTGTAAATGAGGCACATATATTTTGTGTGGCTATAAATCATTGCATAAAGGTAAATTATTTCCAAATAGGGAAAGAGGTCATTCTTTTTGGCACGGACTAAAAAGGAAATAAGTTCACATAAATTGAAATGGAGGGAGTATCTTTTACTCTACAGGGAATTTGGATATGATTCAAACACAAAAGTGGTAGCCCTTTGAATCTAGTTTTTTGAACGATATAGCAATAATCATTTGGACATTTGTAGAGAACGTTATGGTCAATTTACTGAAGTCTAGTAGTGCAGAGCTACTGAAGAGTGGCCGCACAATTTGGATTGCGGCTGCAAAACATGGGATGTGTGGCCGCACAAAACAAAAGTGTGGTCTGCACAATAGGGATCAGATGTTGTACTATATGAACGAGGGTTTCATCTTATTTTTCATATTTGGACTTTGGGAGCTCGGTTTGTGGCAATTTTTCGTGGGATTTTCAAGAAATTTATCGGGGTAAGTGATTCTAACTCGGATTTGGTTAATATACATGAATATATCATTGTTTTCATCATTTAATCACTATTTTGAGATGAAAATTTGGGGAAAATTGTAGAAATTTCATAAAATAAATGTTTGGGATTTGAATACTGATTCAGAGTCAGATTTTAGTGAAATTTAGTATGGTTGAACTCGTAATTGAATGGGTTGTCGGATTTTATGAGTTTCGTCGGGTTCCGAGATGTGGTCCCCAATGTCGATTTTTCGAGCGGAGTTGGGAATTTTTATAAAATGTTAATTTGTAAGCATTGGAGTAAATTATGATTTATTTGTACGTTATTTGAATAGATACGGATCGTTTGGCTTGAATTGAGGAGACAGGAAGGCGTACAGAGGTTGATAGGCACAGAATGGAATTTTCGGAGTATTGTTTAACTTGCTCGGCAGCGGATTCGGCTTATTCGAGGTAAGTGACATCTCTAATCTTGGAGCTGAGGGTATGAACCCTGATTATACGTGTTATTTTAATTGTTTGGAGGTGACGCACATGCTAGGTGACGGGCGTGTGGGCATGCACCGTAAAAATTGAGACTCGGTTGATTCCGTAGAGCTTTATAGTTAATTAACTCGTATTTATCCATGTATTTTGATGTATTAGAAAAACTGAGTTGTGACTCATGTTAGAAATCATGCTTAGGCAAATGTTGGTAATATTGCCTTATTGGGACCCATTAAGGTCATTTCTGTTGTCGAATTATTTGTTTAAATTATAATTTCTACTCAATCATGTTCATTCATTTCATAGCATCTCTCAGTCTCTGTTGCTATTTATTGATTCATCATATCATCATTTTGGGCTGATTTCCATGACATTGTGAGCCCAAGAGACTGGAGAGATTGATGACTGAGTGAGGCTGAGGGCCTGATTGTGAGGATGATTATAGGATCGGGTTGCATGCCGCAGTAGGACATATTGGCTTTATATATATTAGTATTTATGGGATCGGACTGCACGCCGCATCATGGTTGACGGATTTATGCCATGATTGGCTTTTTATAGCGCTTGGGCTGAAGGAGCCCCTCCGGAGTCTATACACACCCCCAGTGAGCGCAGGTACCTACTCGATTGGAAGGATTGAGTGACTAGGAGGACTGAGTGAAATGATACTCTGAGAGTATGCATATGGTTTTATCACTGAGTTGCATCGCATTGACATGCACGTTTGACATACAGGCATAGCAATATATTTTTCTCATGTTGTACGGTATCACGTCATTCATGACTTCTCACACATATTGGCATATAGGCATAGTGATGCATTTTTCACTTGCTATCTGGAAAGAAAATGAAACATCTTATTTATTGTTGAAAGGAGTTTTGGGACAATTACTGTTTTCAAACTTACTCATATTTTTGGCAACTTCGGTAAAAGACTTGAGTTTTCACTAATACACTTGAGAGGCGAAACTATTTTCAGAAATCATGATTAAGCTGAACATTTATCTCTGAGTTACTTCTTTTATTACTTGCTTATGTTGTTATGGATTGTTGTTGGCTATTGGTGTTGGACCTGATTCCAACTTGTCACTACTTTCAACCTAAGGTTAGGTTTGTTACTTATTAAGTACATGGGGTCGGTTGTACTCATACTACACTTCTGCACCTTGCGTGCAGATATTGGACGTTGATGTTGCTGTGATCGACATGAGCTGGATATGAGGATGTACCTGTGTTCCGATCGTAGCTTCCTCTTGTTCATGGTAGCCTTAGATTTATAAAAATCTGTTTATGTACATTTCAAACAGATGATTTATTTATTTTATACTAGCTTTGTAATTACTAATCTTAAAAGCTCATGATTTATACTACCAGTCCTTGGGGAGTGTATTAGAGTCAGTTATATATTATTTTAATCTGATATTTGTAAATTGGTTACCTAACGGGTTGGGTTAGGTGCCATCATGACTGGTGGATTTTGGATCGTGAGAAGTTGGTATCAGAGCTCTAGGTTCATAGGTTATACAAGGCATGAGCAAGTGTCTAGTAGAGTCTTGCGGATCGGTATGATGACGTCCATACTTATCTTCGAGAGGCTACAGGGCATTTAGGATAATTTCTCATCTTTCTTTCCTTATCGTGCGAAATTTCCTCAATGCATTCGTGTGCGCATGTGAGCGCTTAGTATTAGTTGTTCATCGCCGACTTGTGATTCTATGAACGAGGTTTGAGATGTGTATTCTGTGTTTTGGTGATGGGCCAGTCTAGAGAATTTGAGGCTAGGTTTAGACCGCAGCTTAGGCTCGATAGCTTTTGTTGTGTGAACTTGTCTATTTTGGACTCATATATCTGGTAATATCCCTATGAGTGAAATTTGTGGCTCGATAAATGGTTGAATGGCAATATAATAAGTATGATATGACTGCGGGATGTGTTCAAGTAGTTTGAATATGACGAGAAGTGTTTCGTTTTGATGTATAGTCTCGAGTTTTGAGTGTGTAGAAGAAACTTTCACGTTATTAAATTGTGGGATAAATTAAATTCACATGTCTTGTGGTGAGTTCAGACCCAAGAAAATTAACTGATTGCGTAGTAATTGTGGCTGCGAAAGGGTATAGAAAGATGCCAATTTGAGGCTATGCAGTGGGTTGTCTCCTGCGGAGTAACCTACGTAGGTGTGTCCCTTATAATGTTGAATGGGGAGTTTCTTTTCTACAACGGGGTATACGTGTTGAAATTTGAATTTGATTCTGGTTGAGAAAGTTTACTTGGGTTTCAAGAGAATGAATGCGAGATTAGCGGATGATTGAGGTATTTTATGGTTGGTATTGCATGAGCTTGAGAAAGATTTTCGTTGAACTGACCGCAGTATTATGGTAGTGATAGAGTATGAGTATTGTGAGTTATTGAGTGTTTTAATCTATGGCTTTGTGCCAGGTGAGGGAGCCTGCTATGGACAATTTAATTTCATGGTTATAACATTTTAGTTCTGGTTTAGGACATACTTGTGGATCAGTTATGACTTGCAGAGGTTGAGATCGAGGATGACTCGAGCAAGAAAATTCCTGAATACGGGTTATATTGCACTTGATGAGTATATAAAAATCATAGGGATGAGCGAGTTATTATTTTTGAAGGATGTAGTGGGCATGAAGTATGAATTTGATCGGTGGTATTAAGGCAGAGATTACTTCTTTAGGTGTTATTATGCTAATGTGGCACATGTCTTTCGGTCCATTTGGGCGGTACAATTTAGATTTTAGCAAAGTTGATGACTCTCGAGAGGGTTCTAATAGATTCAAAATGTATATGTGGAAATTAAAATTTTTTCGAATTTGTATATCACTAGAATCGGTTATTTACATTGGATGGTGTCGAGACTTACGGTAATTTTATTTGAGTATGGATTCTACATTCTAGTATAAGAAAGGTAAAAGAAAATTTTAAATTCACATAAGGTCTTTTTAGAGTGGGTGTCTCGGTTGTGGTACTTTTGTGGTGCTTAAGAGGGAATGCAGCAACTTATGGACCTTAGGGCAGTGTGGTTTATGCTAAGATCTCTGGTGGTGAGCTTCGAGTAAGGATCGCGGTGTTCTGACAAGGAGAAGTGTCAACTAGGGGGGTAAATCGGAAGAAACTTAGAGAAAATAGGACAAATGGGTAACATGCTAGATCAGTATGGTAATGGTATGCTCGGTTCTTTGGTAATTATGATGTGGCGAGATTTTTACAGATGTTTCGGTGGCAATATTCTTGGGCTTGATAACCTGTGTGGCTTGATCGAGTTAGAGGAATTCAGTTCTGATAGCTTAGTTATGTGCAAATGGATTTCAAAATGTTCTTGATGGTTTCTACCATGATTTGAGCTGGATATTTTCTACCGATGTGAGGAACATGTTGTGTATTGTGACTTCCCCTTGGATGGGAGAAAATGGAAGGTTTCTAGCTGACCGGGTATGTAATTTGCTAGTGACTCGGAGTTGATAATGAGAATCTCGTACTTGTCACATGGCATGATAGATGTGGTGTGTTGTGTGGGATTAAGATTTACATGTACAAGATGGCAGTTTATTCTTGAAGGGAAGGTCACGAATTATGGACAGAATGGTAAATTTCAGATATTTAGATTAATGTTATAACTGCTCGGTAGTCACTGATAAGGGTGCATATTTCAGAATGCACATTGTGTTTTGACTTACGGATGTTCATCGGTATTGCGGTACTCATCTCGGTGATAGACTCTGATATTCTAATTATTGTTATGCGACACGAAAGAATTATGGATGTATTCCTAGTGGGATGATCGTGCATGAAGGATGTGATAGTCATTCGAGTGCTGGAGTTGTGATCAGTTACGGTGGTTCATGTGCTCTATGAATTTGGGGGACTGGGAGTTCTCAGAAGCAAATTATTTCAGGGTTGCGACCTGGCTGGGGTGAGTATTTTATTTAAACTCAGTGAAGGTACTAATTGCGTTAATTATTTGTGATAGCTGCGCGCCACGAATGCATATATATGGGAGGTTTGAGCCATGTGCGGACATCAGGGCAAGTATTCATACTCGGAAGAATGCTTAGGCAAAGATATGCCTAGAGTTGACTGTTAAGCATAAAGTTATAATGTTTCTCATATTCATACCTTTGTCGAGAACTATCTGGACTACACTTGAGATTACAAAGAGGCTAATTCCCTGAATAAATTGGGTAGTTACTATTTCTGCATTAACTTGTCGATTTGAGTGGTGATAGCATACTTTGCACCTGCCTACTCTATGGCGTGTTATTTATACCGGTCCAGGAGCATGAGAATCTTAATTTATTTATCATATACATGTGTACTTATTTGATTGCTCTTGTATGATATGCTTGGACTGGAGGCCTGTGACCATTCCAGGAAGATTAAATTATTGGCACGTGAGTTGTCCGTGCGAGTGATGTTAATGTGAGCTCTAGAAGAGATGGTTGCTGTTATTAAATTCGTGTGTCTTAGTTCTACTATATATAATGAGCTTATAAAATTGCAGTTGTGGTGGTGCTTGTTGAATTTACAATACGGTTCTCTACTTTGAGACATCTTCCATTTTGGGTACAAGGTTGTGCAGTTGTGACTTGAGTTGTATTGGTATGGCATGTCAGTGTGATAGTTGTGTTTAATAATTTATGGTCATTGGACCTAGAATGGGTACTACCAGATTTGTTATTATGGTATATTAGGAGGATAATATTGAAAGTTATCTTAGAAGGTGATTATGATTCTAGTTAAGGCGCGAAAGCTCCATGACTTGTTGATCTGATAAGGGGTTATGATATTCCGTGTGTGTCTTTCATTATCAGCAGTGTACGAAGGTTTTAGACCAAGGTTTTGTTTGATATGAGGTTTAATACTAGTACCGGATTGGTTTTGAGTAGTTACTGTGATCGAGAATGGTGCTGCGAGTATGCGAGTTGTGTAGTATGTTATGTGATTATATCTGGAGTTATGTCTATGGCTTGATATAGTTTGTTCAGACTTATACAGTGTATAGATGTGAGAGTCGGGTATTGAAAAGAAATTCTGAATGTTGGAAATTGAATTCCAAGGTTTGTGGGCTAAGGTTGAAGTAATGATCTTCAATAACGTGGTATTGCCAGGCCTATATGGAATAGGGTGGCATGGGATCACACCCCGAGTATGTATGTGGTAAGGTGGAACAGTGATTTAAAGGCTTAGGAACAACTCTTGGCACATTCGAGGATGAACGTATGTTTAAGTGGGGGAGAATGTAACGATTCAACCGGTCGTATTGAGTATTACAATCATGTTTCCCTATTTACTGCTCAAATTATGCTTTGCAGTTGTTATATGACTTGTCGGGGTAATTTCTTTGGATCCTAGTGGGTTTTGGAATGAATTGGAACATTTAGTTCCAAGGTTTAAAGCTTAGGCTAAAATAGTGACCGGATGTCGACTTATGTGTAAATGACCCCAGAATAGAGTTTTGGTAATTCCAATAGCTCCGTATGGTGATTTCGGACTTAGGAGTGTGTCCGAATTATTTGAAAGTCCGTAGCTAAATTAGACTTGAAATGGCTAAAATAGAAATTTAAATTTGGAAGTTTGACCGGGGAGTTGACTTTTTGATATCGGGGCCGAAATCTGATTCTGAAAATTGGAATACCTCCATTATGTCATTTATGACATTTGTGCAAATTTTGAGGTCAATCGGACTTGATTTGATAGGTTTCGGCATTAAAGGTAGAAGTTGTACATTGTTAGTTTTTCATTCGGCTTGAATTGGAGTGAGATTTGTGTTTTTGATGTTGTTTGATGTGATTTGAGGGCTCGATTAAGTTCGTATCATGTTCTAGGACTTGTTGGTACATTCGGACGGGGTCAGCACAATGGGGATCAGATCTACTGAAGTGTACTGAAGTCTGGTAGTACAGAGGTACTGAAGTGCAGCCGCACAATTTGGATTGTGGCCGCAGAACCTGGGATGTGTGGCCCCACAAAAATAAATGTGCGGTCAGCACAATGGGGATCAGATTTTGTACTATATGAACGAGGGTTTCATCTTATTTTTCATATTTGGACTTTGGGAGCTCGGTTTGTGGCGATGTTTCGTGGGATTTTCAAGAAATTCATCGGGGTAAGTGATTCTAACTCGGATTTGGTTAATATACATGAATATATCATTGTTTTCATTATTTAATCAGTATTTTGAGATGCAAATTTAGGGAAAATTATAAAAAATTAATAAAACAAATTTTTGGGATTTGAATATCGATTCAGAGTCGGATTTTAGTGAAATTAGTATGGTTGAACTCGTAATTGAATGGGTTGTCGGATTTTATGAGTTTTGTCGGATTCTAAGATGTGGTCCCCAATGTCGATTTTTCACGCAGAGTTGGAAAGTTTTATAAAATGTTAATTTATAAGCATTGGAGTAAATTGTAATTTATTTGTACGTTATTTGAATAGATACGGATCGTTTGGCTTGAATTGAGGAGACAGGAAGACCTACGGAGGTTGATACGCGCGAAATGGAATTTCCGGAGTATTGTTTAGCTTGCTCGGCAGCGAATTCGGCTTGTTCGAGGTAAGTAACATCTCTAATCTTGGAGCTGAGGGTATGAACCCTGATTATACATGTTATGTGAATTGTTTGGAGGTGACACACATGCTAGGTGACAGGCATGTGGGCGTGCACCGTAAAAATTGAGACTCGGTTGATTCGGTAGAGCTTTATAGTCAATTAATTTGTATTTCTCCATGTATTTTTATGCGTTAGAGAAACTGAGCTGTGACTCATGTTAGAAATTATGCTTAGGCAAATGTTGGTATTGATGCCTTATTGGGACCCACTGAGGTCATTTCTGCTGTCGAATTATTTGTTTAAATTGTAAATTCATACTCAGTCATGTTTATACATTTCATATCATTTCTCAGCCTCTGTTGCTATTTATCGATTCATCATATCATCATTTTGGGCTGATTTTCATGACATTGTGAGCCTGTTAGACTTGAGAGATTGATGACTAAGTGAGGTCGAGGGCCTGATTGTGAGGATGGTTATAAGATCGGGCTGCACGCCGCAACAAGCCATATTGGCTTTATATATATTAGTATTTATGGTACCGGACTGCACGCCCCATCATGGTTGACTGATTTATGCCATGATTAGCTTTTTATAGCACTTGGGCTGAAGGAGCCCCTCCGGAGTCTGTACACACCCCAGTGAGCGCAGGTACCTACTGAGTGCGAGTGCCGAGCGATTGGGAGGATTGAGTGACTAGGAGGACTGAGTGAAATGATACTCTGAGAGTATGCATATGGTTTTATCACTGAGTTGCATCGCATTGACATGCATGTTTGACATACAGGCATAGAGATATATTTTTCTCATGTTGTACGGTATAACGTCATTTATGACTTCTCACACATATTGGCATATGGGCATAGTGATGCATTTTCCACTTTCTATCTGGAAAGAAAATGAAACATCTTATTTATTGTTGAAAGGATTTTTGGGAAAATTACTGTTTTCAAACTTAATCATATTTTTGGCAACTTCGGTAAAAGACTTGAGTTTTCACTGATACACTTGAGAGGCGGAACTATTTTCAAAAATCATGATTAAGCTGAACATTTATATCTGAGTTACTTCTTTTATTACTTGCTTTATGTTGTTATGGATTGTTGTTGGCTATTGGTGTTGGACCCGATCTTTGTTCCAACTTGTCACTACTTTAAACCTAAGGTTAGGTTTGTTACTTATTGAGTACATGGGGTCGATTGTACTCATACTACACTTCTGCACCTGGCGTACAGATATTGGACGCTGATGTACCTGTGATCGACAGGAGCTGGATTTGAAGATGTACATGTGTTCCGGTCGTAGCTGCCTCTTGTTCATGGTAGCCTTAGATTTATAAAAATCTGTTTATATACCGTTCGAACAGATGATGTATTTATTTCATACCAGCTTTGTAATTTCTAATCTTAGAAGCTCATAATTTGTACTACCAGTCTTTGAAAAGTGTATTAAAGTCAGTTAAATATTATTTAATCAAATATTTTTAAATTGACTTACCTAACGGGTTGGGTTAGGTGCCATCACGACTGGTGGATTTTGGGTCGTGACATGATACTTACTGGATACCGCCGTGGTGTACTCATACTACGCTTCTGCATATTTTTGTGCAGATCCAGGTGCCACGGTTATTGTTGATTATTATCTAGCTGGTCGAGCACTGCTGTGGAGAATCAAGGTAAACATGATGTCGCGTTCGTAGGCCTCAGAGTCACTTTCTGTTATTGTACTTGTACCATTTAATCCTTTTCCGAATAGTTATATGTAGGGATTTTTCTCGTAAACTCAGTAGAGCTTATGACTTGTACTACGACGGACAGGTTCTGTAGCTAAATATAATAATCCGTCGCTAATCCCATTTAGCGATGGATTAACAACAGATTATCAAGAAATTCTGCTAGCTACAAGCGTTTTGCGACAAATTAGCAACGACGTTCATCGCTAATTCCAGTTTTTGTGTAGTGTACTGGTTTTGGGATTGTAAGTTGTGTTCAACGATTTCTATTTCATATTTATCAGTTGATGGTTGAATTCTTCTATTAATTTAGTAAGTGTTAGGCTTACCTAGTCTTAGAGACTAGGTGCCGTTACGACATTCTATGGAGGAAAATTTGGGGTCGTGACAATTGAGCATACTGGCACATTATATTAACACTTTCAAAAGGGTAAAGCTTTAAAAAAATTAATATTAAAAACAAATATCTTTGAATTGTTTTTTAAAATTTTACTGACCGTAAAAAACTATCATTTGTTAAACAAATCTATTTTTATTATGTTGAATAAATATTAAAAAATAAATATTTTTTGTTGTTTTTATATTTTAAAATATGTTCGTGTATGAATATGATTAAACAAATTGTGTGCAGTGGAAAAATTAAATGTACGACAATGTTATAAAAATAATAAATAAAATAATATAAAATAATGTTAATTATAAGTAAACTATATTATATTGTATATAATATAGAAGGTATTACATAAATGACGGGGGAGGGAGGATTTATAATGTTAAAGACATAATAGACTTTTCAAGTAAAAGTAATATAAAACTTGACCAAGGTGACTTTTATGGTAACTGCTGAAAAGTTAAATTATTTTTGTGTAATAAAAGAAAGAAAAATAAATTTTTTAGGTAATAAACGCAAAATTGAATGACTTTTACGTTATACACTTTCTACGCCTATTGTTGTAAAGTGAAATAATCCTCTAAATACCTAAGATGCTTCATAAGTCGCACAATGATTAATGTTGTTGCTTTCTATCAATAAATAGTTTATAAGACGCTCAAAACCTGTCTCAATTATTAAAAAAAATGGCCGACTCTCTTCATTACTTAAAGTTACATCTAATGGTGGCAAAATAACTAAAAGAAAACAGGTATCCATTCATATTATCCATTAGAAAATAGGTTGGATAATGAACTTTCTTAAAACGGGTCAAATATGAATAAGATCCATATTATCCACTTAAAAAATAGATAACTAATGGATTTAATTTTTACATTTGTAAAGCCTCAAATTGGGGATTTCTCAAGTTTAGGAGATTAGAAATTCTCCCAAAAGTGATCATAGTCAAGAAACCATGGATAATATGGATATTCATATTATTCGTCGGTTAACCCGTTTTTCATCCGTATTAAATATGGTCGAGTCGGATAATTTACATTTTTATATTATCTATTTTTGACCCACCCATTTCCGGTCTGACCCGCCCGTTTGCCACCCCTACTTGCATGTATGAAACCACTTAGCCAAAAACTCCACTAGTTTTGTTGTCTAATGGACATTAGACAGTCAGCCTTTGCAATAAGAATCACTGAGATCTTTTTGTTTACCTGTAAAATGGTACAATTGAATTTATAGCATGATTTATAGACAAGCGAATCGATTTGATCTAAAAATAAAAAATAAATAGGAACAAAAATAATATTAACGATTGAAATTAAAGGAGATGACAAGCGTGACTCAAAACTTAGCCTTCCCGCGAGCTAAAGTAAAAGACATTTTAAATTGTTTAATTGAGCGTAACAAAATGGTAGATTATAGCTTTTGTGTGCATAATGTTTTCATGTCCCAACAATAGTTGTTAATCCTGCTATTTATAACTCTACTTATAGGGACAAGATCCTAAAATCAAGCTCCTCTTGAATGAGAATAAAAACGTTATTGATGGATGCATAACGACTAGCTTTGAATGGAGATAATCTCTTTAACGGCTGCTCATTAAATGCTATCCGATGTCAAACCTTTGAATCTTTATTATCGGCTAAGCTTCTTTCGGTATCTGTCCAGTACCCGTTACACACTTCACACCCAGTTTTATTTTTTTGCTGGCTCACCTTTTGCCTGTCTTCGGTTCCACATGTCACCTCACCATTCGACCACTTGTTATCAACCAATTTCACGCTATGCAGAGAGTCCCCCTACTTTCCGATGACGCAACTTAGTGTTACCGGGAGGTAGATGAGAATTCTTTTTCGGGCAAAAAAGTTCCTAAACGGTCTCTAACACTTGAAGGAATGCACATCTTCTCGAATTTAATACCCCAAACATGTGTTGCCCTGTGATTCAGCAAGTTGTTTTGCCGATTTTTGAGGCAATCGTGACCACGATTTTTGCCGTCTATAACCTCTCTGCTACTCATCATTTTTATATCTTCACTTTCACTACTTTTACAACTCTTTCGCATTCTCTGAATTTCATTAGAACTTTTCTACAACATTCAACTTTCTCAGTAAGAACTTTTTCACTCATCTTTTACCACTATGTCTTCTTACACTGCTATCTTCAAAAATACGGGTACTCTCTTCGGTGGAGGCCCAAAGAAAAATAAAACCAAAGAGGTTGACGTCGAGTCTGAACCCCTAACTGTAAACACCATCATACCTCTTCATCTTAGCACCATATATGATCTCCAGAAGAAACAAGCACCTGCATATTCCACAAGTGGCAGGTTTTGGCTTGTTCGTAGTTACCTCTCCTCCATTTGTCCTTATAGCATCCATGTTGTGAAGGAGGACTGCAACTGTTCCAATGTCAAAATCTTCGACCCAGATGGGGTAGAACGAGTTACCTACTCCAAGGCGGGGTTCATGTAACATATCCCTTTACTTTGGGTCCCTTCACCTTGGGGTCGAGTAAAGGACTTGACCCAATAATTCTGAAATTTTGCCACCGGTACAAGGTATTATGGGCACAAGTAGGCCCATCCATATGACGTACGGTGGCCTGACTTCGTCGGTTGTGCATCGAGACCAGGGAAACCCTAACTCTTGCACATATGATGAATATTTACTCCCCTAAGATTTTCAAGAGGGGAGTGTTAAACTTCAACAAACGTGGTCACCATGCTCTTCTCACCAGTGTAGATGATGACAACGACCGTGGATGGATGGAGCGGTTTGTTATTAATGCTATCGGGGATATCATCTTGATCACAACTCAAATTTTTCCTGAATCATGGAATATTTTCCGTAAGTCTTTGGGTATCCGTTTCCTTTCTTCGTAAAAAGGTAATTTCTTACTTTGCTGATTTTTTACTCCCTTCGTTTCAATTACTTACTGCGAACCACCACGGGGTCACAGTCTGGACTGATGGGTTCAAATAATTCTGGATATTACAACTTTAAAATTCCGACGGTGGAAAGAAATGGCTCCCAAATACAAGTAGAGAGCCAAGAACCATGGTGACCAAATTTCCTCTTTCTTTCAATCTTATTTGTGTAAAACAGTTTAAGAATAATTTACTAACCGTCTTTTTGCTTATATAGGAATTCTGAGAGGTTCTGTCGTGTGCCCCAACGTTGCCTCTCTCGATGACCCAAGGAGGCCGAGCGGGTATTGCAGAATGCCCTTAACCGGAGCAGGGCTCTTGGATCTACTCGGGCCTCCGGTGAGGGTGCTTCCTCCTGGAGTCCCCAGCCCAAAAATAAGAAATCAAAGAGGAGACGTTCCTCTTCGGTTGGGATTTAGGAGAAAAGAATAAAGGAAACACCAATCGAGCAGGCCACAATGGTCGTCGATGATGAAAAGGAAGTCAATAATGAAGAGGCTTCCCTTCAAAGGAGAAAAAAACTTTCATCAGCTCAACATGATGCTCAGTCGGGGGG
>AWOL01S0001347.1:0-35374 GCA_000715115.1 Nicotiana otophora
GTAATATAAAACTTGACCAAGGTGACTTTTATGGTAACTGCTGAAAAGTTAAATTATTTTTGTGTAATAAAAGAAAGAAAAATAAATTTTTTAGGTAATAAACGCAAAATTGAATGACTTTTACGTTATACACTTTCTACGCCTATTGTTGTAAAGTGAAATAATCCTCTAAATACCTAAGATGCTTCATAAGTCGCACAATGATTAATGTTGTTGCTTTCTATCAATAAATAGTTTATAAGACGCTCAAAACCTGTCTCAATTATTAAAAAAAATGGCCGACTCTCTTCATTACTTAAAGTTACATCTAATGGTGGCAAAATAACTAAAAGAAAACAGGTATCCATTCATATTATCCATTAGAAAATAGGTTGGATAATGAACTTTCTTAAAACGGGTCAAATATGAATAAGATCCATATTATCCACTTAAAAAATAGATAACTAATGGATTTAATTTTTACATTTGTAAAGCCTCAAATTGGGGATTTCTCAAGTTTAGGAGATTAGAAATTCTCCCAAAAGTGATCATAGTCAAGAAACCATGGATAATATGGATATTCATATTATTCGTCGGTTAACCCGTTTTTCATCCGTATTAAATATGGTCGAGTCGGATAATTTACATTTTTATATTATCTATTTTTGACCCACCCATTTCCGGTCTGACCCGCCCGTTTGCCACCCCTACTTGCATGTATGAAACCACTTAGCCAAAAACTCCACTAGTTTTGTTGTCTAATGGACATTAGACAGTCAGCCTTTGCAATAAGAATCACTGAGATCTTTTTGTTTACCTGTAAAATGGTACAATTGAATTTATAGCATGATTTATAGACAAGCGAATCGATTTGATCTAAAAATAAAAAATAAATAGGAACAAAAATAATATTAACGATTGAAATTAAAGGAGATGACAAGCGTGACTCAAAACTTAGCCTTCCCGCGAGCTAAAGTAAAAGACATTTTAAATTGTTTAATTGAGCGTAACAAAATGGTAGATTATAGCTTTTGTGTGCATAATGTTTTCATGTCCCAACAATAGTTGTTAATCCTGCTATTTATAACTCTACTTATAGGGACAAGATCCTAAAATCAAGCTCCTCTTGAATGAGAATAAAAACGTTATTGATGGATGCATAACGACTAGCTTTGAATGGAGATAATCTCTTTAACGGCTGCTCATTAAATGCTATCCGATGTCAAACCTTTGAATCTTTATTATCGGCTAAGCTTCTTTCGGTATCTGTCCAGTACCCGTTACACACTTCACACCCAGTTTTATTTTTTTGCTGGCTCACCTTTTGCCTGTCTTCGGTTCCACATGTCACCTCACCATTCGACCACTTGTTATCAACCAATTTCACGCTATGCAGAGAGTCCCCCTACTTTCCGATGACGCAACTTAGTGTTACCGGGAGGTAGATGAGAATTCTTTTTCGGGCAAAAAAGTTCCTAAACGGTCTCTAACACTTGAAGGAATGCACATCTTCTCGAANGGACTTGGTTGAGAATGTCGATTTTTGCTTTCCGACCCCTGCTGCCATTTCCGGTCAGAGGGGCTCAGCCCTTGACCTCCTACCATCAACTTCTAAGCCAGCGACAACTACCACTGCTTTTACCACATCTTTTTCATCTCCGTCTAGACCAACAACTCCTTTTTCACCGACACCAGTGGCCCCTTCTCTACTAGCACCAACTGCTTCTCTTCCACCGGCTTTAGCAAACAAGTAGGGAATGCTTATCCTCCATGGTCTCCATGAGAACTTGAGAAACATGTACTCGACCCCTTTCCAAGATCCCCGTAGAAGGCGAAGTTCTACTCTTTCGTTTTCGAAAGAGTGCCATATTCTCTCCAAGCCGGTGGAGCTTGCAAATTATATGAAGCCACTGTCTTCAGCCAAGGACTGGAAAAAGATGTACTCCCTTTCTAAGGAGTGCCTAATAAACAACAACATGCACTGCTCGGCACAGGTAAGAATCACCCTTTTTTCTATCTTCTTTACGTTTACACTTCGAAATAATAATCTTGATCCTATCCCTCTTTTCAGGTCAATCTTCTCGCCTCCGAGGCCCGACAGCAGTAGTTTGAGCTCGAGGCCTGACTGCAGTAGTTTGAGCAAGACAGGATGGCTTATAGCCAAGAAGCCACCTAGCTTTATGATAATCTTAAGGAAGCAAAGGCTAAGTGGGCTGAGCTTCACGAAGTTGTGGCTGCTGCTGCTGAACATGAATCAACCTTCATGGAATAAGTTAGTAACTTGGAGGTTGGATTGCATTCCAGAACTGAGGAGGCCCAAGCCAAAATTGATAAGATCTGCACAAAACTCCAGGACCAAGAAGATTCCCTCGTCTTCGGGAAGACCTATGCCATGTATCATATGAAGAAGAATACTTTAGAGGAGGCCAAAGAAGGCATTGCCAACATTGATGACTGCATTGTCAAGGCCCGAAAACTGGGGTTAACCACTCGTGAGAACCTTCCTGCTCGTCCCATTGCATCTGACTCCTCGAATACTAATTCTGAGTATTCGGGATCCGAAGGGTAAACCGAAGAATATGAAAGCCTCGAACCGGCAGTGGAACAACCTTCTTCCACCGGAGGAAATGAAGACCCTTCTCTCCCTTCGGGTTCTAGCAGTAAAGAATGATGTATAATATTTTTTTTCTTTTATCTTTTGTAATTATGGCAAAGCCTTTAACTAAAAGCCCGTTTGGATTAGTTGAATTTAAGTAGCTTTTAAGCTCCAAGTGCTTAAAAGCACTTTTCAAATGCTGGAGCTTAATTTATAAATAAGCAGTTACGTGTTTCGATGAAAGTGTTGAAGCTTATATAAAGCAATTGATGTGTTTGGTAAAAGATGTTGATAAGCACTTTTTTTAAATTAAAATGCCTTAAAGCTATTAACACTAAAATGAGTAGATTATTACAATATTTTATTTTTAAATTGACGGAAATACAAATTAATTAATATCTCAATTCACTTTAAGTTAAAATCGAATAGTTAAGATTACTTTAAACTATAAACATAAGAGATAACATAAAATAAGTAATAATTTTACTAAACTTTGTAAGTAAATGTTCATAATGATAGCTATATAACATACTAAAAAAGTTAATTAGGTGTATAACCACATCGATAGCTCTTTATGCAAACTGTAAGCAAGGATTTAGAAGAGGAGATTGGTTTATTATTTATATACCTACTCACGCTCAAATGTGAACTGTTTGATTATTAACAATTAAATATCTAAATAATAGTATCAATTGAAAGAAAAAAGAGAAACAATTGGATAATATTTCAAGTAACCCATCACAATGAGTGGACAACAAAAGAATGGAATATGCATAATTGACAGAAGGAGGAAGAAAGAAAGTCGGGAGGGAAGGATAGTTTTAGAGATAATAATAAAATTATAAGGGTAATAAGGTAAATGGATTGGTCTAACTTTAAGTGCTTTTAAGTCAAAAAGTAATAAGTTGGGGTAGGCCAACTTATTACTTTTGGCTTGTTTTCAATTGTTTTGACTTAAAACACTTGGCTTAAAAGCTCTTTTGATATTAGCCAAACACCGAAACAAGTTCAAAAGTGCTTTTAAGCTGGTTTGACCAGCTTTTCAGCCAATCAAAACACCCTATAAGTTTAGCACTTTAATAAATAACAGAACTTTTTGCTTAAGTGTTGTGCAATAATATTATTTTTATGCTTAATTATTAAAGCTTCGGGAATATTTTTGCATCCGATAGCTTTTGATTCCGGGTATAAACACTTTCGGAATCTACTCTTTACTATGAGGGTTTCATAAGAGAGAGGCCTTATGTTTACAATGCTCTTAACTAGGACGTATCCTATTCATTGCGGCACAAGCATTTGAAATATTTGTTAACTCTGAAATGATAAAATAAATTAACTTATCATTTGGACAAGAAATAAGATAAGAATAAAATGACTTTGATTTATTCCCTCTATATTTAAAAGTACATATACATAAACATTTAATTTTTTAAGTAAATAAATATGTCAATACATGTGGCTAACTTATACAACTTATTTCTATGGGGTTGATCATGATGTCCACGGTCCTGATAAGATATTGATCCCGGTTCAAACAGTCCCTGATCTACGTGGCACTCTTGGTGCCGTAATGTATATTACTTCACCCCCCAGTGTTCGAATACTAAGTATGAGAATTCGAACACTGGAAGTCTTGCATTCTTTGAAGGCCTTTTCCTTCGTTTTACACTTTATACTGCTGGTTCATTGGTGGAGACAAATTATGAACGATTAAATAATCTTTTTAAGTTTTGGGAGGAGAGATTGTCCAGCGAACCAAAGATCATTTAACCATCCACAAGTTGTTTACCACACGAGCTCATGATCGCCGATCCCATCGGTGGAAGAACTTTAGTGCCTTAACATTAAAGATCTTGTCTTTATTGATGATCTTCTATTCGTAGTATGCTTTATGTTGTTGCCTCGTTAAAAACTTTGCCAGAAAAATCCGATTGGGACAAAAACTGGTCGAAAGGAAAAATAGTGCAGCACATACTTTCAGTACCAGCAAGGATCTTCAGCAATAATATCTTTTGAGGTGAGTCACATTCCAATTGCTCGACAATTTGACTCTGTCTTGATTTTCTAATCCGCATAATCCTTTACAGGTTATAACTGAAACCTGTTAAGGTCCTTCTCATGTTGGTCCCAACTTCCCGATTGACTTCTTGAGTGCTTTGAGTAACTTTTCCTAGAACCAGATCACAATTTTGGAATATCGGAGATTTGCCCAGCGATTGTAATACCTTTCCATCAGTTGCTTTTATGCTACCATCTTCACATATGACAAATCCCGATGTTCTTCAAGCAATTCTAGCTTTTTCAACAATGCTTCATTGTTGTCGCTCCCCGTTTTCTCACGAAAATGAGTTTCGACGTGTGACAACTCTTTTAAGGGCGGTATTAAAAGAGAACAGTCACCACCTAACGATTTTGAGATACGTTAGGGCACATATTTGCTAGTAACTATATTTGACTAGTCTGTGTCACCAAAGAATGGGTAAGGGCTCAAATTACCTCAAAGAGAAGGTGGTAGGCACTCTTCGAGGCCCACAACTGTAGGTCCCGGCCAATCTTTAAACTATGTGGATTATGTAATTAGACTAGGTGATCAGATAAATAAAGGAAAATTTAGAAGTCGAAGAGTCTTTTTAGGGCACGTGAGAATCGGCACAAATCTTAATGACTACAGAGATACAACTATATTTTTCTATGTTAAATGACTAAGTGTAAATAACAAATATATAAAGAAAGGGGGGTCCTACATTTTTTAGCCAAAAGGATCACCCTGTGCAACATAAATAATACTTCGCAACTCCTTTGAGGTAGGGGTTGCTCATATTATTTAGTGGGTACATACTATCATCTCCTGCTACCCGATTACTATGTTAAAGTTATTTACCTAAAGGCGCTCTAATTCAATTCTAGGTCGTACCCTATGCGTGCACTACCCGTCTCATACCTATGGTCCAGGAGACTTTGGACCTCTATTTGGGTAGTTCTAGACTTCACTTATGATGCTCAAAATGATAAAACTAGCGCACATTCAAAAACATGTAGGACTACACATACGTACAATTAAAGGCTCAAGTTAACCTCCATATATAAACAACAAATGCACGCGGGCAGTTAGCCAGTAGACAATTGCAGACGCATTAGAGTCATCAAGTCCTATAGGCATAGTTTCTATGTGATTCTGATTTTCAGCATTGTACAGACAGCGTTGCAGCTTTAAACTAGTGAATTTGCAGAATAAAGATATTACAAACCTATAAGCATGACATCTACATTGTTCGCGCGATGAGGCAGTAAGGTTGTTCGAAAACTCAGGGTTTACGACACTGATTTTATAAACATGTTTCTTAGGCAGGTGACAATATCCTATAGGTAGGATTTCTAACTATTGACAATTGAAATTGATTTTATAATGCTTTATCCCTAGAGGCATGTCATCTAAGGCGGGGCAGTGTGGTGGATGTAACAGAAGTAGTCGATTGATTGATTAAAGTCCTATAATCATGATATCTAGATGAGAAATATACTAAAAGCAATAGAGGCGACTGATTGATTGATTAGTTGGATCCTTATAGACATGGTATATAGACTAGCCAAGCACATTTTATTGCATCCTATAGGCATGCTGTCTAAACGTGCGCAATGAGAAACAAGTACAACAAATGCTTAAACTAACATACTTTGAGTGGTGTACAAGTATTAGACAAGTTAAGTGAAGTGTGTGATTTCGTATTGGTATGCTTTCTATTAGTGTACAACACACTAAACTAAATAACATATAAGGCATGATGAAAAAAATAGCAAATAGAACACATAGACCCTATAGGCATGTTTTTTATCCTTTTATGCAAGCATTAGAATACCCCCAAGCCCCTTTCATTAACTTCCCCATCATTCGTTATCACAGGTTATAACAACCCGAATGAAATAATACAAATTAAATAAGAATAGATGCAGAAGAAGATAACTATAGGCCCAATGATAGGACCAGTACAAATAATCCAATGCTTTTTCTAGGCTTTCGACAGCTCCAGTAGACTCAAAACCCAGCTCATAAGACCAGCAGTAAGTCTGAATCCAACAGCCAAGCCCAACATCACATAGAACAGACACCAAGCCCAAACGAAAGATTCACACATGATTACAAGCAACATACTATATGTTGAACTAACTAAACAAGGAAGGAAGTCCGCACACCTATTTCTTAGGATTGTAAAGGAACTTGTCTTGTGTGTGTCTTGCCAACATGTCACATGAATATAGAAAAACACGTGTATTAGGATTCAACTGGGAACCTAGGCAATACTAAAGAGCATAGAGTTTGCTAAATACCACATTACAATTCTTAAAGCAACATGTTTGGTTAAGCATTAGACAACAATTATGGTTCATGTAAGAAGATATAAAAATAGAGTTCACTTAAAGGATTTATCAATAGAAGTTCATTAAGGCAAATTTTGGGCAAGAGATGATTCCCTAGGAATCTCAATGCGAGAATCCAAAACAAGGCGTGAGAAAAACTCATAATAAACAGCAGAACAACAAAGCAAACTTAAAGATACAAAGTCATTCAATCTGAACATATAGGTGTTTAAAGAATTAGGCAGGTTGTGACACTAGGAGATTCAGAACTGCAGAATAGCTATAATGCAGGTAAAACTTCCAATGAATACAACACATTATTGGAGTCATATTGGTTCGAACAACATGGGTCTGGAAACAAGCAAAAGATGATAGAATTACAAAAGTCAAGACACTCACCAGTTTGCAGATTCAACAAACAAATAGAAGAGAAGGCTAAGTATCAGAAACAGCTCGAATATCACCAGCAAAGAGAACAGCCAGAAGACCCAAATCCTAGTGCGTCAGAGTTCACAGGAGCCTCAAATGAGCTACGAGTAGTGCTCGCACTAAGGAGGTCATTAGAGAGGGTTCTGATGGCCTTGGCTTTTAGTCGGCCAAGAGCATTAGATTCAGAATAATATCGAGTGAGTGAGAGTATGAGAGAACAACATTGATTAGAAGTTTTTTTTTATTCTTTAAGAGGATTATGGGAGGGGTTTATATAGTAGTAAAATTGAACGAACAACGAAGAAAACACGGTCGATAAAATATAATAAAGGAAATAATAGCATGCAGAATCGATTTAGAATCGGATTAGGAGAAAGATTAGGTAAACCCTAGTTCAAGATAGAGAACCAAATAGTTAAAAAATCTCACTTAATCAGACCCATATAACCTGGTGGTGAATGTATCAAGTCAAGAACATGGCGATAATACAGAATCAGAGTTGAATGGACGCATGTTGATGAACTTCCACAAATAAATCAGTACCAAACATATTGTAATGCTTAAGACATGGTAAGATTCTCCATGTATGCAAGAAAGGAAAGGAAACATGAAAGATTTCCATGTGATATCGGATTGGGGCTGTGATTTGAGTGATACAGCTAGGGTTTGTGAAGTGAGGGGAGGGTTTGAGAGAGTACATAGGTGGCTGCTAAGGGAAAAATGGGATTAGGGTTTGGGTGAGGGGATATAAGGAAAAAGGTTGGTTTATTATGGGCCGTTGATCATTTAAGATCAATGGCCAGGATCAAAGGGGAATCGGTGCGGGTTATTTGAAGGAGTCCGACCGGGTTGGCTTAAAGGGACGCTTGGTTTGGGTTGTGGGAGTATTGGGCCAGCTTTTGGTTCGAAAATTGGCCTAGTTTTGGGCCAGATTGTAAATAAAAGAAATTAGGAAAAAATAATTTAATAAAATAACTAAATAAATATAAAAAGTACTATTTGTGAGACTTAATATTTTAAAATAATATTTGAAGATTACAAAAATATAAAAATTATTTTTTGACCTTGAACAAAATGATAAATACAATTAATTGTAAAGTATAGTCTACTAGTGTAAAACAATTGTATAAAATAACTTTAAAATACAACTATAATTATATTAAAATAAAGTAAAATATTATGAGACATATTTGTGGATGCAAATGAAAACTTTAAATGATTAAGTCATCATAAAATAATTTAAGGGGTAATTACTGCATATTTAAGTAATTTAAATATAAGAAAATATATTTTAAAGCCTAAAACAAATTCTAAAAATACTTGTATAACTCTTGTAGATTAAGTAATGATGCAAAAATGATATTTTGAAACTATATATACTATTTGAAAAATATGATGAGAAAATTGGGTATCAACAATTGTTTGCTTCTTCGTTCGCTGGGGAAAACCACAAGGTCGGCTCCCCCACTTCCACCGGTATTAGAGCCTCCGAGCAGTATACGAGGAAAAGGGTGATTCACCCGTGATTGACTTTGTTGTGGTCTGATATGCCCATGAAACACCCGGTAGATCATCCTGCCACTTGCCATTAGAATCTTTTAGCTTCTTTTTACGGTTTTGAAGGATTATCTTGTTGGTTGACTCCGCTTGTCTGTCAGCACTCGGGTGGTATGGAGAAGACGTAATTCATTTTATATTTAGCCCTTCCAGGAACTTTGTGACTTTAGAACCCACGAATTGTGGCCCGTTGTCACAAGCAATCCCCTTTGGTATTCCAAATCAGCATATTATATGGTCCCATATGAAGTCAATCATTTCTCGTTCTTCGATTTTTTAGCAAGCATCTACTTCAACCCATTTAGTAAAATAATCAGTTAAAACTAAAAGAAATCTTACCTTCCCAGGCCCTTGCGGTAAGGGACCGACTATGTCCATCCCCGATTTCTTGAATGGCCATGGGGATACCACCGAATGCAAAAGTTCTACTGGTTGATGCACTAATTGAGCATGACGTTGACATTTGTCGCACTTTTGTATGAATGCCTTTGCATCCTCTTTAATCTGGGGTCAATAGAAGACAGTCCTAACTAGCTTGAGAACTAACGAGTTTGCACCAGAGTGGTTTTCGAAGACTCTTTTGTGGACTTTCCTTATCACATACTCCGCCTCTGAGGCCCCTTGGCACCGAGCCAATGGTCCTTGGAACGATCTCTTATATAACTGTCCATCAACAAGGTAGTAACGAGTTGCTTTGGTTCGTAGTGCCTGTGACGCCTTTGGGTCCTCGGGTAATTTACCATGTCTGAGATATTCAATGAACTCATTCCTTGAATCCCAGACTAAGTTGGTTGAATTTACATCGTAGTAGCCGTTCTTATCCAACACCGAGTGCAGCAATCGGACGACCGCAAAGAATCAGATCATTTTACCTCTGTGGATGAGCCCAAATTAGAAAATGCGTCTGCCTCCACTTTTTCCTCCCTTGGGATGTAGACGATCGACCATTCTCTGAATCGTGTTAGTAAAGCTTGAACCTGGTTCAAGTATTGTTGCATGCTCTCCTCCTTTGTGTCGAAGATTCCATATACTTGGTTTACCACTTTATCTAAATGACCTCGGAACCTAGTCCCTAAGCTAATTCAAGTCTTACAACCAAAGCCTTATACTCGGCTTCATTGTTAGTTAATGGTACAGTTCTAATGGCCTTTCTTAGGGTCTTCCCCTAAGGGGTGATTAGAACTACTCCTAGACCGAACCCTTTTACGTTCCAGTCTCCATCCATAAACAAGGTCCAAACTCCTAATGTCATTCCCTACACCAGTACTACTTCCTTAGAACCCAAAGACATTAATCCCAGACCTGAAATCGGCCACGAAGTCGGCCAAAACCTGTGACTTAGTTGCAGTCCTCGGTTTATATTCAATGTCGAACTCGCTAACTTTGACTGCCCATTTAGCCAAAGAGCCTGACAACTCAGGCTTGTGAAGGACATTCCTTAAGGGAAAGGTTGTCACGATGGATATTGGGTGACACTGAAAATAAAGCCTAAGCTTTTGAGAGGCAACTACGAGAGCTAAGGCCAACTTTTCAAAGTGCGGATAACGTCTCTCCGCTCCTGATAATATTTTATTTATGTAATAAGCAGAAAATTATGTACCTTCTTTTTTTTAGGACCAAAACTACACTTACCGCTACTTCCGAGATCGCTAAATAAATTAGTGGTTATTCACCTTCCCTCGATTTTGACAATAATGAAGGGATGAATAGGTATCATTTTAGGTCCTTCAGTGCCTGTTGGCATTCCGGAGTCCATACGAATCGTTCTTCTTTTTCAAAAGTGAGAAGAAGTGGTGGAATTCTTTCGAGGACCTTGAGATGAATCTGCTGAGAGGTGCCAACCTACTGATCAAACTCTGTACTTCCTTCACACTTGTTACCTAGTCCGGGATGTCCTCGATGAGTATAATTTTGTCAGAATTTACCTCGATCCCTCTTTGTGAGACCAGGAACCCCATGATTTACCAGAGCCAACCTCGAAGGCACACTTCTTCGGGTTGAGCTTCATGTTATACTTTCTCAGAATATCAAATGTCTCTTGGAGATGTTTCAGATGATATCCTTCATTTAAAGACCTAAACAACATGTCATCAATATATACTTCTATATTCTTACCTATATGCTTTTTTGATCATCTAATTAACGAGCCCTTGATAAGTGGCTCCGGCATTTTAAGCCCAAAAAACATCATACTATAGCAATATGTGTAACGACCCGACCAGTTATTTTGCTTTTTAGATCCCTGTTTTCCTAATTAAGACTTCCCGTATGTACTTTTACTGTTTTATGACTTGCGGGGATGGTTAGTTCGGATTTGGAAGGGTTCGAGTTGAAATCAGAACACTTAGTTCCTTACTATTGGCTTAAAATGGTTAAGTTTTGACTTGAGTCAAAATTTTGAATAAACGACCTCGCAACTGGGATTTGACGATCCTAATAGGTTCGTATGATAATTTTGGACTTGGGCGTATGTTCTGATTGGGTTTCGGATGACCTGGGAGCGTTTCAGCGCTTAATATTGAAAGTTGGTGCATTGAAGGGTTTTCAAGTTCTTTAAGTTTGGTTTGGAGTAGATTTTAGTGTTATTGAGGTCCGTTTGGGATTCTGAGCCTGAGAATAGTTCTGTATGGTAATTTATGACTTGTATGAATAATTTAGCGTCATTCCGAGTTGATTTGATAGGAATCGGACACACGGAAGTGTTTCTAAAAGTTTTTGAGTTTCATGATTTAATTTATGGATTTTTGTGTTTGATTCGTGATTTTAAATGTTATTTAGGTGTTTTGATCACGCGATCGAGTTCGTACGGTGTTTTTAGAATTGTGTGGATGTTGTGTGTGGAGCCCCGGGAGCTTGGGTGAGTTTCAACCGCGGTTCGGAGTGTTTTGAAGAACTTCAGTTCTGCTGGTTTTTTTGATTGGTTCTTCAGGTCACGCAAATGTGAGATCTTGTTTGCATTTGCAAACCTTGAATTTGTGAGAATGGCTGCGCATTTGCGAGGTTGGGGTGGAACTGCACGAACCGAGGTTGTTACATCCCCTTCATTGCGGGTCTCTCTGATTGAGTCATCATGCTGGGATGCTTCTTCCCGTTGATCTTGTGCTCCAACGTTATAAACGTTGTTGACATCATTAACTTCCATATTTGATTTAACTCAGGAAAGAGTCAAAACTTTGTTAGTCATAAATGAATGGACCAAAGCAATTACGCAGCTGTTTATGTCCCACGGTGGGCGCCAAACTGTTTATCCGTAAAACGGTACAATTAAATTTATAGCGTAATTTATAGACAAGCGAATCGATTTAATCCAAAAATAATAAATAAATAGGAACAAATATAAGATTAACGACTGAAATTAAAGGAGATGACAAGCCAGATTTAGAACTTAACCTTCCCGAGGGTAAAAGTAAAAGCAATTGTTAAACTGTTTAATTGAGCGTAACAAGATGGCAGATTATAGGTTTTGTGTGTAGAATATTTTCATGTCCCTACAATGGTTGTTAATCCTGCTATTTATAGCCCTACTTAAGGAGACAAGGGGCATGTTTGGATTGGCTTAAAAATGGCTTTTAAGTTAAGTGCTTAAAAGTACTTTATAAGTGCTGGAACTTGTTTTATAAATAAGCAGTTACGTGTTTGGATAAAAGTACTGAAACTGAAAATAAGTTGATGAAGTGTTTGGTAAACAAGTGCTGGTAAGCATTTTTTCTTGTTAAAATGACTGAAATATCCTTAAAGTTGTTAACATTATAAAGAAGATGATGACTATAATATTATATTTTCTGTTCATAGCTTCAAACTCAGGGGTAACACGTAAATTCATTGAATGATTTGATTTTAGAATATAGTTACACCAATTAAAAAAAAGGAAGGATTCAACGACCAAAAAAATTAAATGTTATGGAACCAAAAAAAGAAGGCAAAAGAACAATATTTACAAAATATTGGAATGTATCAAAAATTATTTTAAAAACTATTGTTAACTTCACGTTAAGAACTTTAAGAAATTGACAAATATTGAAGAATGGAGAAAAAGAAAGATGGTATGTTGTAGGGTTTTTACTTAGGGGTAATTTTGGGATTAAGAAAAATTATAAGGGACGAGAATGTAATATCCTTGGTCAAAGCAATATGACTTTTAAGCCAATTTCGAAAAAGTTGGGTTTTCCAACTTATTGGTTTTGGCTTTTTTTAAGCAGATTTTAATTTTTTTTAAGCCCATTTTTTGGTTGCCAAACACTTCCACAAGTTAAAAACTGCCCATCCAAACAGGCTCAAGATCCTAAGATCAAGCTCCTATTGTATGAGAATAAAAACGTCATTGATGAGTGCATATCGGTTTGCTTTGAATACAGATATTCTCTTTAACAGCTGCTCATTAATGTTATCCGATGTCAAACCTTTGAATCTTTATTGTTGGCTAAGCTTCCTTCGGGATCCATCCAGTACTGGTTACACACTTCGCACCCGGTGCCAGTTATTTGCTTACTCACCTTTTGCCCGTCTTCAATTCCACATAACACGTTACTATTCGACCACCTATTATCAACCAATTTTACACCATACACTTTTTACTCTTAATTAGAGATTTTGGATTTAAGCTTTGAAAATAGAAAATTTTTCATTAAGGAGTATCTTTCCCTTCATAATGAGCATCTCTTATCCAAATCAAGATTAATTATTAAATATTTTTTCTATTTTATTTTATGTGACACTCTTTATTTTTAGTGTATTTTAAAAGAATAAATTTTTAATAATATATATATATATATAAAAAATATTTGTTTATACAGCTAGAGAATATAGGAGTAGCATTTTTAAGATTACAAATGCTTTGTCAAACACTACAGTAGTATAAAATAATGAAACCGAGGGAATATTAAATTATATCATTAGTACTTCTTAATTGATTTCTCTGTTAAGAATTGTGGGTATATTTGGAGATTTGACAGCCTAAAGTGTGGTGGAATAATGTTAACCAATTTTGCTTTGAGAGATACCTTCACGTGATGTTGCTCTTGATCGATGCCCTTCTTGGTAAGTGTGCTTTTCTAAATTTTACGAGCCTCTGTCTTTGTATAATAGCCTATTTGGCAAAGCTAGAAAAATAGCTTATTTTGAATTTTTTTTTTTTTTTAAATTATTTTTTTAAAAAGTACTTTTGTGGATGATCAGTTTGTGTTTGACTAATTAATCTGAAAAGTATTTTTGAGCAATAATTTGTATTTGGCCAAGTTTTTCAGAAAGTACTTTTAAGTATCAAATTACGAATTATAAGTAAATAAATAATCTTAAAAATTTGTTATTACATGCAATAATTAAATCTTTTTATTTTATTTAAGTAAAATATGAAAATAAAATTTAACAATACTTAATTCTTTTAATATAAATTAAATATATTAAAAATCATTCAACAAATATAAAAGCATTCACCCCTAAAGTCACTATATATTAGAAAGCTATCCTAAAAATAATAAGAAATATTTATACATTAATATCCTAAGTATTATGTTTAACGGTTATTTTGGTATATACTATATTTTGTTAAGAGTATATTTAGTAAGAAAAAAAGTCAAAATTGCTTATGCTTCTACTTCTACTTTTGGGAAGAAACTATTTTTTTTTTTTTGCTTATCAAAAATTGCTTCTGATTCTTCCCAAAAGTATTTTTCCCAAAAAAAGCTTGTCAAATACCTCAAGTTAGAAAAAAAAGTGTTTGTGGAAAAAAAATACTTTTGGTCTCCGGAAAAGCTTGGCCAAACATGATATAAGTAACCTCCTATTTATTTCTTTTTGTTTGAGGGGGGAGATATATGTTTGCCTGTTTAGCAAGCGAAATGGGAAATTCTAATTTAAGCAACTCGATTTAACACGCAACGATTTGACACTTACCTTCTACGTGTTACTAAAGAGCGATGACCTAGATTCGATCTTAATATGATCAACATTTAAGTGTGTTGAAAGGTTTGTCTGTCTTAATATTTGACTCTTTCAAATATTTAGCTTAAAAAGTTTGATATAATACTTTAATTTCTCGGACAAAAGTTTCTAAATATAAAAGTATCTTTATAGAAAATACGGAGTAAAGGATTTGGAGCAAGTAATTTACAGCAAAACCCTATGAACGTTGCTTTACGTGTCTACCTCTTGCAAGAAATAAAACAATGGTCTTTGTTCTTTTCACCTTTGCTGATTTACCTGTTCATTTTACCATACGGTAATTAAAACATATGAAGTATACGGACATGACCTGCAGTATTAGGGCATGGCGAAATGAGTGTGGAAAAGCCCGTTTGGCCATAAAAAAAAACATTTTTTTCCGATTTTTTTTAATATTTTTTCAAAAGCAATATTTGGCCATAAATTTTTTAATTTTCACTTGAAAATAAATTTTAAAATTTTTCGAAAATTTGAAAACCTCTAAAAGGTCGTTCAAAATTTTCACTTGAGTTCACTCACAAAAATTCAAAAACAGTCCAAAATTATATTCATGTCCAAACACAACTCTAATTTTCAAATACCATTTCACTTGAATTTTTTTATTTATGTTTTTCTGGAATTTTACGATTTGCCAAACGCCTACTGAGTAAAATAAAAAGTACAAAAAACATTATTCTGATTAAACTACTCAAATGAATACAAAAACAGGTAACAAATATATGCAAAGAACCTGTCACTGTTCTAGATGTCCGATGTCCATATGTCTTTCTCCTTTCAGACATATTGGTCAAACCTCTCAGTATACAGGGATTTAAATATTAATTCTCTCTGATTGAAGATTTCACTGAAAATAATGATCTAACTATAAATAGTTACAATATATAAAATTTCACATCATCAAGTTTATTTAATTTATTATAACCAATTATTTGTCTTATTGTTCAGGTTATTCAATTTCACTTATTATGTACAATTACATATATAAATTTCTCAAATGATATAATAGCATAGAACTTTTTACCGTGTCAATATATAAAAGTTAAATTCGATAATATTCACTTGAGAGTAGAGGTATTCGTCGATCGGTATGGTACAATATTTGGATATTCCGATTTGATCGGTATTTGATTTCTTAAAATCCTATATCAATAGCATACCTAATTAAATTCGGTATAATTCAGTTTTTCTCCTTTTGATTTTGATTTATTTCGTCCAGTAACTTCGATTTGTTCAACTTGAATATGAGCTAATACATCTCATCAATTAAATACTCACAGATACAAAAATGAAAACGTACCTCTACTATGGATTTCTAATCTTATGCTCCAGGTGATATTAACTCAATAAAGTACCTAAAAAGGACTAACTCCTTCCTCATTAGAAAAAGGCACTATTAAATATGTTTATATATATATTCCCTCAACTAGATGCAGCATTATATTATTTGTAACCATTCCACTTTATACTAGTACTTGTTGATGTTTGAGAGAGAAGAAAAAAAAACATGGAGCTTACTCAACAGGATCTTTTAGAGGAAATACTGGCTCCAAGGAGAGAAAGTTGGAGCACTTTTCCAAGTGGAGTAAATGAAGCTTTCCCAAATGGATGGACTTTTGAATCACCTTTTTATCAAAATCCAGAATTTGTAGCCTTAAATTCTTCACTTTTGGGCCTATTCACACCCTCAGAATCAAACTTTCAGTGTCCTTTGATCACTTCACCAGAATCCTATCCATTAATTCTTGATTCTTTCACTGCCCCAGATAAAATTAATGACACAATACTATTGCCACTTCAAATTCAAGATGAGTATAATAATAGAGCCATGTTTGAAAATCA
Organism: Nicotiana otophora; assembly: GCA_000715115.1. Classification (NCBI taxonomy): domain Eukaryota; kingdom Viridiplantae; phylum Streptophyta; class Magnoliopsida; order Solanales; family Solanaceae; genus Nicotiana; species Nicotiana otophora. The sequence continues at coordinate 16,697 of AWOL01S0001347.1, forward strand.
AGAACTTGGCATTATTTCTAGTGATTTTAATGGCTTGCAAGAAGACTTGAATAGCGTCAGCACTAATGATGTCAAAGTTGAAGAAGCCAATTCAAGAATAATGGGTGTTTCTAATGTTGGAGAAAAGAAGAATAAAGTTAGGAAGCGTGAGGGACAGCCTTCAAAAAATCTAATGGCAGAAAGGAGGAGAAGAAAGCGACTCAATGATCGACTCTCCATGCTTAGATCCATTGTTCCTAAGATTAGTAAGGTAAATTCACTTTTCATTCTTTTATGAATTTAACTTCTAGTTTAACTCAATGTTTACACTATTAGACAAATAAATGTCGATTAGTAACCTGAAAAAATATGGTAGATAACCTCCTATTAAATGTTCAAATATACCAATATAATGAGTTCCTTCTTTTAAACATTCAAATTAGAAAAAAATCTTAGGTAATGTTGGTTTGAGATGAATTTAAATGGAAAATAATGGTTAGTAAGAATTCATAGCCTACCTTTAATTTGTTTTGGATTGATGCATAATTGTTGTTGTACTAGTGTATTTTCTTTAGTCAAAATTTTGGGTATTACTATGGTTGAAAATGTAATGATACTTGTTTTAATCGATGGATTGATTGAGCAGATGGACAGGACATCCATACTTGGGGACGCAATTGATTACATGAAGGAGCTGCTAGAAAAAATCCATACTTTGCGTGAAGATGATAATGTGAAAGATGAAATTAAGGATATTAAATTAGTAGGAAACTTCAAGGAGTTAAAGCCAAATGAAGCACTTGTAAGAAAGCCTCCTAAGGTACAACATTTTACATTAAACCAGTAGTACCACCACAGTTAACTTTATCAATAATGTGTAATGAGCTTTCCTAAATTGGGTGGAAAATATTGCAGTTTGAGGTAGAAAGGAGAAACGTGGACACCCGAATCGAGATCTGTTGCGCTGCAAAGCCTGGATTGTTGTTGTCAACAGTGAGCGCGGTAGAAGCACTTGGCCTTGATGTACAACAATGTGTTATCAGCTGTTTCAGTGACTTCTCATTGCAAGCTTCTTGTTCTGAGGTACTCCCTCCGTTTCAATAGTTTGACTCGGCACTGATATAAGAATAAAGAAAGACTTTTGCAATTTGTGGTTTTAAAAGTTTAAGGGGGTAAAAGTTTTGTGGGACTATGATATTTGTGAGTTTAAAGTTGAATTATTTCCAAATTTAAAAATATGTCATTTATTTTAAAACAGACTAAAAAGAAAAGTACCTAATCTAATTTGAAACGGAGGGAGTACTATCTATCTTGAACCTGTCCTTGGTCACTTGCTAAATAGAAACCGGTTAATCATACAATATATATGTTTTTTTGGGGATAAGAGTTTTAGGACCGTTTTGGCTATAGATTTTGTCAAAATAAACTTGGGTTTTATTTGGCAAACACATGTTTGGCCATAGATTTTGCCTACATTTTGGTCAAATCCCAAATCCCAAAATCAACTAATTTTGGGCCAAAATATCACTATTATATTTTTTTAAAATTACCCCAAACTTTTATATTTTATAAAAGAGCCCACCATTTACTATTTTGTAATGATGTTGTTTCGTCTTTCCGGTCATCTGATAGTTGTATCATGTAGTTCATTATAAAAATGATAATTTTGTATCAAATTTATTTATGTTCAGGACTATGGTTTGCGATAATATAATGAATGTTATTGATAATGGTACTGTTGGGTATTTGTGATAGTTTTTAGAACTTGTGGGTATAAGTCATGTTTCATGTTTTTCCAAACCAAACTTCACTCAAATCAGATTTTTTCAGAATAAATTTGGGAATCTATGGTCAAAAGCTAGCTTAGACTCCACTGTAAGAGTTGATGTCATATGACCAGTATTTATGAGCGTTCAAACCACGGACATACTAAATCCAAGAATAGGTTGTACAAAATAGGCTCAATGTTGTCCAAAATCTATTTTTCGGATCCCACACATAATGGGAACTTAATGCATTGAATTGTCGTTAGCGCATTGACTTATAATGGTTATAGTAGCTTAGTAAAGTATATATAGCCTATTCCAAATCCATTGTGATAGGTTAATGACTAGTGTCAAAAAATTTAAACTGTGATGAATTACCTGAATATATACTAAAAATTAACCTCAACAAATAAAGCAGAATGGATATAGAATGGATATAGAAGATTCATATAACTGATGTCAACTAATTTGAGATTGAGAGATCAATGATTGATGATTGACTCTAACAATTGTTTTATCATGTTAATTAACATTTTCCTTTCATCTCTGGATTTTGTTAGGCAAGGGAGCATCGAACAATTTTGAGCTCTGAAGACGTAAAGCAAACCTTGTTCAAAACAGCAGGTTATGGTGGAAGATGTCTTTAGAAGATGATATGGATGAACAATAAGCCCCAACAAGTTAAGGTCAAGGACATTCTGTCTGTTGTTCAAAGTATATTGCAAGATTTAATAATGTCAATGATCTTTCTCCAATGTAGTTTTCTTGATTCATTTATTAGATATCTGCTCTTCTATATTATTCAAATGGGGTTAATAATGGATCGGAGTATTGATGCACATGAATTTACGAGTCAAGAGTGTGAATGTTTATTGTCGATGTCGTAAACGATTGGAATAACTATATATATTCCATCATATATAGCCACAAACTGGGATTGTGTTCAAAAGATCAAAGGATAGCTCTCTAAGCTACAAGAGCAATAACAACAAACATTTTTCAAGTTCCGTGGAATTCACATGCATACAAGGCAGATCCAAAATTTTGATCCTATCGTTTTGAATTGAGAACGTGAATTCTAAGATACATATTTAACTCTATCACTATTTATGTCGACATTGAAATATTATATTATAACGAATCAACAATTCTATTGTTGGATCTGCCACCGTTCATAGGTCCGAGATCGAAAGAGCTTTGGATCAACTTGAATTGGCCAAAATTAAATAACAAAAAAATAGTTTGGCCGAACACATTAGCTCTCTAATTAAATCGGAGAAGGCACGACTAGTTAGAAGATTGTGGCGCCGCAACTTGGGTAAAGTTCCATCACCAAATAAGATGGTCGAAGTTTTGTACTCAATTAATTTCTCAGTCCCTCTCGATTGGGCTCCGGCCGATTTTTCGACATGACTGAGGTCAGTGCACGTAGCTACTGAAATTTAACTGCTTAAGTCTGATGATTTCTTAAGATGAGACCAATGTCAACAATTAAGCCCTACGTGTGAGTTAAGGAAAGAGGGATGCAAAAGAACAAAACTGTATGAGGTGAGGTAGCTTCTTATTGGAGATTGGACCATTGAAATTAGAAAGGGACAACTCTCTTACGCATTCACAAGAAAGCAAGGAAGTTTCACAATTTCAATTTTGGAAAGACAATTACGAGGAAACCTTGTATTTTGAGCCATTCTTAGACAATAACTTACACATTTCAGCCCTTATAACGAGAAAACCTATCACTTCGAGCCATTCTTTGCTGAAAAAGCAAGTAGCAAGAAAGAAAAATAATTGCGAGTGAGGATGAAAATGCACACGTTCTAAGGCCCAAAGGCCCAAAAGAAAGTACTTCATTTGGGCCTATCCAACTCATAGGTATAGCTTGTTTAGAGAGGATCAGCCCATCAACAATAGATTACATCAAAGTTGACCCAAATAGATTTGGCCCATAATTAGGCAACTATTATTCTATAACTCGTCATCTACTTTTATTTGGAGTTACTTTGAGCAAATTAAAAGAGAGAAGTTCATTTGTAGCTACTAAGGCCAAACTTATATCACCCAATAGCCACAAAATAACCCTTTATAAGTAATAGCCTAAAAACAATAATAAAGGCTAGCAACTGAAAAGGTTGAAACCATACGCTCAACTCAAACGAAAAGGAAAGCACTCCTAATCGATTTTGTTACCTAAATTCATGAGTTCAGTATGCGATCTTCAATCTCCAAACACTATAAAAGTCACCCAATTATTCACATTGTCAAAACAAATCTAGGGTTTCTGAAGATTAAACCCAGAGAAGAGCTCCAAAAAATTTATGGTGAAATTCAAAGTTTTTGCACAATTACGGCCTACAATCAGCTTAATAGAGTTGAAATTTTGTTCTTAAATTATGAAATTAATACAAAATCGACAAACTCAACTAATGTTTATGGAGATTGTGAATGTTGGAATTACTGTTCCAATTTTGATTCTGATTTTACTTCAACACAATGGTGAATGGGTAAGTGAAAGTAAATTTGTTAATTTCCTTGTTAATGGCGTGCTGATCAATTCGGGATGTAGCTATGAGTATTTTGTTGATGAGATATACAAGCAATTGAATATAGATTCAATTACAAGTGCGATGGAGATAAAATATACAGTGAAGGATGACTATATAGAAATTCCAATATATAATGATATGAGTGTGCGCTTGTATATGGAGATGAAAAAGAAAAACCTCGATATCACTGAATATCCATTATGCATAACATTAAAAACTCTGTATTCAAGTGCTGAATGCTCATCTTCAAGTTCATACTTAGGTGGCAACTTACTCGCAACAACTTCAGCTGGTTTACTATGTCAGAACGTAGAAGAAGTACACGAAACTAATATTGTTGAGATGATGGATAATCATGGAAAAGAAGACAAAATTGAAATAATGAAGGGAAATTGTATAATAGACAATCCTGAAGAAATTGCAGAAGCTCAGTTATATTGGGACAAAGATACACTCATTAGTGTAATGAAGCACTATGCAATACGAGAAAAATATCAATTTATAGTGGATAGATAATCTACAACAAGGTATGATTTCTACGTATGAGATTGAACTTCTTTGTAATTTTGTGTATATTGCTTGTATTATTGTATAATGAGATTGCATATGTATACTGCTTATTTATTAGAGATACGAGTGTAAATATCTGAAAAAGTGCATTATCATAACACTATATTTTAAATAGGTATTGTCTTAAATGCATGGATGAAAGTTGCAAATGGAGTCTTAGATATTCAAGTCTATACAAATCAAATGTCTTCAAGGTTAGACGGTTCAATGATGTTCACACTTGCCCAGAGATGAGTAGACTATTTTTACAATGTCATGCTACTTCGTCAACCATTACAAAAATAATTTGCAACAAAAATGCTAATCCAAAAATAATATACACTCCAGCAGACATCATGAGCGATATGAAACAACAGTATGGGATTAATATGAGTTACGTAAAAGCTTATAGAACAAAGGAAAAGGCGCTTGAACTGCTAAGAGGGATACCACGCGAATCTTATAGTAAACTGCTGGGTCACTTGTATATGATAAATATGACAAATCCTGGTTCTGTCACAATGTTACATAAATTAGAGGACAGGCGCTTCATGTATGTTTTTGTCTCATTAAATGCATCAATCATAGGATGGAAATATTGCTCCCATATTGTAGTGGTTGACGGGACATTCCTCAAATCATCACACAAGGGAACAATGTTAACAGCTAGCACACAAAATGCGGCAGGTGAATATGTCGCATACTTGTATAATAATTATATATGGTATAGATAGTTCTTATCCGTGTATAACAAAAATAATATGTGGATGCTTTCTTATTTGCTTAACCAGGTAAAATTTTTCCACTAGCATATGTTGTTGTCGATTCTGAAAATGATGCTTCCTGGGAATGGTTTTTTGAAACATTTAGACAGGCTTTTGGGGAAAGAGAAAGGATGCGCATCGTATCCGATCGTCATGCAAGCATATTGAGGGGTGCTTCAATTGTGTATCCAGAGGTATCTCACTGTGTATACATATTTTATCTTTGGAATAACATAAAGAAGCAGTTCAAGAAGAACCATGATCGGCTGAGAGAAGTATTTTTTGCAATGGACAGAGCATACAAAATTAAAGATTTTAATCGCCTCATGCAAGATATGGACAGCATTGATAAGAGGGTAAGGGGTTACCTGTTCTAAGTTGGTTTTGAAAAGTGATCCATAGCGCATTTCACTGTTAATAGATCCATGGTGATGACTTCAAGTATTACCGAGTCACTCAATGCAAGAAACAGAGAGGCAAGAGAGCTACCAATAATGAGTTTGCTAGATTATATGATGAATTTGGTTATGGAACGGAATAATACAAATAGAATGATTGCAATGAGTACATTTACTGGCCTAGAAAAAATATATAACGAAGTACTGAAGGAAAATAGCTATTTATCGCAGAAAATGATGGTAAATATTCTTTTATCATGTCTTACTTCATACATTAATACTTGCCATATACCTATTTTACTAATGATATCTATTTAAATTTAGGTGAGGCCTTCAACCGATTATGTATATGTAGTAATGGATGCTGAACAAAGGCGGAACATAGTATGCTTGCAAAAAAGAGAGTGCTCGTGTAAACGATTTCAAGTGGATGAGATTCCTTGTCCACATGCTATGGAAGTATTGGACTACACACACATAGAAGCACCCAAATATTGTTCTGCCTATTATACCAACCAATACTTCAAGAAGACATATGAAGTGCGAGTTAATCCACTTTCAGATGAAACTACATGGGATCTTCCAACAGATGTGTTAGATAATGTGGTGCTACCACCGATAGTAACGGGCAAATCAGGAAGACCGACGAAGTCGCGACGCAAGGGACTTTATGAATATCTGTATACTGAAACAGTTACTTGTGGACTGTGTAGAAAATAAGGACACAACAGAAGAACATGCAGGAATGCTCAAGACAACTAGTAGATGTTCATCAATGATTTAGTATTTTGTAACATTTTTCCTTGTGAATGTTACAATTAGAATAATGAAAACATAATGAGATTTGCAATCAAATTCTCTCTGATGTATGAATAAAGATGCTACTTTTTGTCGTAATGAAAGTATTGGTAGAAGTTTTATTTCAAATACTATTATGGATGTCATTATACAAAAAATTATACAAAATAGATACAAAAAAGAATATCACTTTACAAATAATATACAAAATAGACTGTAACTATATAATTTATATATAATATTTTATTCCTATACAAAAAATAAACTGTCGCTATACAAAAAATATACAAAAAAAACTGTCACTATACAAAAAATATACAAAAAAAACTGTCACTATACAAAAAATATACAAAATAGAATTTGTATATTTATACAAAAAAATAATAGACTGTAACTATATAATTTATATATAATAGTTTATTCCTATGCAAAAAATAAACTGTCGCTATACAAAATATATACAAAATAGATGTCACTATACAAAATATATACAAAAAAGACTGTCACTATACAAAAAATATACAAAATAGAACTTGTATATTTATACAAAAAAAAAAAATAGATCGTCACTACTATATATACAATTTACATACAATAGACTGTGACTATATAAAAAATATACAGAATAGATATCACTATACAAAACATATACATAATAGATATCACTATACAAAAAATATACAAAAATAGATGTCACTATACAAAAAATATACAAAATAGATGTCACTATATAAAACATATATAAAAGGACTGTTACTATACAAAATTATACAAAATAGACTGTCGCTATACAATTTATATACAGTTTAGCTGCCCCCCAAGCTTCATTCATAAAACTTCCTATAACAACTTAGCAACACCAGCTAAATTTGCAAAACCTGTCGAAATAAATTATCTGTATAAATTACAAAACTAAAACTGTAGAAAAGTCAAAACTACACAAAATCTGAAACTTACATAATTTCACTATTAACTGAAAACAAACAAGTCGCAATTAAAAGTAATATTCAACATTAGCATTTCAAACATATTGTTCAAAAACATCCCAAACAAAAAGCATAAAACGTGATATAAGTATGCAGCTGTATCCAATCATAAGATAATATCATAACCAAACTACTTTATCTTAAAACTACATGTGAATTTTCTGCTACTTGACCTTTTTCTTGTTATCCTTCAAATCCTTATCATCAACAACGGAATGTGACTTGCCCTTTTTCTTGTTATCCTTTTTGGCCAGATCCTTCAATCTACCAGTAGACTCGTCATCACTAAGTGCATGTGCTCTTTGTTTTTTCACTCCATAATCCCATAGCAATATACCATATCGGTTCCGTATCCCATCAATATCAATAGCTTCAGGAATACTGCTACCTTGAATGATGTACTCAGCAAATGCAGCAACATAAACACCACAGTCACTACATACAAGGTCGCACACAAACAAATAAGTTAGTATAATATCCAAATAGAAATTCATGTACAAAAAAATGAATAATAATCAGAAATATTCAATAATAATTTACGTGTTATCTTGCGTTGGCAACCCATCAATGACATGAATCTCAAAAGGATCAATGGTGGGGATTCCCATAGGATTCTCCTTTGTGTCCCAAAAACCAATACGATGAAGGAAATATGAGAGCAACACTGAGTATGGCTCAATTGATCTCCGAACTGCACTATTCTGCCGCGCGCCACTCATGGAATCGTATATATAAATGCGTAAATCTTTGAATGATAGTCTCGCCAATATTCAGTGCCACTTATCAGACAGATTTATAGGGAAAAGGACTTCATCAATAGTACACCAAGGAATATTACATCTTAAAAAATACCCAAGTATATACTCAACAATTTGATCTGTTTCAGTAATCAAATTCATGTCTCCCTTTTTCTCCAAAAACTTCTTGTACAAATTCGAAATCAAGCAGTTAAACTAACAGTCGGTAGTTGTGAATCTTACTAGAACATCAACACCGTACTTTTCTTTCTTTCTCAAATAGTAAAAAATAACATCAATATGCTAAAATATGAAGAATAAACATACATTGGCAGAAAATTACAGTATGAGAAAACTAAAATGTATATTTTATGTATAACCAATTATACATTTTACAGAAGATACTGCAAATATACATAAAAAGATACTCTTTCAGGTTGATACTATATTTTCTATTGCCATTATTGTTCTAGTCCTTTCTTCCGCCTACTATCCATGGGTTACCGAGTCCCATTTCGCATTTTATTACAGATATAATCTATATGTAATTACAACATGGATAAAAGAAAAAAAATAGTATTATGCTAATAAATTAACATCAATATGCTGAAAATATGAAGAACCATTATAACATTGACTTAGTGAATCACACAAGGGTAGGCCGGGATATGCAAATGTGAAGAACCATTTTTTTCTCCAATATCATCAACTCCATTTCAAAGATTTTATTTAGCTTATTGCTAATCTCTGTATAAACACCTTCCCTGATGAATCAGGATAAAAAGATATGGTTCATAACACGAAATACGAAAAATAAACAAGAAAAAAAAAAGAAAAAGAAAAAAGTGAAACATAAAACTTACGGTGCATTAGTCCTTAAGCCTCTATTGATGAAAGTGTTCCACTTACACAATATTCTGAAATCAACAGGATTGTCAACATTTTCCTGAAAAGGATACTTTATAGTGAAGATGGACTTATTTGTCAAGATAGGCTTCTTTGACTTAGTTGGCTTATCTTGAGCAACTTGGATGGTGCCACCAGAGTCAAATTTATTCATGAATAGTGACTTCAAGACCCCTGTTGGTTTCCTTTCTCTAGGGATCATTTAAGGTGTGTCATGATCAACAACAACTATACGATCTTCCTGCATATTAGCAATATTTGTATCCACTCCTAAACAATCACCATGTACAATATTTTGATTGAAATACTTTTGGGTGATTGCAGTTATTTGAGCCTCAGCATTACTAGTCCAACCATTGTCCTCACTAACTTTCTCACAATTGTTTTTACCAACAACTTGTACAGAATCTTCTACCAATAACTTGTCACAAAACTTCTGGGTGATTGCATTGATTTTAGGCTCGGCATCCTCAATCAAGGCTTCGTCATCACCAACTCCTTCACTATTTTTACCAGTTTCTATAGAATCCTTCACCACACCCTCCATAACAACAACAGTTTGCTCTAGACTTACTTCAGTGTCAACATTTTTCTTTACAACTTTCTCACTGCCAATATTTCTCTCCATAACTTCCTCACTACCAAACTTATTCTTCTGCAACTTCCTTATCGCCAAAATAATCTTTATGAATATCACCAGTATCATAATGGCCATGACTATCATGATGGTCGTCCTCTTTTCTATTACCCTGTTCAGAAAAAATATATAAAAAGTTGTAAAAATTATAGTAATAGGTAAAGATAACAAATAAGTATAGTCATGAGAATACCTTTGAAGCATCGCGTTCACCTAGAGCTTTAAAAACCTTTTCAAATGAGGTAATCATTAACTGCTCCAAACATGAAACCTTGTCATTTACCTATAAAAGAAAAAGTGAAACTAAATATCAATTAAGTTGTCAGAACTGCTAAAAGTCAAAATAGAACTGTACCGTCTTAATTTCACTTCTCAGAAGTTTCAGCTCATTCTTGCTTGAACTCAAGTTACTAGGTTGTGGATCTGTATTCTCATTGTTAATAGGTTGTGATTCCAACTTATTTTTGGGGTGCTTCTTAGCATTTTTTTAGGTTGAGTGTTGAAATCATCAACATCACCTCTTGGATTAACTTCAGCATTTTGATCTTCATACACATGGACAAAATCATGCAATTCAAGCCTTGTTTGTTCAACATTTGTTGGGGCAATATTACCAAACACCAACTACAAATAAAAAAATAACTTAGCAATCATAAAATTTTTAAAAAATAAAAGACAACCAATATATTACTTGTAGAAACTACACATCATACAGTTAATTGATATTATGTATTAGAAATATATAATTTATGTATGAGAAATACATAATTTATGTATCAAAAGTAGATTCATATGTATTGCTACAAAATATTGTAAACTAAACAAAAATATTTTTTTACCTGCTCTTGACTTAAAGAAAAAATTCTTTCCTCAACCTCTTGAAGGTCACCTTCTTCTTTACAGTCCAGTTTAGTATGTGTGGCATAAGATCTCCAATCCAGTAAGCGAGGGTTTTGTGAGTATAGGGGCAACATTCATAAAACCAGCACTGGAATGCCAAAGGCAAACTACCATATCGGTACATCTCTCTCCTGCTACGAACCTTATCCTTCATTGACTCTAACGTAGCATTAAAAATTACTTTTCCCCAAGGAAAAGTCTCAAAATCACCAGATTCAACCAATAGAAAATCATTCTTTGTTATCAAATCATCATTCGTAATAGAAAATAGAAAACTATGAATGAAATACAATACTGCAATCTTTAATGCGTGCTCATCAGATTTTCACATCTCTTTTAAGAAACAATCACTTAACAATTTCTTAGACACTTTTGACATGCTTGAAAAGTACAATTCCATCAACCGACTCGATTTGACAGATTCATAATCCTTATTGGGATCACCATTACACTTTAAACCTGTGATAATACAAAACTCTACAAGTCCAAAGCGCAACTTGGTGCTATTCACTTTAATCCGTAACTCATCATCTTTAGGTGACACCACTTCCCTAAGCAATAGTGAATGGATAAGTTGATTCCGTATAAAAAATTCGGGCAAGTTTACAAAATAACCAAAACATGTTCTTCTAAACATCTCAATCTGCTGATCATCCAAAGTATCTTTCAAATGTCTCACTATACTGCAGATTGTATGCACAATGATACGAGTACTATAATGATCACCCAAAGGAATATAGTAATCCCAAAGCTGCAGACAACACAAAAATATAAATATATATAAGCTTCATAACAACCACAAATACGCACTTTAAACATTGCTTAAACACTATGTGGATAGATGATACACTTTATATACCAATTGCACATTACTTATTGACTTGATACAAATTATATGCAATATGAAAAAGAATGATACATTTTATATTCAAATATGGAACATAACTACTATATTGGATAAATTTTCTACATACTAAAATAAACTAAGCGCACACAAGTCAGAGTAATATTATTAGAAAATACCTTCAAATTAGATGAGTTAGAACATTTTTGATTAACATGAACTTTTCTCTTTTTTGATGGAACATCATCCCCATCCGTTTTAGCCTTCCTTTTAGAACCTTTACCCTTATCCTTCACAACATCCTTTCCCACCATTTTGATCTTTCTTTTTAAAGTTGTGCCTTTTTCAACAACTACTCACTGAGCAGTTTGTGACCTCGTTACTCTATCGCTGGGAGTCCTGCTATGCAAACGAGTCCTTCTATTAACAGGGGTACTTTGCATTCCTTCAATAGGGGTATTTTGCCTTGCTTCAACAGATTGAGGGGCTGCATGCCCCAAATCGCACCCAAATTCTGGTAAATCTTCAAAATCTTCATCATCATTCCTAATAAAACTAGGGTTATATTTCATTAATTTACCAGCTAATTTCATAAAATGTGGAGATGCCCTCAACTTCCTATTTTTCTTCAAAGACTTCTTTTCCTCCATTATAGAGTTGACTATGAACAAAAATTGGAAAACCTACTAAAAATTTGACTTACATCGAGAGCAAGAGTAAATATGAAGAAGCTGTGTTTGAGAAGAAATGGTGTTTCGAGAGGCGAGTCAGTGCATTGAGAGCCGAGTGCAATAGAAAAATGAGTTAAGAGGCGGGTTAGTGTATTATGGATTATGGGCCATTAGATGTAATATGTTTGGGTCGGAGGGACATTTCCGATCCAGGAAAAAAATACGGGCTATTAAAATTTTTAGGGGCTATACAGGGTAGTTTTCTTAAATTAAAATGAATTTAAAGTCAATTAATTTCTCAATATGATTGTGGTAGAGAGAGCTAGTCAATTGGATATAAAAATAACCCAACAGCGGTTAGCGTGGATTAGGGGTGTATGTGGACCGGGTTGGTTCGCGTTTTATCAAAACCAAACCAAACCAATTATATCGGTTTGGATTGGTTCAGTTTTGTCGGATTTTTCGGGATTTGTTTTATTACATGAATATTATTTCAATCTTGCATTATTAAAGTTATAGATACAATTTTGATAAGTGAATATATGTTTACTAAAAATATAAAAAAAAAATAACAAACATCTGATCTATTAAAGTGATCTTATGGGAGATCTTTTTTAGTAACACATAATAGTTTATTTTCTTAGTCGTCTACCAATAATTTTTGGTTGATGCACGCTTTCAGGGTTAACCAAATTTAATAATTAAACATAAAAATCAATATGATACCTAAATAATGATATGTTCTATGTAATTTTAAATTATCGAAATACCACTTCAAATTCGAAAAACATATAATAAATCTTGACATATGAATATGAAAGAACAAAGAGATGATTGGCGCATTTCAATAACACATAATAATAAAGTGATACAGTCTATTATTTAAAGTAAATAAAAATGAATGCACTTTATAGTTTTATTAAATATTATATCCCATGAGAGGTTCTCAAATATTTTTAGATATTTTAAAATAAAATTCAATATAAAGTCTTAAAATTATATATAAAAATTTTTATATTTATATGTCGGTTTGGTTCGAATATTTTTACTCAATACAAAACAAAATCAAACCAAACCTAGTCGGATTTTTAAATCGGTTTAGTTCGGTTTTCCGGTTCGGTTTGTACACCCTAGCGTGGATGTATAAAAGTGTGGTTAGCATGGGTGTAGTGTTCGGTAAAACACCAAAAGTGTTTTCAAGACTAGCATTTTTAATTAAGCCAAAACAATCTAAAAACCATATGTTGTCACCCCATATGCTTGTATATTTTTTCTTATTCTTTCTGATGTTTTTGTATTATTCATAAAGGAGATTTTACTAGCTGAATAATAGATTTCTAAAGTCGATCATGCGATTAGATTATGATCGGCTTTTCAATATGTTTTCGACCGAAAGTTATGTATTCAATCATCAAAAATATGATAAGTTAAAAATTATGAACAAATACTCTCTCTCAACGTAACTTGTTCTTACTGTCAATAATTGACTCAACCTATCCATTTAACAGCATTATATAAATGTATAGAAACCGCGACCCCTCTTATGTTTTGGAGAAGTAGAAACTCTGCACGTGGAATAGAAACTCGCATGATAATATTCTTACTAACACAGGATAATATTGTTTAAGAAGATTTAATTACCCTAAAAACAATTGTAGCTCCATTAATAAATAAAGGAAAAATTTCACACAAAAACAATTAGGCTTCCTACTTTTCAATTTTATAGCTCATATTTTAATTTACAACCAACTAGCCCAAAAATAATAGGCTAAAATTCAACATTCAACTCCAATAGGTTCTCATAATTACTATTTAATTTTTAAAAAAGATTGCTCAAACTTTTAAGTTAATTTTCGAATCAGTAATTATGACTCAAATATTAGTTCAACAAACCAAATCCATTTGGGTTGTGAAAATTAGATTTTTAACAAGCTTAAATATGTGAGTTTAAATTTCGAATTTGATTTTGTGAGAAATTTGGAGTGGATGTTATTTAGACTTGTTGGAAATAGTATAGGGAGGTTGTATGTAAAATTTGAAGTCATTTAATGAAGATTTGGACTGGTTTTGAACAAGAATTGCAACTGAAAGTCGTGGAAGAAGTTCGTCTGCAGACGCTTGTATAAAGGTGTATAAAAGTATATAATAGTGTATAAGATGTGTTTATACACTATTATACAAGATTATACATAATTATACAAAAAACTGATTTCGTCTTCTTCTTTGCATCTTTTCTGAAATTTAACCCAAATCTTGCTCAAATCTACTCCAAAATATTTCAAATTTAAATTTTGAACTCCTTTTGATATTCTCAATGAATTGGAACAATACCCAATCCAAACAACTAACAAACTCAAAAAATCCTATTTTCGAAAGCAAAGCTTCATTGGTGGGCCTCTACTCTTCAATTTTCTTACATTGCAACCAGATGATACAGGGGGAGAAGCAATAATGGCGGACGGCCCCTTGAAGCATATGTAGAAGATGTGAGAGGGAGAGAGTGAAAGCAATGGTTGTGAGAACACATATTTAACTCCATAGCTTTTAGAAGTAATTGTTGTAAGAATATAGATTTTGAATTTTCTAGTGCTTTCAAAATATGTATAATATGAGTTTGGTCAGGTAAAAACTTAAAAACATAGACCATTTTTTGTTATGGTGTAAAATCACGTGTATTTTCTTGTAATTCTTTCATAAATAAATATATCAAGTTGTTTTCTTCTTATCGAGTTTGCTATCATGTTCCTTAAGTAACCACTAACCACTCATTGGACATAAAAAATTTGATCTATGTCACGCAGCTTTCCAATTTAAAAACCATTCAGAATCCGGTGCAAAGCAACAAAGTATGTACGACCATTGGCATATAATATATCGGAGTTTACATTATATTAAAGAGTTTGATAAATTGGAAATCCTACTCATACTACTTTCAATCCATAGGGTTTCCCCAAAAGAAATAAACTAGAATACCACTAATTATATAATTTAGATGAATGCGTAACACTCATCTGCCTAAATCCTTCGTCGGATATGTATCCACTAATTGGAATCATAAATTATTGTGATTAACTCCTAGATTACGCAAGCAACTTTAATCAATAGATAAAGTTATTCATGTTTGCAGCAAATCTATTAGTTTAACATTAATAGTCCCAAATTAAAGATAATAGACATATTAATTAATCGTTGCTAAGTGATAAAAGTTTATGTAAGATATACATCTTATGGATTTATTAGTGTTAATATAAATATATGCGCGTAAATATTCTGTGATTCCCTCTGTAATTATATTCTTGAAAGTCCGAATCTGCAATAAGTCACAATAGCAACTCACAAAAAGTATGGATAAGAGGGACTAGTACTGAAGTACACAAGGAAACATTATATGAACCAAACCTTTTTGCTAGGACCTCCACTAATAAGGTGTAGAACTAGTGTCCTACTTCATTATTATTATTATTATCCTTTATCTCTGGCCAAGAATTACACAATCAGTACCAATCTCTAGTGTTCTAGCTAGGCTCGAATCTTAAGTTTTCGAACTTGTGGCTGAAGTGCCACTTCCCCCAATAAGTTAGGCGTATGGGATTAAATAGACGGACAATAAAAATTAATTAAGGATATTAATGGGGTTGGAACAATCTTGTCTTTAACTTCTTTCTCACTTGTAACCTACTCCACCTTGGCTCTATTCTATTAAAGTTTTATTCCATTCAATCAAATTAAATAGTTGTAACTCTAATTTTCATCTTCGTGCTTACCACATATCTCATCCCTCCTTGTGACGTAAAATTTCTTCAATGTTTTTTCAAATTAATTGTTATTTTCATTCCTTTAATTAGCTCAACCAATTTACATACGATTATTAATTTAAGAAAATAAAGTTACTCTCTACATGCATTGCCACTCCTACAAAGATTGTGTAACTAAGTTTTAATTTTTACTTACCTGCTTACTGACAAATATACATGTATACCTATTTTATTCTTTCATTCTACTGAAGTGCTAAAAAAACATTTTCTGAATAGCTACTAACCGCTCAAGAAGGTTCTGAATTTCTTGAGGTTTGGGTATATGATGGATTCTCGCACATACATAAATTCCAATTTTTCGGCCCTCCCTTTTCCCTCCAATTTTCATATTTTTATACTACCAGATTACCTATAAATTAAAATACCTAAAAATAACTCCTTAGAAAGTGAGATTCAAATTTTATAAATAAAATAGATCATGCGAGAGATAAATGTGACATGTTAGTGCAACAGATATATTAGTTAAAACTCTTAAAATTATGCAGCACATGTATTACACTAGTTAGTTGCGTTCTTAGAGGAACAAATTATAAGTAAGATGCCAACTTTCTCTTTGCCTGGTACGTTATCAGTACTTAACTTTAAAAAAAATCCCTGTTAATACTCCAATAGCATTACGTTACACCTCTTTTTCATTTTGCAGTTTATGTTTGGGACTAAAGAGTTCCATAGTATCTCATTTCCCGAAAACACCATGCGTCTTCTCCCATGTTCCATGGCTTTGAAAGAATATTTAACTTAGTAGAATAACACATAGAAAGCCAACATCTCACTACATCATTGGGTTCTGCTTAAAAGGGTTTAAATGTTGAAGTAAAATAATTTATTTGAAATCTTTGAATAATCTCTATATTTCTCCATAAATCTTCACACATAAATATAGCTAGTAGCACCCCAATTAATAATAGTACGAGACTTGCTTTAGCTCAAAACAAGAAAACCTATTTGTATACTGTCGAAACTGATTTCGCCCTTCGTATGTCTGATCGCGATAGGAAATAAATGAACCGAAGAAAGTCTTTATAATATCGAGATGGGATCCGAAGAAGGCACAAACAAGCTTCAAATTTCAGGTACAGGTCAAATACCGAGCTCGAAGTCATTATCGAGCTCGGGTCTTAATCGAACTATAATGAGATGTGATGGAATCGAGCTTAAGGGTCAGAGGCTAACCAATACCGAGCCCAAGTCATTACCGGACCCCGAGTCAGCATCGACCTTAAACCCGCATCGAGCTCTAAAATTGGAAATCGACCAATACCGATTCCGATTAAGATCGAGCTCATAGACAAGACTCGTTGCAGCCGCACTAAGGGAGAGAATCTCGGCGTGAATTAGGAAAAACCTAATTTATCATGGGTTCCCCACTATGTATTTTTAATTATATTTAAAGTAAGATCCCCCCATTATAAAAAGAATGACTATATTTCTGTAAGAACCAAGTTTGGCATACATTGTAATTGAGATATCATACACTCTTATATTGAAGAGTTATCATTGTTTAGCTTCATAGATTGATTCATCTTGCTTAATTCATAAATCATCTTCTTTCCAACTTTGCTTATTTTTCATTCTTTACAGTCAACACTCGATATTTCTATTCATTCTTATGATTTGTGTCAAGTTATATCACATACCCTTAGAACTACGTACAAATTTAACTCTATACATTTTTCGGGTAAACACTTTGGCGCCCACCGTGGGGCTAAGGATAACAGTGGCTATTTGACACGAATCTCTGAAATACTCACCATTTCACGCTTATTTTGAAGCATCTCTGATTTCAGACTAGCAATAGTGAACTCCCAATTAATGGCCTTGCCTATCGGCAACGAAGCTGGCCTTCAAGATGAGAATAATAACTTGGAGCCTGGTGGCGAAAGGCCGCTCGTCAATGCCGTTGGAGTTCAAGTCGAAGTACCATTGGACGTTAACTCACATGTGGCCATCGAGGCAGACCAACATTCTGAACTTGAAAATAACATTCATGGTGGTACTCGATCTGCAGCTCGAGATACCCATAACATTAAAGAAAACGGAGTCAGCTTGCGTATGATTTTTGAAATATTGCAAGCTCAATAGGTAGCAATAGCTTTGTTGCAGAATCAAACCCAGATACCGAGCAGACCGGAGCCCAATTCGCCCCGGGAAGTCACCCACAGAACGGAACCAGCTATAGTGAGGTCAAATGAGCAAGAATCGGGGACTAATCCCGAAATTGTTAAGATGTTCAAAGAACTGACAAACGAATAGAATCAGGAGAAAAAAGGATCGAAGAAAACAATAAACAAATGGAAACGTACAACTCCAGGGTAGATCAGATCCCGTGGGCACCCCCGATATTGAAAGGCTTAGATTCCAAAAAATTCGTACAGAAGCCTTCCC
>AWOL01S0001347.1:36809-93190 GCA_000715115.1 Nicotiana otophora
AGCGCAACCCCTAAACCAATCCCAAATAGGTTTCGCATGCCCGAAATTCCTAAAGTATAATAGGACGACCGACCCCAATGAACATGTCACCTCTTACGCATGTGCCATTAAAGAAAACGATCTAGAGGATGATGAGATCGAATCTGTATTATTGAAAAAATTCGGTGAAACCCTGTCAAATGGGGCAATGAAATAGTATCATAATTTACAATCTAACTCTATCGATTATTTTGCTATGCTTGCAGATTGTTTCGTAAAAGCACATGCCGGGGCCATAAAAGTCGAGACCCAGAAATCGGACCTATTCAAGGTAAGACAAACAGATAACAAGATGCTAAGAGAATTTGTATCTCGTTTCCAAATGGGGCGAATGGATCTACCACCAGTCACAAACGATTGGGATGTTCAAGCTTTCACTCAAGCTCAGAACGAACGAAGCTTGATGGCTTCACGACGGCTAAAGCATAACCTAATCGAATACCCAGCTATTACTTAGGCCGATGTGCACAATCGGTATTAATCTAAAATAAGGATCGAAGACGACCAGTTGGGTTCTGGATCCGATTTTAAAAGGGATACCGATCGAGAACCAAGGTCAAGCAAGGATCGATACCGGCAGTACAACAGAGAACGTCGGGGTAGCGAACTTTTACACAACCCCGTATGAGGCAAAAAGAGAAATGATCGAAGCCAAGGGTCTCGAGGAATGATGAACAAAAATGGGTTCGATAGGCATACCGGACCTAAGGAAGCACCACGGTTATCGGAGTATAACTTCAGCATCGATGCATCCGCCATTATGTTGGCTATCAGAC
Source organism: Nicotiana otophora (assembly GCA_000715115.1). NCBI lineage: Eukaryota > Viridiplantae > Streptophyta > Magnoliopsida > Solanales > Solanaceae > Nicotiana > Nicotiana otophora. The sequence goes on from AWOL01S0001347.1 coordinate 37,625, forward strand.
GTATCAAAGACACTAAATGGCCTCGACCCATGCAGATTGATACTGCCTAGAGGAACCCCAATCAAATGTGTGAATATCATGGCACCCATGGACACAGAACGGAAGATTAAAGGCATCTAAGAGAGGAGGTAGACCGGTTATTCAATAAAGGGCACATTCGAGAATTTTTAAGCGACAGAGCCAAAAACCATTTCAAAAATAGAGATTTCGGTACACAAAACAAATAGGAAGAACCACAACACATCATCCACATGATCATCGGTGGCGTCGATATCCCTCAGGGGTTGGTACTTAAACGTACTAAGACATCGATTATGAGAGAAAAGTAACCTCGAACTTGGGATTACGCGCCCATAAGAACCTTGTCCTTTAATGATGAAGATGCAGAAGGAGTCATGCAACCTCACAACGATGCACTGGTAGTATCTGTACTTATGAATAAAACTAAAGTAAGCGTGTGTTAATTGATCCAGGTTGCTCCGCCAACATTATTAGATCGAAGGTTGTAGAACAACTCGGTCTACAGGACTAGGTTGTACCCGCAACCCTGGTTCTAAACAGATTCAATATGGCATGTGAAACTACCAAAGGCGAGATAATTCTGCCAATACACATGGCCGGGACTATCCAGAAAATGAAGTTCCACGTAATAGAAAGCGATATGAGATACAACGCCCTTTTTGGAAGACCGTGGATCCACAATATGGGAGTTGTACCTTCGACCTTCCACCAGGTTCTTAAATTCTCCACATCGGAGGGAATCTAAATAGTATACGGGGAACAACCAGCCGCAAGGAAAATGTTTGCCATCGAAGAAGCAATTCCGATATCCTCGCCTTCATCGACAAAGGGGTCGGGCTTGAAGGGGGAACGTGATGCCAAATAGCAATCAGAAACGTCAGCTTTGACCCAACTAGAAGATTAAAAGATTGACGAAGATGATGAGCAAGGGATCCCTCGATCCTTTGTGGTGCCTGATAATTCCGACGCTACCCAATCAACGGTCGAAGAACTGGAGCAAGTCGTACTAATCAAATATCTTCCCGAATAAAAAGTATACCTGGGAATGAGATTAACCTCTGAACTCAGGAAAACGCTTATTCGATTTCTTATTGATAACATAGATTGTTTTGCTTGGTCCCATCTAGACATAACAGGGATCCCACCGGATATAACGACGCATCGGCTAAGCCTTGACCCTAGGTTCAAACTGGTGAGGCAAAAGAGAAGACCCCGATCCGAGGTAAAATACGCATTCATAAAGAACGAGGTAACTAAACTTCTCAAAATAGGGTCCATTCGGGAAGTGAAATATCCCGAATGGTTAGCCAATGTAGTTGTAGTCCCTAAAAAAGGGAAAAAACTTAGAATGTGTGTAGATTATAAGGATTTAAACAAGGCATGCCCAAAGATTCCTTTCCACTACCTAACATCGATCGCATAATCGATGCCACGGCCAGCCATGAGATCCTTACTTTTCTCGATGCCTATTTCGGGTACAATCAAATCCAAATGAACCCGGAGGACCGAGAAAAGACTTCGTTTATCAGCAAGTATGGAACCTATTGTTATAATATAATGCCCTTCGGGCTAAAAAATGAAGGAGCTACTTACCAATGCCTAGTAAATAAAATGTTCGAGGAACAAATAGGTAAATCAATGGAAGTTTATATTGATGGCATGCTAGTTAAGTCCCTGTGCACAGAGGACCATTTGGCTCATTTGTAGGAAACATTCGAGATTTTAAAGAAATACAACATGAAGCTCAACCCCGAGAAATGTACTTTCGGGGTCGGTTCGAGCAAGTTTCTTGGCTTTATGGTATAGAATCGAGGGATTGAGATCAACCCCGATAAAATCAAGGCCGTCGAAGACATCACCGTCGTGGACAATGTAAAAGTCGTGTAAAGGCTAACAGGGCGGATTGCTTCCTTAGGTCGATTCATTTCAAGGTCGTCGGATCGAAGTCAAAGATTTTTCTCTCTGCTCAAAAAGAAGAACGATTTCGCCTGGACCCCGGAATACCAACAGGCATTAGAGGAATTGAAACGATACCTATCGAGCCCACCACTGCTGCACACTCCAAAGGCAGACGAGAAACTTTGCTTGTACTTGGCAGTATTGGGAATCGCGGTTAGTGGTGTCCTAGTTCGAGAAGAGCAAGGTATGTAATTTTCCATTTATTATGTAAGTCGAACCTTAGGGGAAGCAGAAACTAGATATCCACACTTAGAGAAATTAGCACTAGCACTGATAAGCACCTCTAGAAAGTTAAGAACATACTTTCAATGTCACCCCATATGCTTATTAACCAATTACCCACTTCGTAATATTTTACACAAGCCCGAACTATCACGCCGATTGGCCAAATGGGCCGTCGAACTCAGTGGGTACGATATTAAATATCAACCCCGGACGGCCATCAAGTCTCACATTTTAGGGGACTTCGTGGCCAATTTCACGCCAACCCTCGTACCCGAAGTCGAAAAAGAACTCTTGTTGAAATCGGGTACATCATCGGGGGTATGGACCCTTTTCACAGACGGGGCATCGAATCTAAAAGGGTCTGGGCTAGGCATCGTTTTAAAGCCGCATACGGGTAGAACTATTAGGCAATCTATCAAAACTACTAGGTTGACTAACGACGAGGCTAAGTATGAGGCCATGATTGCAGGTCTCGAGTTAGCTAAAAGCTTGGGAGAAGTAGTCATTGAAGCCAAGTGTGCCTCTTTACTGGTGGTAAATCAAGTAAACCAAACCTTCGATGTTTGAGAGGGTAGAATGCAAAGGTATGTAGATAAACTACAGGTAACTTTGCACTGTTTCAAAGAATGGACTTTACAGCATATACCTCGAGAACAAAATAGTGAGGCCGATGTACTTGCAAATTTGGGATCATCGATCGAGGAAGATGAGATCAGCTCGGGGGCTGTCGTTCAACTCTCGAGATCCGTGATCGAAGAAGGTCATGCCGAGATAAATTCTACAAGCTTAACCTGGGATTGGAGGAATAAGTATATTGAATACATGGAGAACGGAAAACTCCCATTGGACCCTAAATATTCGAGGGCCCTGCGAACCAAAGCTGCTCGATTCATATTGACTGCAGATGGAACATTATACCGAAGGACATTCGATGGACCAGTGGCAGTATGTTTTGGTCCAGGAGACACCGACTACATCCTACGTGACATTTACGAGGGTACTTGTGGAAATCATTCCAGTGCCGATTCATTAGTCCGAAAAATAATCAGAGCAGGATATTATTGGATCGATATGGACAAAGATGCAAAGGAGTTTGTTCGAAAATATGACAAATATCAAAGGTTTTCACCGATGATCCATCAGCCCGGAGAGCAACTTCACTCAGTCCTATCCCCATGGCCATTCATGAAATGGGGAATGGATATCGTCGTCCCTCTGCCATTGGACACAGGTAAAGCTAAGTTTATTTTATTTATGACTGATTATTTCTCTAAATGGGTTGAAGCACAGGCGTTCAAGAAAGTAAGAGAGAAAGAGGTTATAGACTTCATCTGCGATCATGTCGTATGTCGATTTGGGATACCCTCCAAAATAGTGTGTGACAATGGGAAATAATTTATCGGCAGCAAAGTGACGAAATTCCTCGAAGACCACAAAATAAAAAGGATATTATCGACGCCGTATCACCCTAGTGGGAACGGACAAGCCGAATCAACTAACAAGACTATCATTCAAATCTAAAGAAAATGTTAAACGGCGCTAAGGGAAAATAGAGAGAAATCCTACCCGAAATTCTTTGGGCATATCGAATAACATAAAAATCCAGTACGGGGGCAACCTCGTTCTCCTTAGTATATGGCTCCGAAGCCTTGATTCCAGTCGAAGTCAGGGAACCCAGTGCCAGGTATCGATATACAGTAGAAGAGTCAAATCACTAGGCTGTAAATACTAGCCTCGAATTATTGGATGAAAAATGAGAAGTCGCTCTCGTCCAATTGGCCGCTCAAAAGAAGCGGATCGAAAGATACTACAATCGAACAACCAAACTTCGCCATTTTAATATCGGGGACTTAGTGCTAAGGACAGTCACCCTCAGCACCCGAAATCCAAATGAAGGAAAACTGGGTCCGAACTGGGAAGGACCGTATCAAGTACTCGAAAACGTCGGTAAAGGATCCTACAAACTCGGTATTATAAACGGCAAACAACTACCAAGTAATTGGAACGTCTCACACCTAAAACGATACTACTGCTAAGGTACGACTCTCCCATGTTCGTTTATATTTCGAAACTAACCCTTGCAGGAGTTCAATCAAGAACAAGGATGGAGCACTCAATACGAAGCCTTAGGTCTGAAAGCAGGCGTTGCACTCTTTTTCTCTTAGACTGTTTTTATCCCAAATGAGTTTTTCGGCAAGGTTTTTAATGAGGTAACCATTGATCGTGATAACTTTGAACAATTTAACAGTATTCGAGACATCTTTACAATCAACCTCAAATACTGGTGGCGAATTACCCTCAAATATATCAAGTTCGATGCAATAAAGTTACTTCATAACAACAGGTTTCCGATAGGAAAAATTGTAAGAGCCAAATAGTTAAAACGAACCATGCTCGTGTAGATTGCTCGATCCCTGGTACAAAATATAAACACATGTATAATGACATGAAAAGAAACTTCTTTGCCTATATCTGATGTCTCACAACTCATCCTCTATTTCATGATCTATTACGCAAACAGGCTCAAGGGCCGATGATTACCCCACAAATCGGGGACTGCCACTCTACCATTAAGCCTACAGGCTACTCTCACTTTGAGTTTAAGCAAGCACTCACTCGACTACTAAGCCTACGGGCTACTCTTATTTCTAGTTCGAGCAACTACTCACTCAACCATTAAGCCTATGAGCGACATTACTTCGAGTTCGAATCACTCACTCAATCATTAAGCCTACGGGCTACATTACTTCAAGTTCGAATCACTCACTCGACTAATAAAGCCTACGGGCTACATCACTTCGAGTTCAAGCAAGCACTCACTCGACTACTAAGCCTACGGGCTACTCTTATTTCTAGTTCGAGCAACTACTCACTCAACCATTAAGCCTATGAGCGACATTACTTCGAGTTCGAATCACTCACTTGACTAATAAAGCCTACGGGCTACATCACTTCGAGTTCAAGCAAGCACTCACTCGACTACTAAGCTTATGGGCTACTCTTGTTTCGAGTTCGAGCAAATACTCACTCGACCATTAAGCCTTCGGGCTACATTATTACTTCGAGTTCGAATCACTCACTTGACTAATAAAGCCTACGGGCTACATCACTTCGAGTTCGAGCAAGCACTCACTCGATTACTAAGCCTACGAGCTACATCACTTCGAGTTCGAGCAAGCACTCACTCGACTACTAAGCCTACGGGCTACTCTTATTTCGAGTTCGAGCAAATACTCACTCGACCATAAAGCCTACGAGCTGCATCACTTCTAGTTCGAGCAAGCATTCACTTGACTACTAAGCCTACATGCTATGCTTGTTTCGAGTTCGAGTAAATACTCACTCGACCATTAAGCCTACGGGCTACATTACATCGAGTTCGAATCACTCACTCGATCATTATGCCTACGGGCTTCATTACTTCGAGTTCGAATCACTCACTCGACTAATAAAGCCTACGGGCTACATCACTTTGAGTTCGAGCAAGCACTCACTCGACTACTAAAGCCTACGGGCTACTCTTGTTTCGAGTTCGAGCAAATACTCACTCGATCATTAAGCCTGCATGCTACATTACTTCGAGTTCGAATCACTCACTCGACTAATAAAGCCTACGGGCTACATCACTTTGAGTTCGAGCAAGCACTCACTCGACTACTAAAGCCTACGGGCTACTCTTGTTTCGAGTTCGAGCAAATACTCACTCGATCATTAAGCCTGCATGCTACATTACTTCGAGTTCGAATCACTCACTCGACTAATAAAGCCTACGGGCTACATCACTTTGAGTTCGAGCAAGCACTCACTCGACTACTAAAGCCTACGGGCTACTCTTGTTTCGAGTTCGAGCAAATACTCACTCGATCATTAAGCCTGCATGCTACATTACTTCGAGTTCGAATCACTCACTCGACTAATAAAGCCTACGGGCTACATCACTTTGAGTTCGAGCAAGCACTCACTCGACTACTAAAGCCTACGGGCTACTCTTGTTTCGAGTTCGAGCAAATACTCACTCGATCATTAAGCCTGCATGCTACATTACTTCGAGTTCGAATCACTTACTCGACTAATAAATCCTACGAGCTACATCACTTCGAGTTCGAGCAAGCACTCACTCGACTACTAAGCCTACAGGCTACTCTTATTTTGAGTTCGAGCAAATACTCACTCGGTCATTAAGCCTACGGGCTACATTACTTCGAATTCGAATCACTCACTCGACTAATAAGCCTACGGGCTATATTACTTCAAGTTCGAGCAATCACTCACTCGATTACTAAGCCTACGGACTACCTTATTTCAAGTTCGAGCAAGCACTCACTCGGTTATAAAAGCTACAAGGTCCAAATACGATCAAATTGCCTAAAGCCTTATGAAAATCTTCATAAGGTATGAATGAAACAAAATCTTCATGATGCAAAGAATAAAACAGAGGAAAGTCGGGAAAAGAAAATATCTTTATATATATACAAGAATGTTTACATTGTCCGAATAGGACCCTACACAAAAAACCAAAATAAAAACTAAGGGCTAAGTTTCTTGGTTATCTACGGGGGCAGTCTCTTCTCCATCGGGCTCCTCCCCTCTATCAGACCCATTCTTGCTCCCATCACCACCATCATCATCATCGGAAGCCAAGGCTTCAATATCGGCTTCGAGCTCTTTAGCATTTTTTATCTCTTCGGTGAGATCGAAACCTCAAGCATGGATCTCCTCGAGGGTCTCTGGGAAATCATATCATTTCTCGCCACATCCTTCCCGAGAAACGAGGGGACTATCTATATACGGTCGAAACTGATTTCGGTCTTCGTCCGTCTGATCGAGATGGGAATATAATGGATCGAAGAAAGTTTTCGTAATATCGAGATGGGATCCGAAGAAGGCACAAACGAGCTTCAAATTTCAGGTACAGGTCAAATACTAAGCTCAAAGTCATTATCGAGCTCGGGTCCGAATCGAACTATGACGAGATGTGATGGAATCGAGCTTAAGGTTCAGAGGCCAACCACTACCGAGCCTAAGTCATTACCGGACCCCGAGTCAGCATCGACCTCAAACCCGCATCGAGCTCTAAAACTGGAAACCGACCAATACCGATTCCGATCAAGATCAAACTCATAGACAAGAGTCGTTGCAGCAAAAACTGATTTATCATGGGTTCCCCACTATGTATATTTAATTATATTTAAAGAAGGATCCCCGCTCCCCCTCCACTATAAAAAGTATGGCTATATTTCTGTAAAGACCAAGTTTGGCATACATTGTAACTGAGATATCATACACTCCTATATTGAAGAGTTATCTTTTTTTAGCTTTATAGATTGATTCATCTTGCTTAATCCATAAATCATCTTCTTTCCAACTTTGCTTATTTTTCATTCTCTACAGTCAACACTCGATATTTCTATTCATTCTTACGATTTGTGTCAAGATATACCACATATCCTTAGAACTACGTACAAATTTAACTCTATCTATTTTTCGGGTAAACACTATTTATATAAATTTGACTACAAATCATGTTTAGACATAAATTAAATAAACTAACAAATATCAAATCCTAAATAATTTAGGTTTTTTATTATAATTTTAAATTAGTTTTCGAACAAATATTTTTGGTATTGTTGAAAATAAATGTTTTAATATTTACTGTTGGTACAAAGTCAAAGGACATCTGAAAGAATGATGTGATCCATATTAGTTATTTGTTTAGGATGTTTGGATACCCTTTATAAGAAAAATATTTAGTAACCTTACTTTTATTAATAATATTTTTTAAACTACCATTTGTCTTTGGGTAAACATCTCACTTAACTCAATACTCTACTAATTGAAAAAATAATGATAGTTTGGAACAAATTATTCCGTCAAAACAACTAATATTGAAAATGAGACATAGTATAAAGATTTTCAGGTTGAGGCGTGAATACAGTAAATTTAAATAAAGTAATTTCGTACAGGTCTATTGTATTACTCTTTATATTTTATCTCTAAAAAATACAAGAGTTCGACAATACGACAACATTCAAATAAAGAATAAACAAGATATAGAGTTTAATATTCCACCACAAAGTTCATAGACATCTAGAAGATCAATGCACCTTTAGAAGTTTAAAGTGTGATGATGCAAAATAATATTTTAACGCTAACTCTTTGTGATTACTTGAGAAATTAGAATGAAACAAACAATTTGCAAAGGTTACATCATCACTATGATAAGATCATCACTAGTCACCCACTAGCATTTGTCCCTCAAAAAAGACCCTCTTCCATGTGATTCTTGCGCCAAAAGGGCCCTATACTAATACTGCTTTGCTTATCATCCGTACTTTTTGAAGTTCTACCTGTGTTTTAAAATAACAAAAGAATTCAATACTAGAAAAACTAATACTTGATTGGGCAGCATATCTTATGATAGGCGTTTAGTGCACAAACAAACAAAATAATATACTTCAGCATTGAAAAGAATCAAGTTGGGCAGTTGGAATCTCATCGCTTATCTTTTCTTCAGGCTTTTGATTAATTTGAATTTAACACCCTTGCCATATTTGATTGATTCGTAGTGGAGTTTTGGCATTACGAAAGCTCTAGCATTAATTAATTAAAGATACGCACAAAAGTTCCCCTTTCGCTCGTCGGAAATTATGATATTTTTCCAACAAATACCCAACTTAATCTCATTTATCCTTTGGTAAAATAGGGAATAAAGGGACAGGTCTTTCGTATTGAAGCTGCTAAGAAAATATATGTTTGTTTAATTCTACACCAAACAAACTAGTTCAGAAGTTAACATTGTCCGAGACTCTTATCTCATATAATGGGACGAGAATCACTTCATCAACAGATGTTGAATATTTAATACTCCCACACTCAGAACAAGATATCTAGTGTAGATAATAACATGAGGTGCAAGATTTCACAAACCAAGAATGAAAATTGATCTGAATCTGATACAACATAAAGGAAAATAGATTTTGAATCTAACTCTGTTTACCCCAAAATTAAGTAACAACTAAATTTGTACGCGGTTTAAATGATACGTAATTTAATTCAACACAAATAATTAAGAGTAACAGATAAATAAATTAATGATAATATAAACGATCAAATCAATCGCAATATTAAGACCAGGACAGATCTTAGATTGAATAACGAGTTCGTCCTCGGTTGGACCCTCGGTTCAAGCCCAGCCTCGAATAAAGAACAGAACAAGTGAATAATACCTTTAACAATAGCTAGAAGACAAAAGTTAATCTTTATTATTTTGAATTGCGTGTTACCATGTCTTAGAGTCTCACTAAAGAAAAATTTCCCCTTTATATAGGAGAGTTTCAGTCCTAGTATAAGTCTAAAAAAGGTAAAAATATCTTTTTTTCCCGGTAATTGTTGATCCATAATCGACATCGAGCGAGATTCGCGTTGTGATATCCCGTTGAGGGCGAGTATTACGACCCTATATCCGTCATGCATAACCGTTCATCATATCTCCCGAGGTCTAGAACTTATACTCGGCCTTATACTCGGCCCGGGGCGCGTCACTTTACCATGTCCGATGTCGGATATACCGTTCACTCTTCCTGGTCTCGATACGAAGGGTCTCTGACCTCGATTACAAGCTTGTGGATTCGTGCTCCCCCTTCGTTCTCTCATCGGGGAATCGGAGTAGACATTGCCGCTTATATCACCCGTACACAGATAGTCCTATCGTTTTCCGGATAGTAGATTTATCGAAACGACGGGAAGAGATAAATGAACCCCGGCTCCTTCATTTGTACGTCACAATTGAAATGACGAGTCAACGAAATGTCCCATCATCGCGTCGTTCAGACTTCGAACACGTTTCAGTCACCGATTGATTGTCCTCGAATATGAAATGTCACGCATTGATTGTCCTTCCTCTATAAAAGCTCCGACCCCTTTTTCACTTTTCCACTTTCCGATTTCAGAGCTCTTCGATTTACCCTTGAACCCTCTACTTACCTTTAACTTGTTCAAATCTTCATACATTGATCCTTAGATCTTCAAATCTTTGTATATTTTCTTTGAATCTTCAACCTAGAACTTCATATATTTATCTCACCTTCTAATAATTGTTTATTTTATTCAATCCTTCATATTCCCAGAATCCGATAGCGAAAACTTCCAATTTTGTGCCTCATCAACCGCCCCTTCATCTTTCAACCCGGCCACAGACACCAAAGTGGTCATTCCTGAGGTGGCTCAAGAGCCTCCCTAGAAGAGCTTCATCCCCGAGGGTTGCTCCATCGAGAACGACTTCAACGTCGAGAAAGCCTCCAGTCAACAGGACCGAGGCGAGGGAGCATGGAGGTACATAGGCTCTGTCACTGAGGAGACACTACCCACAGTTCGGGTAGACTGTAACAGAGAGGGCAAGGAGGTAGTCGTCCCCGGGTCCAACGAAGATATCACTACTCACGTGGAGGGGTACCTAAGTGTTTACACTTACCCCTTCATACTCGCCCCGGTGGAACCCATAGTCATCGACTTCTGCAAAAGGTACGAGGTCTGCCTTGGGAAGATTCGCCCATCCTTTTGGAGGATCGTAATCCTCCTCCAACACTTGGTAAACAACACTGAAGCCCCTCGGTTCACCCTCGACTATCTGCTTCGTCTATATAGTCCCCAAATCTTCTGAGGGGGATTGATCAAGCTCGTTCACCGAGTAAGTAAGGCTCCATTCTCGAGTATCAACGAGTACTGAGATCGAGGTTGGCAGGGGAGGTTTGTTCGGGTTAAAATCAAAGACCTTTTCCCCTCCGAATTTCTACCGTTCCCGGAAAAGTGGAACGCCTCGCGTAAGTCTTTTCCTTCTCGATTAATTGACATTCTCTTTTATTCTTTCTCTAATTGCTTCTTTTTGTCGTTGTGCAGCGGTTGCCCAAGTTCCTAATGCAGTCCCTCTCTTCAAGTAATAGATTGAAGAGATCTGCAAATAGATGTCCTACTTCGAGCACGCATGGCGAAAGCTCTTGAAGGGCAAGTGGTAGGTACGTTCCCATGGTAAGGCTCTCTCCCAAATGATAACATTCCTACACTTGACTTATATATCGCTAAGTCTTCTTCCTTCTTATAGGTTTTCCCAAGACCACCAAGCTCGGGTCGTTAGATAAGGATGATGATCCATTCTCGCTCATTGAACCCTCCACTTCGGGACAGTCCGGAGCTGCCGCAAAGGAGGAGAAAAAGAAGAAGAAGAAGAAGAAGAGGAAGCCCTCTGGCTCTCGAGACGCCGAGGTGAAGAAGCAAAGGGTGACCATCCGGGTCCGGAAAAGCAAAAAGAGCAAAAGGTCCAGGGCACCGAACTTTGATTCCCTCTACCGACTCAGGGATTATCCTGAGGATGACGACCTTGAGTTCATTGATCATGAGTCGACCCTCAATAAGTGGGAGCAGGCGACAACCGGGAGGATGACGACCTTGAGTTCATTGATCCCCCTCTAGCTAGGAACTAGAGGGAGAAATGGAGGTCGCGGCCTCCTGAGAAGTCGTTGTTGTCCCGAAGGAGGTAGCTGGTGTCATTGACATCGTGGAGACACCGTCCTATACTGAGTCCATGCTCGAAGAGGCTCAAGCAGGTAAAGAGAAATCAAACGAGACAGCGTTGGGCCCAGATGATGCCCTCAACATGTTCTTTAATGACATGGACATGGCCGTGTTAGAGGACTTTTTCGGGCTTGGTCACCTCGAGGTCCCAAAAATGGATATGCCATCGGGAGCGGGCGAGTCGAGCTCGAGCCTAAACTAGTGAAGCAGTTCCCTTCCCCGAGTGTGGACCCCGACCGTATGTGAACAGTCGCTCTACTATCCCATCAGACGCTTGGGCGTTGTCCGCTCTGGTGGGCGTGGCCAGCTACCTTTGTTGCCTGATGGCCGAGGAGTACTAGGCAAAGATGAACGAAGTAGGCACGTCGAGTGTCTTCAACGAGGCGCAACAGGCACTGAACTGGGTAAGACATTTATCCTTCGTACCCCTTGCGAATTTCGCTTTGAGTTTGACATGTTCTAATGACTTAGTTGTTTTTAGGCTTTATTGCATCATAATGAAAGGTTCCTTTGGTCTTTCTTGGAAATCAACCATCTAGAGTGCGAGCTCAAAGAGCAAGTCCGTAAGAAGTACATGTATGTGGCTATTAATGAATAACAAGACAAGGCCCTCAAGGACCTCCCAATTCTCCGAGCCGAGCTGGAAAAGGCTAAGAAGGAGGCCTCGTCCTTGAAGAGGGACCATGCCGACCTGGTCGAGAAGGTAAGGATCTTTGGGGGTAAAAACGAAAAGCTACTCGTGGTGACTAACAATGTAACTTCGTAGGTCAAAGAGAAGATATACCTGATTGACCAGCTTCGAGCTGAGATGGATGAGGTCAAGGCCACGACCAAGGCGTGGAAGGGCAGGATGGACCCGCTGGCTTTGGAAAATGAGGCTGCAAAAGAGGAGCCGGTATCGGTCAAGGACCAACTCTGGGTGGAAAAGGACAAGGCCGACAAGTGGTCTTAGCTAAATGATGAACTCCGGGCACAGTTGAACTCACTTGTCATGGAACGGGATGCCCTCAGCCAAGAATATGCCATACTGAGGTCCAAATTAGAAGCAACTTCTATTGATTCCTCCGACGTCAAGGAAAGCCTAGCGTAGTATAAGGCTGATGTAGAAATAGTTGAGGCCTGCTTAAAGACGAAGACCGTGTATGTCAAGCGGCTACCCCGGAGAGACCCTTGAGAAGATTCATTCCCGAGGTTTTGACTTGTCGGCCGAGATGGAAGAAGACAAGAAACTTGAGGCCGGGGCAAAGGAAATCTACGAGCCTGCGGGTCCCGAAGGATTCGAGGGTTCCGACGGTTCTTGTGATGAGTCGAGCTCCGGTGAAGACCAAGCGTAGATGCCTTAGTTCTTTTTTGGTTTTCCCTTGTATATTTTCTTTTTGTTCATTTTAGGGCCGATTTATCGTGCCTTTGTAAATATTTTTTGAAATATATAAAATTTCCCCTTTTGGCAATACCGTATTTTTACCTTTCAGCATCTATTTGTAGTCTTATATTTGAGTATCATTTTTAATGCCTTAGCATACAATCAAATATAGTCTAGACCATCCGTTCTTCAGAGGCCCAAATGGAGCCCGATTTCGATGGCAAGTTCGGATTACTAGTGGCTTCGAGTCTTTGATAAAACCGAAGGCCTTTAATATGCTTAAATGTCTTAGACGATATTTTTGCCGAGTGTAACCTTTTAATAGGTTTCGATTTTCGTAAGGGCCTTACTTTCTGAGTACAGACTTTGGATGTCTTCGAGCCATTTTCAAGGCGGCCGTAGCCTTTCGTTTTCCGGCACTGCCTAATAGGCTTGGTGCCTCCGGGATTCGGTAGCCCAGGTTGCCCGAGTAGGGGTAGCCCGTGGGTTTTAGGATCCAGGATCGAAGAAGTAAAATGCGCAGTAATAAAGTATAAGGGAACCAGAGATTTCTTTCATTGTTTAATACGTAAGGTACATGATCGGAGGCGCATAAGCCTTGTGCCATGGCTAAAGTGGACTATAAGGGCATGATCCTCTTGACCGTTTAACCCTTAAAATGAATCCTAATCACCAACCCTTGGCTTTTGACATATAAAATTTCTCTTCCCTTGCTAAAGAACTTAATCTAGGGGTAATGGTCCCCAGTATTCGAGGTCAAACTTGCTAGGGCTCGGATACCGTCAATTTGGTGCAATCGATCATGAATTCCGATCTAAGGCCGGTCTCCAAAACAAAGGTAGCACGTTTTACTGTTGCCTCATTAAAAACCTTGCCGAAAAACCCACTTTGGGACAAAATCGGTTCAAGGAAAAAAGAGTACAACACGTGCTTTCATACCTAATAGTCACATTCGCCCCTGGTCGAGTACCTGCATACATTAGTCCGTAATGTAACAAAATTAAAAAGAAATTAAGTTTGTACCTTAGCAGTAGTACCGCTTTAAGTGTTCCATGTTCCAGTTGTTTGGTAGTGGTACACCGTTTCCCAATTCGAGTTTATATGAACCTTTACTGGTTATTCCGACGACTCGATACGGTCCTTCCCAATTCATGCCCTGTTTCCCTTCGTTTGGGTTCCTTGTGTGTAGTGTTACCTTTCTCAATACCAAGTCCCCGACTTGAAACTGTCAAAATTGGCTCTTTGGTTGTAGTACCTTCCGGCTCGATGCTTCTGAGCGGCCAATCAGACCAGGGCGGCCTCCAGCCTTTCATCCAATAATTCCAGGCTCGTGGTCATGGCCTCACCATTTGACTCTTCGGTAGCATACTGGAACCTGAGACTCGGTTCCCCCACTTTGACTAGTATTAAGGTTTTCGCTCCATATACCAGAGGAAACGGGGTCGCCCTGGTACTCTACTTTGAAGTCGTACGGTATGCCCACGGGACTTCGGGCAATATTTCCTTCCAATTTCCTTTCGAACCGGTCAACCTCTTTTTAGGTTTTGGAGTATAGTTTTTTTCGTCGATTCTTCTTGCCCGTTCCCACTAGGGTGGTAAGGCGTTGATAATATCTTATTGATCTTGTGATCTTTGAAAAACTTACTCACCTTACTTCCAAAAAATTGTTTTCTGTTGTTGCAAATTATCTCGGCCGATATCCGAAATCGACATATTATGTGATCCCATATGAAGTTGATGACTTCTTTCTCTCGGACCTTCTCGAGCGCCTAAGTCTCGACCCATTTGGAAAAATAATCAGTCATGAATAGTATGAATTGAACTTTACCGGGTGCCCATTTCCCACTTCATAAACAGCCATGGTGACAAGACCGAGTGGAGCATCTCTCCCTGCTGATGAATCATCAGGGCGTGTCTTTGGCACTCGTCACATTTTCGCACGAAGTCTTTTGCATCCTTCTCCATTTCATTCCATAGTAGTCAGCTCTGATTCGCTTTTGAACTAAGGATTCTTCCCCTAAATGGTTCCTGCAACTGCCCTCGTGAACTTCTCTCATGAAGTATTCGGTCTATCCCGGCCCTAAGCATCTGGCCAATGGGATGAAGAAAGATCTCCTAAACAATGCCCCTTCGACTAAGCTAAATCTGGCATCTTTGGTGCGCAGGGCTCTCGATTCCTTGGGATCCAAAGGCAATTTTTCTGTGTTCAAGTGGTCTATGTATTTGTTTCTGGAATCCCAAGTCAAATTTGTTGAGCTTACTTCGACATGACCTTCTTCTATCACCGAGTTCATCAATTATACCACTGCCCGGAGCTAATTCATCAGAGTTGACAGATGACCCCAAGCTAGCAGTGCATCATCCTTACTATTTTGATCTCGGGGTACATGCTGTAGAGTCTATTCCTTGAATTGGTGCAGGGTCACCTGCAATTTGTCCAAGTACCTCCACATCCATTCTTCTTTCACTTCGAATGTTCAATTGACTTGATTTACGATGATGAGGGAGTCGCAATTGTCTTCGATCACTTCGGCCCTAAGGCTCTTGGCTAGTTTTATACCTACAATCGCGGCCTCATACTCGGCTCCATTGTTAGTCAATTTTACAGTTCTAATAGACTGCCTAATTACGCTTCCCGCGGGTGGTTTTCATACGATACCGAGCCTGTACCCCTTTGTGTTGGAGGCACCGTCCGTGAATAGGGTCCAGATTCTTAAATTAGCCCCCAAGGTGAGCAGTACTTCCTTTTCGACTTCGGGTATTAAGGCTTGCATAAAGTCGACCACGCAGTCTGCCAAAATCTGAGATATTATGGCAGTTCAGGGTCAGTACTCAATATCGTACCCGCTAATCTCTACGGTCCACTTGGCCAACTGACCCGAGAGCTCGGGCTTATGCATGATATTCCTCAGCAAGTAAGAGCTCACGACACATATGGGGTGGCAATGAAAGTACAGTTTATATTCCTGGAAGCGCTTAACAAAGCAAGCGCTAACTTTTCTAGGTGAAGATAACTCGATTCGGTATCGACTTGTGATATACTAATATAGTAAATAGGAAATTGTGTACCTTCTTCCTCCCGAACTAAGACACCACTTACCACCACCTCGGAAACCGCAAAGTAGAGGTACAATTGTTCGTCTACTTTCGGAGTGTGCAGCAGAGAGGGGCTAACAAGGTACCATTTGAGTTCTTCCAAAGCTTGTTGGCATTCCGCAGTCCAGGAAAAATTATTTTTCTTTTTCAATAGTGAGAAGAATCGATGGCCCTTGTCCTAGAACCTCGAGATGAACCGGCTCAATTCGACTATACACCCGGTCAGTCATTGAACCGACTTGACGTTATCCACTACATTGATGTCCTCTATGGCCTTTATTTTGTCGAGGTTGATCTCAATCCCCCGATTGGATACCATGAACCCGAGGAATTTGCCCGAACCAACCCCGAATGCATACTTCTCAGGGATTCATGTTGTATTTCCTTAGTATGTCAAAGGTTTTCTGTAAATTTTCAAAATGGTCCTCTGCTCGTAGGGACTTAACCAATATATCGTCAATATAAACTTCCATTGATTTCTCTATATGTTCTTCGAATATCAGGTTTACTATTCGTTGGTAGGTGGCACCGACGTTCTTTAATCTAAGCGACATTACGTTATAGCAGTAGGTGTCGAATTTGTTTATGCAAGAAGTCTTTTCTTGATCGTCCGGGTCTATCCGAATTTGGTTGTACCCTGAGTAGGCTTCGAGCAAACTGAGTATCTCGTGCCCGATTTTGGGCATGCTTTGTTTTGGTCTTTATAATCCACACATATCCTTAGTTTATTTTATTTTTTAGGAACTTCCGCTACATTAGCTAACCAATCCAAGTATTTAACTTCCCGGATGGATCCTATTTTTAGAAGTTTGGATACTACATCCTTAATAAACGTGTATTTGATCTCAGACTGTGGTATCCTCCTCTGCTTAACCGGATGGAACTTTGGGTCCAAACTCAGCTTGTGAGTGGTTATCGCCGGTGGGATCCCTGTCATGTCAAGATGGGACCAAGCGAAACAATCGACGTTATCTTTAAGAAAAATAATAAGCTTTTTCCTGAGCTTGGGGGTTAACCTCGTGCCAAGGTATACCTTTTGATCCGATAGATGCTCGATTAATATGACTTGCTCCAACTCTTCAACCGCTGATTTGGTTGCGTCGGTGTCATCAACAATTATGAATGATCGTAGGACGTCGTAATCCTCCTTATCGCCTGCTCCTTGTTCTTCCCGTTTCTCCGATTTGGCTGAGGTTGGTCTAAGTGATTGTTATTTAATCTCCTTTTTTTTGTCGGTTCTGTGTTCCTTAATATTGAAACGGCGGGCACCAGGATTACCTCGTTGATAACAAACATCTCCCTTGCGATCGATTGTTCTCCGTAGACCATTTTGACTCCCCAGGATGTTGAAATTTTCAACGCCTGGTGTAAGGTCGAGGGTACCTCCCTCATATTGCGGACCCATGGCCTTTCTAATAGAGCAATGTACCTCATGTCCCCTTCGATCACGTAGAACTTTGTTTCTTGGATTGTCCCAGCGGTGTTTACTGGTAAAGTTATCTCTCCTTACGTGTTCTCACAAGCCATGTTGAATTCGTGCAATACCCGGACTGCTGGCATGATTTGGTCCTATAACCCAAATTGCTCTACGACCCTTGATCTGATGATGTTGGCCGAGCTACCTAGATCAACCAGCACACGTTTAACTCACGATTTATTGATAAATACTAATATTATCAGTGCATCATTGCGAGATTGTACGATGCCCTTGGTATCTTCGTCGCTGAACAAAATGGCTCCCTTCGAAACATAATCCTGGGTACGTTTTTCCCTCATAATAGACACTTTAGTTTGTTTTATCATTCGCCCTTGGGGAACTTCGACTCCCCCAATGATCATGTTGATCACGTGCTGAGGCTCCTCTTGTTCGAGTTGTTTGTTGGCGTCCCTATTTCTGAAGTGGTTTTTGGCTTGTTCACTTAGGAATTCTCGGAGGTGCCCATTGTTGAGTAGTCGATAAATTTATTTTCTTAGTTGTCGGCACTCTTCGGTCCTATGATTGTGAGTGCTATGATACTTACATATCAAGTAAGGATCACTCTAGGATGGATCAGACTGTAAGTGTCGGGGCCACTTGGTCTCTTTGATACGCCCTATGGCCCATAAGATGCTTGCAGCATCTACGTTGAAGTTATATTCTGATAACATTGGTGCCTCCGTGCTCCCGAGCGACCTGTCAAATCCGTTCTTGCTCATCAAGTCTCGGCCACTAGGCCCTCGATCTTTTCTCTTCTCGTTCCTTGCAGGCTGACGCTGGGATCCATTTCCCCTCCGGTCCGCGATGTATGGTTGATACCAATCTCGGACCGATATTATCTCATGATTGATGGCTCTCTTAGATATATCATCGGCCTTGATGGGGTAAACAGATCCAGAAGGGGCCTCGAGTTGGTCGTCTTTGACCTTGATCTTCGACTGGTACCTGTTATGGATGTCGGCCCAGATTACCAACGGTTCTTCACCAAATTTTGTTTTAGTTGTTGAGAGGCCAAGGAACTTTCGGGGGTTGATGCCCTAAGTGAATGACTGAATGACCCAATCATCTACAACTGGTGGTAGGTCCATCCATTCCATCTGGAATCGTGACACGAACTCCCTGAGCATCTCGTTATCCCTTTGTTTGACCTTAAAAAGATCTGACTTTCTGGTCTCTACCTTGATGGCCCCGGCATGGGCCTTTATGAAAGCATTTGCAAGCATAACAAATGATTCATTGGAATTTTGGGGCAAGTTGCAATACCATATCATTGCGCCCTTGGACGAAGTCTCCCCAAATATTTTCAGCGACACCGACTCGATCTCATCGTATTCGAAATTGTTCCCCTTGATTGCGCATGTATATGAGGTCCCATGCTCATTCGGGTTCGTGGTCCCATTATATTTGGGGATGTAAGGCATAAAACCTCTTTGGGATTGTCTTTGGAGCCGCGCTCGGAGGAAAGGGCTTCTAGATAAATATTTTCGAGTCCGGTCCTTTCAATATCGGGGGTGCTACCGGGATCTGGTCGACCCTGGAGTTGTATGTTTCCACCTTCTTGTCATTAGCCTCAATCTTTTTCTCGCTTGACTCCTCTTGTTTTGTCAATGTTTCGAGCATCTTCATTAACTCGGAATTTACTCCGGGCTTGACTTCACCCGGTCTCTCGGTAATGTTTTCGTTTCTTCGGGTGCTTTCCCGGGATTATTCGAGCTCAACCCTGTTGGGGACATGACTTTGATTCTGCAACTATGATATTGCCGCTTGTTGAGCCTGCAACATTTCGAAAATCAGTCGTAGGCTCACCTCATAACCTTCACCTTTGGTCACTTCTCGAGCTGTTAGTCTGGGTCCTCCACGAACACTATTTTCGGGATCAATGGAAAATTGATGTTGATGGCCACCTACGAGTTAGAATCGACCGGATCGGTGGCAGGGACACCGTTGAGATCGACAACAATATCACGATCCAAAATCTCACATGTCATGATGACGCCTATCTCAATACTAGGCAAGCCGATAATCTCAATAAACTACCATATATTTTAAGTTTGAAAACATAATATTTAAATTTAATGGAAGAAATCTCACAAATACAGATATAATCACTCCCAAAACCTGGTGTCACTGAGTACATGAGCATCTAATATGAATACACAGTCTGACTGATAAAACACTGTTTGAAAGTATAGATCAATACAATAACTGAAGGAAAGAAAGTCAAGGTCAGCGGACTCCAGGTAGCTACCTTGATAGTCTCCAACTAATAGCACTCTGATATCTAACAGTCGCCGTGTCCGAAAGTACCTGGATCTGCACACGAGGTGCAGAGTGTAGAATGAGTACATCCAACTCAATAAGTAACAAGACTAACCTCTGGGCTGAAAGTAGTGACGAGCTCTGCAGGTACAGTCCTGTATAAATAATAGTACAAAAATGTATGCATGCTTTCAAGTTCGACAGTTAAACTTTGTACAAGTGAAATAGATCAATATTGCATGATATGAGGAATATGTCATCTCAGTGGAAAGACCTCATGTAATACTGGTCACAAATAATTTGGTCACTCGGTACTGTTTATGGCCAATCCGGCCTAGAGATATTCCATCACGTATATATATACACATCGACTGACAGTCAGTCACTCAGTACCGTATAAAGCCAATCCATCCCTAGGGTAATTTATTCCCCAAATATAAATGATACGGACAAGATCCGTGTCCAGGAAAAAATTCATCACAATACAAATAAGTAAGGCAAGCCCATGTCCTCGGAAGTCCATCCCAAATATATAATCATCTACGCTCACGGGGGGTGTGTACATACTCCGGAGGGGCTCTTCAGCCCAAGCACTATATAAAGCCGATATGTCCTACTGCGGCGTGCAGTCCGATCCCATAATAATAATAAAGCCTATAAAGCCTGCTGTAGGCGGGCAGCCCCTATCCATATATTAGTAAAGCCTATAAGGCCTGTTGCAGGCGGCAACCCTGATCCATATAATAATAATATATATATAGCCAATATGGCATGCTGCGGTGCGTAACTCGATCCCATAAATATCCTCACAATGGATGAATATGACTGAGTGTGAAATGTATATTTTTAAAACAATTAATTCAACATCAACACGACCCCATGGGTCCCAAAATATTGGCACGTAGCCTAAACATGATCTTTGATAAGAGCCTCAACTCAATTTTTCTAACACATGGGAAATGTTCAGATAATAACATGATTCTTTAATTTTTACAACATCACAGAATTTATTCAAGTCACAATTTCAATGGTGCACGTCCACACGCTCGTCAACTATCGTGTGCGGCACCTCCAAACAATTTATATAACACCAATTCAGGGATTCATGCCCTCAAAATCAAGTTTAGAAGTGTTACTTACCTCAAAGCCGCGTAATTTCTTACTCTGCTATGCCCTTGCCTCGTGAATTGGCCCCCAAACGTCCCAAATCTAGCCACAAGCAGTACAGTACAATCAATATAGGCTAAAGGAATTAGTTCCACAATAAAATACAAAATTATAGCCAAATATCCGAAATCGACTCAAACCCGGCCCCCGGGCCCACGTCTCGAAATATGACAAAAATCACAAAACCCAAAAGCTCATTAGCTCATGAGTCTAACCATACCAATTTTACATAAATCCGATAACAAAATCCCATTCAAAACCTCAAAATTCTAGTCCAACAAACTCTTCCTAATTTCCCCCAAATTTCCATCTCGAAACACAAATTAAATGATGAAAACAATGATATATTTGTGTATATTGACCAAATCCGAGTAAGAATCACTTATCCCGATATTGTTTCTTAGAAACTCTCATAAATCGCCTCTCCCCAAGATCCAATTTGTCAAAAATAGAAAATGTACGAAACCCCTGTTTTATAACTTAAAGTTTATGTCTAGGCGCTGCCCTCGATTTTCCTGATCTCGATTTCCAGCCTTCGATTTCAAGGATCGATTTTTCCAGGCTTGATTTTCCAGCAGAAAAATTCCAGCAGCTGTTTAATTCTAAATTTTAATCCGTTAACCATCCGAAACTCATTCGAGGCCCTCGGGACCTCTACCAAATACGCCAACAAGTACTAAAACATCATACAAACTTAGTTGAAATCTCAAATCCCATAAAACAATGCTAAAACCACGAATCATACCTGTATACGGTCAAAATCGAGTTTGCCCTTCGTATGAATAATCGAGATTGAAACATGATAGACCAAGGTTCAACTTCATATAATATCAAGCCATGATGCGAAGTTAGGTTACAGAGCTCGAGATCCAGAGGTCGAGCAAAATAGAGACCGGTCAAGTTCGAGATCGGGCTAAATAGAGACCGGTCAAGTTCGAGATCGGGCTAAATAGAGACCGGTCAAGATCGAGATCAGCTAAGATCAAGGTCGAGCAAAATAGAGATCAGTCAAGATCGAGATCGGTGAAGATCGATATTGGGCTAAATAGAGACCGATCGAGGCCGAGATCAGCCTCGATCGAGAAAAGTTTATTTTAATTAATCTATCACGGGATTCCTTGCTGTATTTAAAAACTTATACTATGAATAGAACCTCCCCACTATATAAAGGGGGTCAGATTATTTGTAAGAGATATTCATTCATATTCATAGAACATAAGGCAATATACTATCTTTTTCTGGTTTTGATATTTAGTCATATTATTCTCCTATCAGTTACTCTCCATTCAGTTTGAGGGTGATAAAACTTGAAGGCTTAGGCTAATTCATTTATTCGGTTTGCATTCATTTCTTTTACAGTCTATTTCGATATTCATTTATATATTTTGTCAATTTGTATCAAATTATACTACATATTCTTAGAACCGTATATAAATTCAATTGTCATCCGTTTTTCTTTGATGGGTTGCTCTGATGGTAAGCACCCTCCACTTCCAACCAAGAGGTTGTGAGTTCGAGTCACCCCAAGAGCAAGGTGGGAAGTTCTTGGAGGGAAGGATGCCGAGGGTCATTTGGAAACAGCCTCTCTACCCCAGGGTAGGGGTAAGGTCTGCGTACACACTACCCTCCCCAGACCCCACTAGTGGGATTATACTGGGTTGTTGTTGTTGTTGTTGTTGTTGTCATCCGTTTTTCGGGTAAACAGTTTGGCGTCCACCTTGGGGCTAAGGATAATAGTGGTTATTTGATACAAATCCTTGTAAAACACACCATTTTACATTTGCTCTTGGAAGTATCTTTGATTTCAGGCTAAATATGACGAACTCTCAATTAGTACCCCTACATATCGACAACGAATCTAGCCATCAAGGAGAGAATAATAACGATACGCCTGGGGATGGAAGGCCACTCGCTGACCCCGTTAATACTCGGGTCATGGATCCGATTGATGGTAATTCGCATGTGTCTATAGAAGCGAACCGACATTCTGGTCTCGAAAATAGCATCCATGGTGGAATCCGATTTGCAGTTTGAAATACCCAAAATGTTGTAGAAGACGGGATCAGCCTGCGTATGATCTTCGAAATGCTGCAAGCTCAACAGGTAGCGATAGCTCAATTGCAGAGTCAAACCCATGCACCGAGCAGGGTCGAGCCCAGTCCACCCCAAGAAGTCACCCATAGAACGGGGCCAGCTGTGGTAAGGTCAAATGAACAAGAATCGAGGACTAACCCCGAAATTATAAAGATGCTCGAGGAACTGACAAAGCGGATAGAATCAGGGGAAAAGAGGATCGAAGCAAACGACAAGAAAGTGAAAACCTATAACTCCAGGGTTGATCAAATCCCGGGGGCGCCACCAATACTGAAGGGTTTGGATTCCAAAAAGTTCATACAAAAGCCTTTCCCCCTGAGCGCAGCTCCCAAACCGATCCCCGAGAAGTTCTGCATGCCCGAGATTCCTAAGTATAATAAAAATGACCAACCCGAGCGATCATGTCACCTCTTACACGTTTTCCATTAAAGGGAATGATTTAGAGGATGACGAGATTGAATCTGTATTACTAAAGAAATTCGGGGAAACCATATCAAAGGGAGCAATGATATGGTATCATACTTTACCACCTAACTCTATCGATTCTTTTGCCGTGCTTGCAGATTCTTTTGTAAAATCACACGCCGGAGCCACAAAGATCGAGACTAGGAAGTCGGACCTCTTCAAGGTAAAGCAAAAAGAGAACGAGATGCTAAAAGAGTTTGTATCTCGTTTCCAAATAGAACGAATGGATCTACCACCGGTCACAGACGATTGGGCCATTCAAGCTTTCACTCAAGGACTAAAGGAACGACGCTCAGTGGCTTCACAACAGTTGAAGCAGAATTTGTTCGAGTACCCAGATGTTACCTGGGCCAATATACATAGTCGATATCAATCAAAGATTAAGGTCGAATACGACCAGCTGGGGGCTCCTTTTGGTTCCGCTACCAAAAGAGACATTGATCGAGAACCGAGGATGAACAGGAATCGATACCGGCCGTATAATAGAGATCGTAGGGGCAACAAACATGGTCACAACTCCATACGAGATGAGAGGAGAAGCGATCGAGGCCAAGGCTCTCGAGGGCTGATCAGCGAGAATAGTTTTGACAGGCACACCGGATCTAAGGAATCACCGTGATTGTCAGCGTATAACTTCAATGTTGATGCATCCGCCATCGTATCGGCTATCGGAGGCATCAAAGATACTAAATGGCCTTGACCTCTACAGACCAATCCAGCCCAAAGAAATCCCAATCAAGTATGCAAGTATCAAGGCACCCATGGCCACAAAATGGAAGATTGCAGGCAATTGAGAGAGGAAGTAGCCCGGTTATTCAATGAAGGGCACCTTTAGGATAGTGATCGGGCCAAGAATCACTTCAAAAATAAAGAGTTCAATAGACAAAACAAGCAAGAAGAACCGCAACACATTATTCACATGATTATTGGAGGGATCGATGTTCCCCAAGGACCGGTGTTTAAACGCACTAAAGTCTCGATCAAAAGGGAGAAGCGATCTCGGGCTCAGGATTACATACCGAAAGGAACCTTGTCCTTCAACGACGAAGACGCAAGGGAATCATGCAACCACATAACGATGCACTGGTAATATATATACTCATGAATAAGACTCAAGTTAAGCGTGTGTTAATTGATCTAGGTAGTTTGGCCAACATCATTCGATCGAAGGTCGTAGAGCAACTCAGTCTACAGGACCAGGTCGTGCTCGCGTCTACCACCGTGATGCCCCAGGGCGGCCATGCACCCGGTTAACCTCTGCATGACCTTTACGTTATCTACCACCATGATGCCATCGATAGCTTCGATCTTGTCGGGGTTGATATCGATTTCTCGGTTAGATACCATGAACCCGAGAAATTTTCTTGACCCGACCCCGAATGCACATTTTTCCTGGTTAAGCTTCATGTTGTACTTCTTCAATATACTGAGAGTTTCCTGCAAATGCGTTAAATAATCCTATGCTCGCAGGGACTTAACTAGCATGTCATCAATGTAAACTTCCATAGATTTTCCTATTTGTTCTTCGAACATTCGATTTATTAGGCGTTGATTAGTGGCACCAGCATTTGTAATCCGAATGGCATTACATTGTAGCAGTGGGTACCATACTTAGTGATGAACGAGGTCTTTTCTTGATCATCCGGGATCATTTGTATTTGATTGTACTCGGAATAGGCATCGAGAAAACTGAGGATCTCGTGGCCGGCCATGGCATCGATAATGCGATCGATATTAGGCAAAGGAAAAGAATCCTTGGGGCATGATTTATTTAGATCCTTGTAATCTACACACATTCTAAGCTTGTTCCCCCTTTTTAGGGACTAATACTACGTTTGCTAACCATTCGGGGTATTTTACTTCACAGATTGTCCCTATTTTAAGAAGCTTTGTTACCTTGTCTTTGACGAAAGCATGTTTGACCTCGGACTGGGTCTTCTTTTTTGCTTCACCGGATGGAACTTCGGATCTAAGCTTAGTCTAAGGGTGGTGATTTTCGGTGGGATCCCTGTCATATCAAGATGGGACCAAGCGAAACAATCCATGTAAGCTATAAGAAATTGCATAAGCTTTTTCCTAATCTCGGGATTTAACCCCGTGCCCAGGTATACCTTTCGTCTGGGCAGTTGTTCGATTAGTGTGATTTGCTCCAGTTCTTCGACCGTTGATTTGGTAGTGTCGGAATCATCGGGGACTATGAAGGATTGAGGGATCCCATAATCATCATCTTCGTCAGAATCCTACTTTTCTAGTTGGGCCGAGGCCGTCGTTTGTGATTACTATTTGGTTTCCTCCTTCGAATTTGACCGCTTTGTCGATGAGAGTGATGATATCGGAATCACTTTGCTAACGACAAACATTTCCTTTGCAGCGGGTTGATCCCCGTAGATTGTTTTGATTTCTTCTGGTGTTGGGAATTTTAGGACCTGGTAAAGGGTCAAGGGTACTGCTCTCATGTTGTGGATCCATGGTCTCCCGGACAGGGCGTTATACCTCATGTCACCCTTGATCACGTGGAATTTCAATTCTTGGATGGTCTCAGCCACGTTTACTGGTAAATTTATCTCGCCCTTAGTAGTTTCACATGCCATGATGCGAAGTTAGGTTACCGAGCTCGAGACCTAGAGGTAGAGAAAAATAGTGACCGGTCAAGTTCGAGATCGGCCAAGATCGGGATCGGGCTAAATAGAGACCGGTCAAGATCGAGATCAACTAATATCAAGGTCGAGCAAAATAGAGACCGATCGAGGGCTCGATTGTCCTCGATCGAGGAAAGCTTATCGAGCCAAAAAATAGAAAGCCAGAATATCCGCAATTGGACGAGAATCTCGGCAGAAATCACGGCACATATCAATGAGAGGCCAATTAATTAATCTATCATGGGATTCCTTGCTGTATTTAAAAACTTATATTAAGAATAGAACCTCCCTACTATATAAAGGGGTGTTTGGTTATTTGTAAGGGAGATTCATTCAGATTCATAGAACATAAGGCAATATACTATCTTTTTCTGGTTTTGATATTTAGTCATATTGTTTTCCTATCAGTTACTCTCCATTCAGTTGGAGGATGATAAAACCTGAAGGATTAGGCTAATTCATTCATTCGGTTTGCATTCATTTCTTTTACAGTCTATTTCGATATTCATTTATATATTTTCTCAATTTGTATCGAATTATACTACATATCTTTAGAACCGCGTATAAATACAATTGTCATCCGTTTTTCGGGTAAACAATACCCAAATTCAAGAGTAAGGAACTTAAGAATTTCCAACTTTTATATTTGATACTGAAACCTATCAAATCAATTCCGATTGACCTCAAATTTTGCACACAAGTCATAAATGACATAACGGATCTATGAAAATTTATAGAACTTGATTCCGACCCCGATATTAAAAAGTTAACTCCCCGGTCAAACTTTCCAAAAATTCAACTTTCGCCATTTCAAGCCAGATTCCACTAGAGACTTCGAAAAAACATTCCAGACATGCTCCTAAGTCCAAAATCATCATCCGGAGTTATTGGAATTATCAAAACTCTATTCCGGGGTCGTTTTCACATAAGTCGACATCCGGTCACTATTTTAACTTAACTTTAAACCTCAGAACTAAGTATTCCAATTCATTCCTAAAACCTCACCGGACCCAAACTAATCATCCCAGCAAGTTACATAATAACTGTGCAGCATAAATTGAGCAGTAAATAGGGGAATGGGGTTACAACTTTCAAAACAACTGGCGGGTCATTACATTCTCCTCCTCTTAAACAAACTTTCGTCCTCGAACGGGTTTAGAATTATACCTGGAGTTTTGAAAAGAGGAGGATAACAGTTACGCATATCATGCTCGGTCTCCCAAGTTGCCTCCTCAATCGGATGACCCCTCCGTTGTACTTTTACCGAAGCAATGGTCTTCGATCTTATCTTTCTAACCTATCTGTCCACAATGGCCACTGGCTCCTCAACATAAGATAGATCCTTATCCAACTGGACTGAGTTGAAGTCTAACACATGAGACGGATCGACATGATACTTTCAGAGCAAGGAAACATGGAACACTGGATGAAGTGCAGAGAGATTATTAGGTGGTAGTGCAAGTCTATAAGCTACCTCTCCAATTCTTTCAAGAATCTTAAAAGGATCAATATACCAAGGGCTCAACTTGCCCTTCTTCCCAAATCTCATAACACCCTTCATGGGAGAAACCCGGAGCAAAACCTGCTCACCAATCATGAATGCAACATCACAAACTTTCCAATCCACATAACTCTTTTGTCTAGATGGGGTTGTACAAAGCCGATCCTGAACAATTTAACTTTTTCCAAGGCATCTTGAACCAAGTCCGTACCCAATAGTCTAGCTTCGCCCGGCTCGAACCAACCCATTGGAGACTGGCACCGCCTACCATATAAGGCTTCATACGGCACCATCTGAATGCTAGACTGATAACTATTATTGTAAGCAAACTCTGCAAGTGGCAGGAACTGATCCCAGGCATCCACAAAATCTATCACACAAGCACGAAGCATATCTTCCAGTATCTGAATAGTGCGCTCGGACTGGCCGTCCGTTTGAGGGTGAAATGTTGTACTCAGCTCCACACGAGTACCCAACTCTCGTTGTACGGCTCTCCAGAACCATGATGTAAACTGTGTACCCCGGTCAGAGATGATAAATACCAGTACGCCATGAAGCCTGACAATCTCGCGAATGTAAACCTGAGCCAGTTGCTCCGAAGAGTAAGTAGTAACCACAGGAATAAAATGAGCTGACTTGGTCAACCGATCTACAATCACCCAAACAATATCAAACTTTCTCAAAGTCCATGGGAGCCCAACTACGAAGTCCATGGTAATATGCTCCCACTTCCACTCCGGAATTTCAAGTCTCTGAAGCAATCCGCCTGGTCTCTGATGCTCGTACTTCACCTGTTGACAATTTAAACACCGAGCTACAAACCTAACTATATCTTTCTTCATTCGCCTCCACCATAAGTGCTGCCTCAAATCCTGATATATCTTCGCGGCACCTGGATGAATGGAGTACCGCGAACTGTGAGCTTCCTGGAGAATCAACTCATGCAAACCATCTACATTAGGCACACATAGCCTGCCTTATATCCGTAATACACTGTCATCCCCAATAGTGACTTCCTTGGCATTACCATGCTTAACTGTGTCCTTAAGGACAAGCAGATGAGGGTCATCATAATGATGTTCTCTGATACAATCATAAAGAGAAGACTGAGAAACCACACAAACCAAAACTCGATTCGGCTCGGAAACATCCAATTTGACAAACTGGTTGGCCAAGGCTTGAACATCCAAGGCTAAAGGCTTTTCTGTTACCGGTAAGTATGCTAAGCTACCCAAAACTCTCCGCTTTACGACTCAAGGCATCGGCCACCACATTGGCCTTTCCCGGATGATAGAGAATAGTGATATCATAATCCTTAAGCAAATCCAACCACCTCCGCTGCCGCAATTTAAGATCCTTCTATTTAAACAGATACTGTAGACTCCGATGATCAGTATAAACCGCACAATTGACACCATACATATAATGCCGCCAAATCTTCAACACATGAACAATAGCTACTAACTCAAGGTCGTGAACCGCATAATTCTTCTAATGTACCTTTTACTGTCTGGACGAATAGGCAATCACCTTACCGTCTTGCATCAGTACTGCGCCGAGACCAATACGCGATGCATCACAATACATAGTATAAGACCCTAAACCTGTAGGTAAAACTAGAACTGGAGCTGTAGTCAAAGTTATCTTGAGCTTTTGAAAGCACTTTTCACCTCATCCTACCACCTGAATGGAGCACCTTTCTGGGTCAATTTAGTCATAGGCGATGCAATAGACGAGAAACCCTCCACGATGCGACGATAATAACCGACCAATATGAGAAAACTCCGAATCTCAGTAATTGAAGATGGTCTGGGCCAACTCTCAACTACCTCTATCTTCTTTGGATCCACATTAATCCCTTCACTGGATACTATGTGTCCCAAGAATGCCATTGAACTAAGCCAGAACTCACACTTAGAGAATTTAGCATAAATCCTCTCCTCTCTCATTCTCTATAATACAATACCCAAGTATTGTGCATGTTCCTCCTGACTACGTGAATACACCAAGATATCATCAATAAATACTACGATAAACGAATCAAGATACGGCTGGAATACACTATTCATCAAGTGCATAAATGCTGCTGGGGCATTGGTCAGCCCAAAAGACATCACGAAAAATTCATAGTGACCATAACGGGTCCTGAATGTCGTCTTTAGAATATCCGAATCCCGAATTTTTAACTGGTGATACCCAGATCTCAAATCAATTTTGGAGAATACCTTCGCTCGCTGTAGCTGGTCAAATAAATCATCAATATGTGGCAAATGATACTTATTCTTGATTGTAACTTTGTTTAGTTGCCTGTAATCGATGCACATCCGCATAGTACCATCTTTCGTTTTCATAAACAGAACCGGTGCACCCCAAGGTGACACACTAGGCCTAATAAATCCCTTATCAAGAAGTTCCTGAAGTTGCTCTTTCAATTCAGCTGGTGCCATACGGTACGGAGGAATAGAAATGGGATGAGTGCCCGGCACCAAGTCAATACCAAAATCAATATCCCTGTCGGGCGGCATACCCGGCAGGTCTGCAGGAAATACATCCGGAAAGTCTCGCATAATTGGTACTGAATCAATAGTAGAAGTATATGCATCCACATCTATCACAAAATCCAAATATGACAAACACCCCTTCCCAACCATACGTTGGGCTTTCAAATAAGAAATTACCCTATTATGAACCTGATCTAGAGAACCTCTCCATTCGACCTTCAGCAACCATGGCATCGCCAACGTCACGATTTTTGCGTGACAGTACTGAATAGCATGACATAGAGACAACTAATCCATACCCAGGATTACATCGAAATCAACCACACTGAGCAGTAAGAGATCAACTCTCGTCTCTAGTCCTCCAATAGTTACCACACAAGACCAATACACACGGTTCACAATAATAGTATCGCCCACCGGCGTAGATACAAGAATATGTAAAACTAAGGACTCACGGGGCATATCTAGATAATAAGTAAAGTATGATGATACATACGAATAAGTGGAACCAAGGTCAAATAATATCAGTGCATCCCTATGGAACATTGAGACAATACCTGTGATTACTGCATCTGAAGCAACAACATCTATCCTGGCAGGAAAAGCATAGAATCGGGCCTGACCGCCACTTGATCGGCCTCCCTAGCTGGCTGAGCCCCACCCCGAGCTGGCTGGGCGGGTGGTGGAGCAACTGGCACAGAAGAAGTAACATGACTCCTCTGTTGAACTGGACCTCGAGTAAGGCGGGGACATAACTTTCCTCACATGACCCAGCTCTCCACACTCATAGCACTCCCTCTCAAAGAATGGTGGCGAGTTCTGAGGCGGACCTCGAGAACCAGAATAACTACAAGAAGAACCTGGTACAGATGATCCCTGAACTGAAGGAGCACGGGGCGTACTCTGGGCTGGAAAGGGCACCGAGAGATGACTGATCCTGATGAGAACTATATGAACCATGGCTGGAGGATGCACCACAGTGAACTGGATGACCCGTATGAGCGTGTCTATAAGAACAACCCCTACCGCAGTAAAACTGACCCCTTGAAGGGACACCGCTGAAACCACCTGGTCCACGAGGCCTCTTAGCCTCCCTCTCTCCACGTTCCTGGCTACGGACCCTCTCTATCTGCCGAGCAATGTCAACTACCTCATCAAAAGTAGTACCAGATACCCTTTCCCTAGTCATAAGTAACCGCAGCTGATATGTGAGGCCATCAATGAACCTCCTGATCCTCTCCTTATTGGTGGGAACCAACCAAACTTCGTGACGAGCCAACTCAGAAAATATCATCTCATACTACGTTACAGACATGCCATTCTGATGTAACTGCTCAAACTGCCTGCGCAGCTCCTCTCTATGAGACTGCGGCACAAACTTCTCCAAAAATAGAATGGAGAACTTTTGCCATGTAAGTGGTACTACACCGACCGACCTGCATCTCTCATAAGCCTCCTACCAACTGAAGGCAGCTCCTGAAAATTGAAAAGTAGTGAACGAGACCCCACTAGTCTTCAGAATATCCATTGTCCAAAGCATCCACTGGCACTTATCCAGAAAACTCTGAGCATCCTCTGACTCAACACCGCTAAATGATGGAGGTCGAAGCCTCCAAAATCTCTCAAGTCTCCTCTGCTCATCATCTTCCATAACAGGGACTACCGGGGCCTGAGCAGCTGGAACTGGCTGAACTGGTAGTGCCCCCGATATTTGAAGTCCCTGCACTACCGGATCTGGAGTACGGGAAACAGAGGAATGAGTACCTCTCCCGGCCTGAGAAGTGGCAGGTGCGACCTGAGCCGAAACCATCTGAGCAAGGACAATACAAACTGTCAATATCTGGGCCAAAGCCTCGTGAAGGCCTGGAATCACAATGGGCACAGCTGGTGCTTGAGCTGGTCCTGTCGGCTCAGCTATATCTGGAATCTGCTCCTGAGCTAGAGCAACCCGTGGTGCTACAGGTGCTGCTCTAACTGTTGTACGAGCTACACCTCGACCTCTACCTTGGCCACGGCCTCTACCATGGCCTCGGCCTCTCGCGGCCCTAACTGGTTGTACTGGTGGCTGACCATCCGATCTGTTCGTATGTGTCCTCACCATTTGTTAGAGAATAGAATAATAGAAATTTAGTTTTCGGAATCAACAAATTCGCACGACAGAATACAAGAAAGTGAAATTTTCTTAAGGATTCAGCAGTCTCTCGAAGATAAGTACAGACGTCTCCGTACCGATCCGCAAGACTCTACTCAACCTGCTCATGACTCGTGAGACCTATGTAACCTAGGCTCTGATACCAACTTGTTATGACCCAAAATCTCACATGGCGTGATGGTGCCTATCTCAATCTTAAGCAAGCCGACAATCTCAATAAACCACCATATCTTTTAAGTTTGAAAATATAATATTTAAATTTAACTGAATAAATCTCACAAATACAGATATAATCACTCCCAAAACCTGGTGTCATTGAGTACATGGGCATCTAATATGAATACATTGTCTGATTGATAAAACACTGTCTGAAAGTATAGAATAATACAATAAATGAAGGAAAGAAAGTCAAGGTCAGCAGACTCCAGGCAACTATCTTGATAGTCTCCAACTGATAGCACTCTGATATATAACAGTCACCGTGTCCGAAAGCACGTGGATCTGCACACGAAGTGCATAGTGTAGTATGAGTACAACTAACTCAATAAGTAACAAGACTAACCTCTGGGCTGAAAGTAGTGACGAGCTCCGCGGGTACAGTCCAGTATAAATAATAGTACAGAAATATAGGCATGCTTTCAAGTTCGACAGTTAAACTTAGTACAAGTGAAATAGATCAATATTGCATGATATGAGGAATATGTCTTCTCAATGTTAGGACCTCATGTAATACTGGTAAAAAATCATTCGGTCACTCGGTACTATTTATGGCCAATCCAGCCCAGGTATATTCCATCCCGTATATATATACACATCGACTGACAGTCAGTCACTCAGTATCGTATAAGGCCAATCCAGTCCTAGGGTAATTTACTCCCCAAATGTAAATGATACGGACAAGATCCATATCCAGGGAAATATTCATCACAATACAAATAAGTAAGGCAAGTCCATGCCCTGGAAAGTCCATCCCGAATATATAATCATCTACGCTCACTGGGGGTGTGTATAGACTCCGGAGGGGCTCCTTCAGCCCAAGCCCTATATAAAGCCGATATGGACTACTGCGGCGTGCAATCCGATCCCATAATAATAATAAAGCCTATAAGGCCTGCTACAGGTGGGCAACCCCGATCCATATAATAGTAAAGCCTATAAGTCCTACTGCAGGCGAACATCCCCGATCCATATAATAATAATATATATATAAAGCCAATATGGCCTGCTGTGGCGCGCAACTCGATCCCATAAATATCCTCACAATGGATGAATATGACTGAGTGTGAAATGTACATTTTAAAAATAATTAATTCAACATCAACACGACCCTATGGGTCTCAAAATATCGGCACCTAGCCTAAATATGATCTTTAATAAGAGCCTTAGCTCAATTTCTCTAACACGTGGGAAATGTTCAGATAATTATATGATTCTTCAATTTTTAGTGACTTCACAGAATTTATTCAAGTCACAATTTCAATAGTGCACGTCCACACGCTCGTCAACTATCGTGTGCGGTACCTCCAAACAATTTATATAATACCAATTCGGGGATTCATACCCTCAAAATTAAGTTTAGAAGTGTTACTTACCTCAAAGCCGCGTAATTTCTTATTCCGCTATGCCCTTGCCTCGTGAATTGGTCCCCAAACATCCCGAATCTAGCCACAAGCAGTACAATACAATCAATATAGGATAAAGGAATCAATTCCACAAATAAATACGAAATTATAGCCAAAAATACAAAACCGGCTCAAACTCGGCCCCTAGGCCCACGTCTCGAAATCCGACAAAAGTTACAAAACCCGAAAGCCCATTCACTCACGAGTCTAACCATACCAATTTTATTCAAATCTGATAACAAAATCCCATTCAAAACCTCAAAATTCTAGTCCAAGAACTCTTCCTCATTTTCCCCAAATTTCCATCTCAAAACTCTAATTAAATGATGAAAACAATGATATATTCGTATATATTGACCAAATCCGAGTTAGAATCACTTGCCCCCATGTTTTTCCTTGAGAATCTCTCAAAAATCGCCTCTCCCCAAGCTCCAATTTGTCAAAAATAGAAAATGGGACGAAACCCCCGTTTTATAATTTAAGGTTTTTGTCCAGGCGCTGCCCTCGATTTCCTGTCCTCGATTTTCCTGACCTCGATTTCCTGACTTCGATTTCCTGACCTCAATTTCCTAACCTCGATTTCCTGACATCGATTTCCAGCCTCGATTTTGTTTTTCCAACCTCGATTTTCCAACAGAAATTTCCGGCAGTAACATTTCAGCAGCTATTTAATTCTAAATTTTGATCCGTTAACCATCCGAAACTTACCCGAGGCCCTCGGGACCTCAACCAAATACATCAACAAGTACTAAAACATCATACGAACATACTTGAAACCTCAAATCCCATAAAACAACGCTAAAATCACGAATCATACATGTATACAGTCAGAACCGAGTTTGCATTTCGTATGAATAATCGAGATTGGAACATGATAGAATAAGGTTCAACTTCGTGTAATATCAAGCCATGATACGAAGTTAGGTTACGGAGCTCGAGAGCCAGAGGTCGAATAAAATAGAGACCAGTCAAGTTCGAGATCGGCCAAGATCGGGATCGGGCTAAATAGAGATCGGTCAAGATCGAGATCGGCTAAGATCAAGGTCGAGCAAAATAGAGACCGTTCAAGATCGAGATCAGGCTAAATACAGACCGATCGAGGCCGAGATCAGCCTTGATCGAGGAAAGTTTATCGAACCAAAAAACAAAAAGCATGAATATCCGTAATTGGGCGAGAATCTCGGCGGAAATCACGGCGTATATCAATGAGAGGCCAATTAATTAATCTATCATGGGATTCCTTGCTGTATTTAAAAAATTATATTAAGAATAGAACCTCACCACTATATAAAGGGGGTGTGATTATTTGTAAGGGAGATTCATTCAGATTCATAGAACATAAAGAAATATACTATCTGTTTTTTTTGTTTTTTAGTCATATTATTCTCCTATCAGTTACTCTCCATTCAGTTTGAGGGTGATAAAACCTGAAGGCTTAGGCTAATTCATTCATTCGTTTTGCATTCATTTCTTTTGCAGTCTATTTCAATATTCATTTATATATTTTCTTAATTTGTATCGAATTATACTATATATCCTTAGAACCGCATATAAATTCAATTGTCATCCGTTTTTCGGATAAACAATTTGGCGCCCACCGTGGGGCTAAGGATAATAGTGGTTATTTGATACAAATCTTTGTAAAACACACCATTTTACATTTGAACCTCGATTTCCTAACCTCGATTTTTACACCTCGATTTCCTGACCTCGATTTTCAGTCTTCGATTTCCAGGCTCAATTTTTCCAGCCTCAATTTATTTTTTCTAGCCTCGATTTTCCAGCAGCTATTTAATTCCAAATTTTGATCCGTTAACCATCCGAAACTCACCCGAGATCCTCAAGACCTCAACCAAATACACCAACAAGTAGTAAAACATGATACGAACTTAGTTGAAACTTCAAATCCCATACAATAACGCTAAAACTACGAATCATACCCCAATTCAAGCTTAAGGAACTTAAGAATTTCCAACTTCTACATTCGATGCCGAAACCTATCAAATCAATTCCGATTGACCTAACATTTTGCACACAAGTCATAAATGATATAATAGATCTATGAAAATTTATCAGAACTGGATTCCGACCCCGATATCAAAAAATCAACTCCCCGGTCAAACTTTCCAAAAATTCAACTTTCGCCATTTCAAGCCAAATTCCACTATGGACTTCAAAAAATATTTCCGAACACGCTTCTAAGTCCAAAATTACCATACAGAACTATTGGAATCATCAAAACTCTATTCTTGGGTCGTTTACACATAAGTCGACATCCAGTGACTATTTCAACTTAACTTTAAACCTTGAAACTAAGTGTTCCAATTCATTCCTAAAACCTCACCGGACCCAAACTAATCACCTCGGCAAGTCACATAATAACTGTGAAGCATAAATTAAGCAGTAAATGGGGAAATGTGGCTACAACTCTCAAAATGACTGGCTGGATCGTTACAAGCAAGCACATCATTGCTAGGCACCACATTATTATTTTCGCCGTGATAGCCTGATTCACCGTCAACATTCAAGTGAGCCGACTGAGAGTTTGGTATTTTTAGTCTGACCTGAAGTTAAGATTTAAAAGAACAGGCGTAAAATAGGGTGTGTTATGGAGATTCATGTCAAATCACCACTATTATCCTTTGCCCCACATTGGGAGCCATACTATTTACCCCAAAATTAGGCAACAATTAAATTTGTACGCGGTTTAAAGGATATGTGATTTAATTCAACATAAATAATAAAAAATAACAGATAATTGAATTAATGGTGATATAAACGATTAAACCAATCGCAATGTTAAGAGTCTTAAGACCATGACAAATCTTAGATTGAATAATGAGCTCGTCCTCGGTTGTACCCTCGGTTCAAGCCCAATCATGAATAAAGAACAGAACAAGTGAATAATGCCTTTAACAATGGCTAGAAATAAATTTTATTGCTTTGAATTGCGTGTTACCATGTGTGAGAGTCTAACTAAAGAAAAACTTACCATTTATATAGTAGGAGAGTTTCAGTCATAGTATAAGTCTAAAAATGTAAAAATCTTCTTTTTCTGGTAATTGTTAGTCCATAATCGACATCGAGCGAGATTCACCTTGTGATATTCGGTTGAGGGCGAGTATTACGGCCCTCTATCCGTCATGCATAACCGTTCACCGTATCTCCCGAGGTCGAGAACTTATACTCGGCCCGGGGTGCATCGCTTTACAATGTCCGATGTCAGATATACTGTTCACTCTTCATAGGTCTCGATACGAAGGGTCTCCGACTTCGATTACAATCTCGCGGATCCGTGCTCCCCTTCGTTCTTTCATCAGGGAATCGGGATAGACAGTGCCCCGATTTCACCCGTACACAAACTCAACTTCAAAAACTAGCTTGTAATCAGGTGGGAATTGCCCAACACGAGAGAATTAAGGTCGAAGATACAAACATGTGAGGAATGGACTAATAACAAGGAGATAATAACTCATGAAACTGTAACATCATCAGTTCGAATATCTTGGTTGTTTTCCAGCAATTGAAGGGTCAATTCGAAAGGGAACTAAACAGGGATCAGGGGTCAGGTGCTGTGCCAGTGGAGAAAGGTAGAAAAAAAAAAGTGAAACTGTACTGAAAGTAAAGAACGTCAAAAGGACAAAAACAAACAAATCATTACGGATGACGGAGCCACTAGAACATGGGTTAAGTGGTGGGGAAAATGGTGTTCGGTGGATCGAAAGAAGAAAGAATATGTACATAATAAAATATGTTATTTTCATTCTACAGAGAAATTAGGTCAGGGGTAGAAAAGTGGTGAAGAAACTCCTTGTGTGTCTCTTTCTTTCTATTTTTTGATTTAACTTTTATGTACTAACAAATTTTTTTTTTAAAGATACTATTCCTTTCAGTTTATGTGAACCTATTTTCTTTTTGGTCTGTTCCAAAAAGAATGACTTCTTTCTAAATTTGAAAATAATTTTACTTAAATTTATAATTCTATCCTTAATAAAAAAAATTATAATCACACAAATACTCTGGCCCCTTTTTGAATTGTTTAGGACCACAAATTCCAAAAGTCTTATTTTTTCTTAAACTTCATGCTCAGTCAATCAGGTTCACATAAATTGGAACATCGAGAGTAATTACTATTCTTTCCATTTTAATTTATATAATACACTTTGATTGAGCGTAATTAAAAGAGAAAGAAATTATTTTGCTATTTATTATCTAAAATGAACTATAAGTATGTGTATGACTATAGGGTAATAGTTGTGCAGTTGTCGATAGCAAATTAAACTGGTTTCTAGAATGTAATCACTTGCGAAAATGTGAATTATGTCCAGTAACGCTTGATGTTCTAATGGGATAACTGCCACAAGTGGATTTAGCGTTGCCAATAACCTTGTCTTTCCTTCCGGTACGTTCCAAAAAAATGAAGTTGCCTATATTTGAAATTCTGTAACAATAGTACTTAATTTTTAATTTTATTCTTAATAATATAGCATATATATTTAAGATCATAAATTCTAGTTTATTTTATGTACCATGGAATTAGACAAATTTTCATTGGTATTTACAAATCAGAAGAAATGGAATATGGTTGAAACACAACTCAATATATACACTCTGCTATACATAATACACCAACGAGGCCAGCTCTTAGATCAGTAGTACTCCGATTCCCTAATATAAAGGTAATCCCACTACCATACGAATTGGCTTAGGAGGCGAAGGCGGCGGCCGCGGCGGTTTCTGCACCTCTACAACCACATTTTCCGGTCGGGGAGGCTGACATGGACATGGCAATGCTATGAATTTCGGAATTTGATCGCCTGGCATCAACACTGCAGGCATGCTTTGGCTTTGGTTCTGCTTTTCACTCTGTAAAACAGAGAATGAACGAAGTTTTAGCCATAAGTTTTATGACAGAACAGTCGATTGTCCGTGACTGTGTCTAGTTGGATCAATAAGTTACCCTCATAAAACAATTAAAATAAAATGTTTATTAATGCTAAAATAAAGAGCTAGACTAGGGTTGAAGACTAGCTCATTTCGGAGAAAAAATTGATGAAGTGAATTAAAGTACGTAAATGTTATGATGAGTTGGAGTCTCTTTATTGGATAAACAAAAATATTTTCTTGAATTTGAGACGTGTGGCATTTGTTTCAAAATTTTGGGAAATTTAAGTTTCTCTTATTTATTTTTCTAAAAACTGAAGAATTTCCTTTAGCAAGCGCGGACGATATTTTTGAAGTTGAAAAAAAAAATTGAAGTTAAGATTGAAAAAAAGAAAGTATTTGGATGTTTGGACATGAAGTTGAAATTATGCGCGTGCAATTGGAATTAAATATTCGAAATTTTTTGAAATTAATCGTAACAAGTTTCCATCTTTTCCATCCAAATGCAAGAGATCTTACCATGTGGTGGGTGCGTTTGGGTTTCAAGGATGCATCAGAATCATCGCCGGCTTCGAGGTCGGATAAAGATCGACGACGGAGCGAACGAATTTTGTCCCAGTGATAGCAGCAAGAAAAGACGCCACTCAAACTGAAAATAACAAGCAAAAGAAGAGCAGTGCCAAGAGGAAATCCTAGAGATGGCCGAGATGATGAGTCCGCAACATGGGGCGGTGTATAATACTGAGAACTCTCCATTTTTTGTTCTGTAACAACAACAACAACAACTTAATGAAATACTACTCACTCCTCCCCGCATCCAATGCACAAACCAAAAATGATAGTATATATATTCAGCTTAAAATAACAATATGAATGCTGTGGTTTAAGAACAAATTAAAAGCTTGAAAGTGAAGGTGGATTTGGTTGAATTGTGACACCGAGTACAGAGAAAGGAGTGGGGGGTAAGAATTAATTTATAGACAAGGTAGAGACGTAAAAGTGTGTACGTGTAAAGGTACATTTGCTGTCCGGGCCGAGGTACGGAAGGAAAAGTTGATGGGGGCCTACTATTGCTTAGGTGCCGAGCATGATCCCTCTCTATGGCCTACTGCATATCAACCTACTGCATTATGTATTCGTTTAATTATTTGGTTGGGAATAAATCATAAAATTTAAAGCATCGAACGTTGGTTTGAAGTGTATTTCATCTCTTACTTAAATGTTTAAACTTTTAGATTATGCAATAAACATAATTTGTATAAGCTTAAAACTGGGCCCGTCCAATTTAACTATTTGACCGAGACCGGGAGTTTGCATCGAAAGATGGCCTCGTAACGGAATAGGCCATATCACGAGGATAAGGTACCGAGTTCAGAACCGAGATACCGGTCAAGATCGAGGCTAGTAGCGATCGAAACCAAACAAGACAGACATCGAGCAAGATCGAAGATAGCACAATAACAGAAAGGCGAAATATCCGTGACTGGTCGAGGATCATGGCGTAAATCTCGGAATGGATCAAATCAGAAACGGTTAATTAGCTAATCATGGGATTTCCTTCTATAATTAGAGTTATACCATAAGTATAACTCCTCTACTATATAAAGGGGAGTATTAACCATTTGTAACACATTATTCTCACGTAAAAAGCCGATATAACGCTCTATCTTTAGCTTATACTTTCCTGTTCATTAGCTTGTTTTATTTTTAACTATTTTGGTATCAATCAGTTCGAGGGCACCCTAGCTCGAGGGTTGAATTCCGTTTCAATACTGGCTCGCTTTATTTTATAGTTCATTTCTGTTATTAATCTTCATATTTATCTATCGGTATTAAGTGAAATCGCGTATCCTTATAACCTCATTATAAGTTTAATTGTTATCCAATTTCAAGGGTAAACAGTTTGGCGTCCACAGTGGGGCTAAGGATAATAGTGATTGCTTAATACTAATTTTGATAACACACACTGCTTTACACTTGTTCTCGTAAGAATCTTTCTTTTCAAGATAAACATGTCAAACTCGCAAACAGCGCCTACACATGGTGACAACAACCTCGGATTTCACGGGGAAAACGACAACATAACCGCCCCAGGAATCGAGGTGCCTCAGGTCAACCTCGAGTGAGCACCAATTGCAAATCTCGTCGATGTCAGTTCACATGTGGCCCTAAATGCAAATTTAGGCGTTGAGCCCGAAGGTAGTATACGTAGGAAAGTTCGATCAGGTGGTCGAGGTATGCAGGGCGGAGAAGATGGTGGAGTAAGTCTCCAATTGATATTCGAAATGTTACAGGCTCAAGAAGCCGTTATAGCACAACTACAAAATCAGCACCGAACACCAAGTAGGATCGAACCAGAAGTCGTTCACAGGTCTGGACCTATGCCAGAAAGGTCGAACGCCAACAAATCGGGGACTGACCCCGCCATTATGAAAATGTTCGAAGAGCTCACTAAACGGATTGAATCGGGAGAAAAGAAAATCGAGGCAAATGACAAGAAAGTGGAGACATACAACTCCCGGGTTGACCAAATACTAGGGGCACTGCCGATTCTAAAAGGTATGGATTCA
The DNA here is from genome assembly GCA_000715115.1 of Nicotiana otophora. NCBI lineage: Eukaryota > Viridiplantae > Streptophyta > Magnoliopsida > Solanales > Solanaceae > Nicotiana > Nicotiana otophora. The sequence goes on from AWOL01S0001347.1 coordinate 79,187, forward strand.
AAGAAATTTGTACAGAAGCCCTTCCCACCAAGTACGGCACCAAAACCGATTCCGAAGAAGTTTTGAATGACGGAAATTCCTAAGTACAATGGGACTACCGACCCTAATGAACATGTCACTTCTTATACATGCGCAATAAAGGGAAATAACTTAGAAGACGATGAGATTGAATCCATTCTACTTAAGAAATTTAGAGAAACCTTGTCGAAAGGAGCAATGATTTGGTACCACAATTTGCCGCCTAATTCCATCGATTCCTTCTCCATGCTTGCAGACTCCTTCGTAAAGGCACATGCCAGAGCAATAAAGGTTGCGACTAGAAAATCGGACCTCTTTAAGGTAAAACAAAAAGACAACGAAATGTTAAGGGAATTCGTGTCTCGGTTTCAGATGGAACAGATGGAACTACCACCAGTCACAGATGATTGGGCTGTTCAGGCCTTTACTCAAGGTTTGAATGAACGAAGTTCGGTCGCATCACGATAGCTAAAACTAAATTTAATTGAATATCCAACGGTAACCTGTGCCGATGTATATAATCGGTACCAGTCGAAGATCAGGGTCGAGGATGATCAATTGGGGACCCCTTCCGATTTCGCTTATCCAAACAGGCCCGTCAGCAGAACTCAAAGAGATATCTATAGAGAACCCTAATCGAGCAGAGATCGGTATCTACCATACAATGCAGATCATAGAAACAGCGGCCCAGGATGCAATCTCATCTGAAATGATCGAAGGAACGATCGAAGACCGAGCTCTTGAGGGCTCATGAGCAAAAGTGGCTTCGATAAACATGCCAATCCCACAGAAGCACCACGATTGTTAGAATACAACTTCAGCATCGACGCATCAGGTATTGTGTCAGCCATTGGGAGAATCAAAGATACTAGATGGCCCAGACCCCTACAAACCGATCCATCCCAAAGGAACCCCAATTAAACATGCAAATACCATGGTACACATGGTTATAAAATCGAAGACTGCAGATAACTAAGGGTGGAGGTGGCCCGTCTATTCAACGAGGGTCACTTTCGAGAATTCTTGAGCGACCGAGCTAGAAACCATTTCAAAGATAGAGACGCAAACAGGAAAAATGAGCAAGAAGAACCACAACACATGATTCACATGATCGTTGGTGGGGTCGATATTCCACAAGGGCCCGCGTTCAAACGCACTAAAATATCAATCACCAGATATAACCAAACTCGAGACTATGTGTCAGAAGGCACTTTATCATTCAATGATGAGGAAGCATGAGGGATCTCACAACCCCACAATGATGCTTTGGTAATCTCTATCCTTATGAATAAAATTCAGGTTAAACGTGTTTTAATTGATCCGGGAAGCTCGGCCAATATTATTCGATCGAGGGTCGTGGAGAAGCTTGGCCTACAAGATCAGATCGTACCCGCAGCTCGGGTTCTCAATGGCTTTAACATGACAAGCAAAACAACTAAAGGTGAAATCATCCTACGAGTAAATATAGCCGGAATTATTCAAGAAACAAAGTTCCATGTGATCGAAGGCGATATGAGATACAACACACTGCTTAGAAGACCCTGGATTCACAATACGAGGACGGAGAAGCAGGGAACGGACGAAGACGATGACTATTAGATCCCTCGATCCTTCATAATCCCCAAGGATTCCGACGCCACCAAATCGACGGTCGAGGAGCTGGAGCAAGTCGTACTGATCTAGCATCTACCCGATCGAAAGGTATACCTAGGTACGGGGTTAATCCCCGAGCTCAGGGAAAAACTCATCAAATTTCTTATCAATAATATGGATTGTTTTGCTTGGTCCCATTTAGATTTGACAGGGTCCCGCCGGAAATCGCTGTACATCGACTGAGCTTGGACCCGAAGTTCCGCCTGATAAAACAAAAGAGAAGACCCCAGTCAGAGGTAAAACATGCATTCACTAAGGACGAGGTAACCAAACTTCTCAAAATAGGATCCATTCGGGAGGTAAAATATCCCGAATGGTTAGCAAACGTAGTCGTAGTCCCTAAAAAGGGAAATAAACCTAGAATGTGTGTAAACTATAAAGATTTAAACAAAGCATGTCCTAAAGACTCTTTTCCTCTGCCAAATATCGATCGCATGATCGATTCCACGGCCGGCCACGAGATCCTTAGTTTTCTCGATGCCTACTCCGGGTACAATCAAATACAAATGAACCCGGAGGATCAGGAAAATACTTCGTTTATCACTAAGTACGGCACCTATTGTTATAATGTAATGTTGTTTGGACTAAAACATACTGGTACCACTTATCAACACTTAGTAAATCGAATGTTCTAAGAACAAATAGGTAACTCAATAGAAGTTTATATTGACTATATGCTAGTTAAGTCCCTGCGAGCAAAGGACTATTTGACACATTTGCAGGAAACCTTCGATATACTAAGGGAATACAACATGAAACTCAACCCAGAGAAATGTGCATTCGGGGTCGGCTCAGGCAAATTCCTCGGCTTTATGGTATCAAATCTGGTTATTGAAATCAATCCCGATATGATCAAGGCGATCGAAGACATCACAATCGTGGATAATGTTAAGGTCGTGCAAAGGTTAACAGGGCGCATAGCCGCCCTAGGCCGATTCATCTCAAAGTCTTCAGATAGAAGTCACAGGTTCTTCTCACTGCTCAAAAAGAAGAACAATTTTGCACGGACCCCAGAATGCCAACAAATATTGGAAGAACTAAAGTGGTACCTCTCGAGCCCGCCACTACTTCATACTCCAAAAGTGGACGAGCAACTATACTTGTACTTAGCAGTCTCGAAAATCGCAGTAAGTGGGGTCCTAGTTCGAGAAGAGCAAGGTACGCAATTTCTTGTTTATTATGTTAGTTGAACTCTAGGTGAGGTTCAGACCCGGTACCCATACTTAAAAAAATTAACGCTTGCCCTAATAAGTGCCTCTAGGAAATTAAAACCATATTTTCAGTGTCATCCGATCTGCGTGGTGACTACTTATCCTATTCGCAATATTTTGCATAAGCCCAAACTTTCGGGCCGATTGGCTAAATGGGCCGTCGAGATCAGTGGGTACGATATCGAGTATCGACCCCGAACGACCATCAAGTCTCAAATGATAGCGGACTTCGTGGCCGACTTTATGCCAACCCTTGTACCCGAGGTCGAAAAGGAACTATTAATAAAGTCGGGTACATCATCGGGGTTGTGGACTCTCTTCATAGACGGTGCTTCAAACGTGAAGGGGTCCGGGTTAGGCATCATTTTGAAGCCACTCACGGGTAATACGATTACACAAGCTATCGAAACTGCCAAGTTAACTAACAATGGGGCCGAGTATGAGGCCATGATTGTAGGTCTTGAGCAAGCTAAAGGTTTGGGAGCAGAAGTCATCGAGGCAAAATGTGACTCCTTGCTTGTGGTAAACCAAGTCAACAGAACCTTCGAGGTTTGAGAAGATCGAATGCAGAGATACTTGGACAAACTACAGGTGACTCTAGATCGGTTCAAAGAATGGACTCTGCAGCATGTGCCTCGGGAACAAAATAGCGAGGCCGATGCCCTCGCAAATTTGGGGTAATCAGTCGAAGACGATGAGATCAACTCAGGGACTCTCGTACAACTTTCAAGGTCAGTAATCGAAGAAGGCCACCCCAAAATCAACTCCATAAACCTAACCTGGGATTGGAGGAACAAATATATCGAATACCTAAAGAACGAGAAGCTTCCATCGGACCCTAGGGAATCGAGGACTCTACGTACGAAGGCCGCACGATTCACATTGGCCGAAGATTGAACATTGTATAGAAGGATGTTCGATGGACCATTGGCAATATGTTTGGGACCAGAGATACCAACTACGTTCTACGAGAAATCCACGAGGGCACTTGTGAAAATCATTCCGGTGCCAAATCATTGGTTCACAAAGTCATCAGAGCAGGATACTATTGGGCCGATATGGAAAAAGATACAAAAGCGTTTGTTCGAAAGTGCGGCAAATGTCAAAGGTATGCGCCGATGATTCACCAACCCGGAGAGCAAATCCACTTAGTCTTATCCCCATGGACATTCATGAAGTGGGGAATGGATATCGTCGTCCCACTGCTATCGGCCCCAGGTAAAGCTAAATTTATGTTTATAACTGACTATTTCTCTAAGTGGGTTGAAGCGCAGGCTTTCAAGAAAATTAGAGAGAAGGAAGTCATAGACTTCATATGGGACCACATTATATGTCGATTCGGGATGCCTGCCGAGATCGTATGCGATAATGGAAAGCAGTTCTTCGGCAGCAAAGTGACAAAATTTCTCGAAGATCACAAAATAAAAAGAATGCTGTCGACGCCATATCATCCTAGTGGGAACAGACAGGCCGAATGGACAAACAAAACCATCATTCAAAATCTAAAGAAAAGATTGAATGACGCTAAGGGAAAATGGAGATAAATATTGCCCGAAGTCCTTTGGGCGTATCGAACAACGTCAAAATCCAGTACGGGGGCAACACCATTTTCTTTAGTATACGGCGCCGAAGCTTTGATCTCGGTTGAAGTAGGGGAACCCAGCGTCAGATTTTGATATGCAATGGAAGAGTCAAATCACGAGGCTATGAATACAATCCTCGAATTGCTAGATGAAAAATGGGAAGCTGCCCTCGTTCGAATGGCAGCACAGAAACAGCGGATCGAAAGGTACTACAATCGAATATCCAATCTTCGACACTTCAAAATAGGGGACTTGGTTCTGAGGAAGGTCACCCTTAATACTCGAGACCCAAACGAAGGAAAACTTGGTCTGAACTGGGAGAGACCGTATCAAGTCCTCGACATCGTCGGAAAAGGATCCTACAAACTTGGCACTATGAACGACGAACAATTACCAAACAATTGGAACATATCACTCCTCAAACGATATTACTGCTAAGGTATGACTTTCTCCATTTTCGTTTATATTTTATACTAACCATTTGCAGATGTTTGATCGAAGACATCAGAGGATTCTTCAAGCACAAAGTCCTTAGGTCTGAAAGCACACGTTGCACTCTTTTTTCCTTAGACCGGTTTTTGTCCCAAATGGGTTTTCCCGGAGAGGTTTTTAACGAGGCAACCATTGTTCGTGCTAACTTAGAGAAATTCAACAGTATCCGAGGCTCCTTTACGATCAACCTCGAATACTGAGGGCAACACCTTCGGATACTTACAATTAAAATACTTCGTGTCGATAGGGTCTCGATAGGTAAATTTTGTAGAGGACCAAACGGTCAAATGAACCGTGTCCATATAGATTACTTGAACCTTAATGGAAAAACACGTATGCATGTATAATCTATTGAAATAAGTATTTTGCATTACCAGATGTTCCATGGTTCAGAAAAATTTATACTTTACAATTTCATACTTATGATCTATTGTGGAAACTGGCTTAAGGGCCGATCACAACTGAAGTTGAAACAATTTACCCGATACTCGGGGACTGCCGTCCAAAAAATTGACATGATGGAATTACTAAACCTCGAAATCGTAAGACCTTAAAAAGGCAATCCTCAATTTTATAGGCCACGGCCACCCCACTCGGGGACTGATACTTCGAACAAGTTCGAAGTATAATAGGGGAACAAACCTAAAAGTCAAATCCCAAGTTAAAGGCTACGGCCAAATTAACACGATTTAGAGACGTCCGATTCCCGTTATTAAATAGGCCTTCGAATATTTTCACAACCTGGTTAAAAAGGCTACCCTCGACTAAATTTCTAAGGGTCTAGATAATATCGACCCTCGAAAACCCTAATGGGTACAAAGTCGTTCGAACTCCCGAATAAATTCTTTATTTTATGCTAATGCATTACGAAACAAAGGGTCTCAATAATATCGATCCTTGAAAACCCTAATGGGTACAAAGTCATTCAAACTCTCGAACAAATTCTTTATTTTATGTTAAGGTATTACGAAACAAAGGGTCTCGATAATATCGATCCTTGAAAATCCTAATGGGTACGGAACCGTTCGAACTCTCGAGCAAACCCTTTATTTCGTGTTAAGGCACAACAGAATTTATATGATTAAATAATAAACTTTTCAAGCCGAAAAGGGGGAGAAAGCCATTCTTTTTGCTATGGCTATATCAGCCTAATTCAAGAGCCTAAAGGGCCAGTTTATTTTTGAGAAACCATTCTCACTCAATTAAAACCTAAGGGTCACCCTGCTACGAGTTCGAGCAAGTACTCACTCGATTATAAAAACTACTTCGATCAAATTGCCTAAGCCTCGAACTTATGAACAAAATTTTCATAAGGCATAAACAAAACAAAATTTTCACAAGACATAAATGTAATAAAGACAAGTCGGAAAGGAAAAAGATCTTTATATATATGAGAATATTTACAAGATCCGATCAGGATCCTATACAAAAGATCAAAAGTGAAAAATCCTAAGGTTCCTGATCTTCTCCGGGGGCAGTTTCTTCTCCATCGAGGTCCTCCCCATTCTCGGACCCGCTCTTGCTTCCATCATCATCATCATCATCGGAAGTGGCCAGCGCTCCAGCTTCGGCTTCATGCTCTCTAGCCTTTACTATCTCGTTGGTAAGATCGAAACCTCGAGCGTGAATCTCCTCGAGGGTTTCCCCCCGAGATTGACATTTGGCGAGTTCGGCAATCCAATATGCTTGAGTTTTAGTGGTCTCGGCTACCTCTCTCGCTTGTTCTTGAGCGGCTTCAGCATCGGTCCGGTAGACGACCACGATCGCATCTGCCTCGTCCTTTGCCTTTTCAGCTTCAAATTTGGCCTTGGCAAGTTCGGAAGCCAACCGAGCCTCGAGCTGCTCTATTTTCCTTGCTTGCGCCGAGCTCTTCTCTCTCATGCCTCGAAGCTGACTTACGGCCGACGACAATTTGGATAAAGCAGTCTTTGTTTTCTGTAGTGAAGCGGTCCATGCCTTCTTTCCACCCCAAGGTCTCCGCCTTCATCATATTGACCTCCTCGCGGAGCTGCTCGATCCTCTCTATCTTCTACTGCAGCTGTGAAATTGAAATATTAGCCACCGTTCCCGAATCGATCCCATGAGCTTTTAAGATTTTCATTACCTACTCAATCAGGCCGGTCTGATCTTGGTAAGCCTTGGACAACTTGGCTCGGAGGTCCTTGGTCTCCTTTTCTTTTTGCCCACAGAGAAGTTTAAGGGAATTCCTCTCATCCGTGAGCCCTCGGAGGTCAGCCTCACACTGACTCAGCTCAGCTCTAGATCGAGAAAATGCTTCCCGGTGAAGCGCCGAGTCCTACGCAGAAATAAGAAAAGAAGTTAGACAGGAAGAGAAAAATGAACACAAGCGTAACACCAACAAGGGGAGTTAAGGCTACCCGATTCAGAGCTTGCTGCGCTTCGTTGAAAAGGCTCGATGCCTCGCCCGAGTCCTACTCGAGACCTCCAAGTCATTCAGACCGGTAAAGTAGTCACGGAAGGGGTCCTCCCTTCCATGAGCTCCTTCGATGGAGAGGGTCTTCAAGGCCCGAGCCTCTTGAAGCATCTACTTAGAAAACGAGGGGAGCAGCGGGGAGCCTCCAATTTATATTGCTCTAAGTGAATCACTTGGGGCGTTCTTCTCATCTCGAGTGGCCTCGACAGTCGTACCCACCGTTGACTCAGTGTGGTGGGAGGCATCTTCGATCCTCAATGACTCGGGGACTTCGCCCAAGTATTTTCCTGAGACCCCCTCATCTCGAGACGGAGTCTCTGCAGCCTTCACCGATTCAGTGGCCTTTGGGGCCTCGGTGCTCATTCCTACTCGGGCCACCAGCTCAGAGTCTTCTTCTTCCACTTCTTCATCTTCCTCCCTTAGACGCCGAACAGACTCTTCGGTTAGGAGGATGATGTTCTTCCTCGGCTTACGAGTCTTCTTCTTCTTAGGTTTTGGATCCTCGGAGGGTGAGGACTTTTTCCTCTTTTTGTCCTTTGCCGGTTTTGATGTCGGGATCGAATTCTTCCCCTCACCAGATAGGGGCCTCATAACAGCATCTTTGCCAAGGCCTGTATGAAAGGAAATTAAGTAAGAAATGCTTTGATAAAATCATTAAAGACATGGAAAAGGGGCTTACCATGAGTTTTGGCTTCCCATCGGCCCTTTGATAAGTCACTCCATGAACGCTCGACATACGTAGAGGTCGAGGCCAGTTCCCAAACCCAGCTCTTGAGGTTAGGAATTGCACCGGGCATCCAAGCGACCACTACATCACGGAAAAGGATATCAATGAGAAGAAGCAAAGGAGCAATACAATTAATAGGAGCTAACAGGGGGATTGTACTTACGATTCATATTCCATTTCTCGGGAAATGACATCTTCTCAGCCGGAATTAGGTCGGAAGTCCTCACTCGAACGAACTGGCCCATCTAGCTTCGGTCCTTGTCCTCGTCTATGCTCGAGAACAGCACTTTGGTAGCCCGACGTTGGAGTTTTATTAACCCGCCTCGATAGAGGCGGGGACTGTATAACCTGATGAGGTAGTCGGGGGTGAAAGGCACCCCCTCGACTTTGCTCACGAAGAATCGGAGAAGAATCACAATTCGCCAAAAGAAAGGATATATTTGGCCTAGGGTTATTTGATACTTACGGCATAAATCAACGACGACGGAGTCAAGGGGGCCCAACGTGAAAGGGTAAGTGTAAACACTTAGAAACCCTTCCACATAGGTGGTGATATCCTCTTCGGTGATAGGGATCACCACCTCTTTGCCCTCCCAGTTACAATCTTTCTTTACCTTCTTAAGGTATCCCTCAGTTATCGAGCATATATACATCGACAGTGGCTCGCATCGACCGGGAACCGACGAGGCTATATCTGTCTTAAAATCGGAAGTAAGGACACACCCCCGGGAACACACTCCTCGGGGCACGGCTCCGCTAGTGTCTTGTCGCCGAACGACCGACCGCGATGAAGAAGCGTTTTCCTTTTGAGGAACAGTTTTTGATGTTTTTGCTATTTTTATAAGGATTTGAAGTTAAAAATGATGGAGATGATAAGATTTGGTATTTTGAGAAGAGGTTAGCAGTGAAAATCGTAGATTTGTAGATGAAGAAATTAGAAGATATAAAAAGCTTTGGAGATTGGAAATCTGAAAGTAAAGTTCAAAATGGTGGAGAGAGGGGTTATTTATAAATTTCACAACGACGGTTCAATATTGGCGGTGGCCGACCATCGACTGACGTGCATTTAATGCCTTGGTAACTGTACAGACGGGACGTTTCAGTCACTTCCGCCGCTTACGTCACAAGGATGACATCATGACAGGTCGAGATAGAAAATCGAAGGCTCAATTTATTTCTTGTCATTACACTCCAAAGAAATGAGGGGACTATCTGTATACTGTTAAAATCGGGCTTGCCCGATTTTACTATTTGACCAAGACCGGGAGTTTGCATCGAAGGATGGCCTCGTAACGGAATAAGCCATATCACGAGGATAAGGTACCGAGTTCAGAACCGAGGTACCTGTCAAGATCGAGGCTAGTTGTGATCGAAGCCAAACAAAACAGACATCGAGCAAGATCGAAGATAGCACAATAACAGAAAGGCGAGATATCCGTGACTGGTTGAGGATCACGACGTAAATCTCGGTGACTGGTCGAGGATCATGGCTTAAATCTCGGAACGGATCAAATCAGAAACGGTTAATTAGCTAATCATGGAATTTTCTTCTGTAATTAGAGTTATACCATAAGTATAACACCTCTACTATATAAAGGGGAGTATTAACCATTTGTAACACATTATTCTCACGTAAAAAAGCCAATATAACGCTCTCTCTTTAGCTTATACTTTTTTGTTCATCAGCTTGCTTTATTTTTAACTATTTTGGTATCAATTAGTTCGAGGGCACCCTAGCACGAGGGTTGAATTCCGTTTCAATACTGGTTCGCTTTATTTTGTAGTTCATTTATGTTATTAATCTTCATATTTGTCTATCGGTATTAAGTGAAATCGCCTATCCTTAGAACATCATTATAAGTTTAATTGCTATCCAATTTCAAGGGTAAATAGTACTAAATATCTTGAGTTTATATCTCTTTGTCCCAAAATTAAAAGCATAAAAGAAAATATATTTTACGTATTTAGTTCATGATAAAGATCAAATCCATTCGTGAGGAGATATAGTGAAACACAATCTATTTTACGTAATTAGAAATGAAGTATCTTTGATAGCTTAACCTTTTTAGGTTGTATGGTCACTCGATTCAAGCTCTAATATAGGTATTTCTAGTGTTAGGCATATTGTTAATTTGCTGATCTCGCCCAAATGTAGACACGCTAAGATGGATTGAGTTATGAATGAATCATGTGATTCAACTACATCAAAGCTTGTCGGCATCAATTTACGTTAAACAAAGAGTTAAAATACAAAATAACAACTATGAAATTGAGTTGCTATATAGTTTTCTACAACCTTCCTTTTTGCTCCACCTTTCCTCGCGTCCCTAATAAACTTCTACTCTCTTCTTTTTTCTTTTATACTAGTTAAGTACACGCTGTTGTAAAAATATTAATAATGATTTTACCAGAACGTACGAAATTAATCTCATATATATATTGACACAAATAGACGTCTAAATTTGTCATATCTAATGCTTTCTGTTAACCTGTCAAAGCATAAATAATTGGAAAATTCCACGCTACAAAGAGACGGAATTCTAGTGAAGTGGCGGACGAACTTGCAAAATTTGGAAGAAATCTAGACGTTTTTGAAAGCTTAAGCTTTGTGATGTACTCTAATTATGTATATTCATCTTTTGAACATGATTGTCTAGGTACCATGTATCCTAGCGGACCTAGCCAAATAAAGCTATATATGTACTAATCCTTAGTTACTATTAATAATAAATGGAATGAGATTGCGGGAAGAATTTTCCAAATTGTGTTGAACTGACTTTAGAGTTTGCAGGTGTGTGGAAATTCAGAAAAGGGAAAATGCTGTTCAGCTGGCAAAAACTATGGAAATTGGAAAGTATCTCGGTCCTTTCGCTCTCTTTTAAGGATCTGCTTTCACTGCATGCTTCAACTTGCCTAGTATACTTTCTACTCTCTGTTTTGGACTGGCCTGTAGCATACAGTAGAATTTAGGTTAGCTTGCTTTTATTGTCCTTCATTATTGTTTTAAAGATCTTTTACACAAGCGGCCTCTTGGAAACGTCTTGTTGGTTTAAAATTGCATGAATATGACCCTGCTAGTGTTACGTTATTTAATGTCCTCAAGAATTTATGCTTTCACTATATGGTTATTGGATTGACAAAAATAGTATTTCAAATTAGCTATCTTAACACATTTTGAGAACAAAGACTTAATTACCTTTCGAATTTAAAGCTTAAACGTCTAAATAAGTAAGTAATTGAAAGTTGAAAATTATTAATCAATTTCGAGCTATCTTTTAGGACTAGTACCCTTGTATCCGATCACAGTCAAATTTAAATTTTCCCTCCAAGGGACAAGTTGCGCTCTTTTTCTTCTTCTTTTCCTCATTAAATAGTATCCCTGAAAGAGCATATGCATTCCGCGATTCTCTCCATCTCAAAAGTGCACACTTATTTGTCCACCTAGCTAAAACAAAATGAAGGAATCTGTTCTGCAATTGATTTGTGATTTGATTTTGTTTTATTTTATTACTCCATTGTACGAGTATCACGAACCGATTGTGTGAGAATTGTTTTTTTGTGACATTATTGACATGTGTCTGTTACGCTTTGTTTCAGTACAAAAATACTCTGATATATGGAGGGGCCGAGCTAGCCTTCTGCTTACGGGTTCGGACGAACCTAGTAGTTTTTGTGCAGATCTTGTATTTTTCTTGTGAAATTTATGGAATATGTATAAATTATTATTTTAGAACCCAATAATTTAATAGATCTACAATCTCGAACTCATAAATTTTAAATGATGACGGATATATATACGGACAATAAAACAAAGATTTGATACTCCATTAACCTAAGATAACTTCGATTTTGTATAGTTGTCCAAACATACGGACTTCGTTGAAGAAGTACCTCACAATCATTCTCTGCTTACTCATTGGCAAAGGGTACAGACTTTTATTCTCTTTTAGGTGCAAATACATTGGAACAAGACGCGAGTTGCATAGGAAGTCTTACAATAAATGCAACATTATATATTCAACCTCTAGAACTGCTACTAATTCATTTAAAAAGTTTCTTTTTCTTTTTCTTGATCAGCGTAGAAAGAAGAGCAACATATGCTAAGACCCTCAATTACAGAATTGTAGGAGGTGGGGGGGGACCAACAGTCCAACTAGACATTGAGCCTGTTAAATTTGATGTGTATACTGCAATACTACAGTTAAAAATAAAGAGGAGATAGTTTCAAAAGTTGTGACCCTTTGGGTTCTTAAAGGGGACAGCAGAATTTGGTTACAATAATTTGATCTTCTATTCCTCTACATGACTACAGTGAAAAGATTAAAGAACTGGGGTATGGAACACGTCTTGTCTCAGTCCTCAGACTACATTGCTTCATTAAAGTTGGGATTTAGGACTATATGACGTTAAGTTCAACGACAAAAATAAAAGAATATCTGCCTAAACCAGGTGGGGACCTATCAGGGGCGGAGCTAGAGTGTCCAGAGCGAGTTCGGCCGAACTCAATAGTTTTGATTCGAATTCTGTATTTGTTTTGAAAAATATATTGAATATGTATAAATTATTAATTTAAAACCCAGTAACGAGATTAAAATTTCAAACCCATAAGTTTAAAATTCTAGCTCCGTCCGACCTGCGCAGTACTGACTTACTGTATCCACAAATGATGACTATATGAAATGTCGATACTTGTGGTGTTAGTTTTAGAGATTGCAAAAACCTGAGTTTGCAAACTCTATTTTTGAGCTTTTGACCCAAAAAATATACTACTTGTTTTGAGTTCTTTTTACAGGAAAAGAATAACTTTTTCTGAAGGATTACAAACTTCATTTTTGGAATGTCTGAGAAAATAATCAAAATGGTCCTTAAAGTACAAGAGTTGGATTATTTCAGTCCTTGATATATACCTCTTTATAGAATTATACAAAAGTTGGACACTTCTGAATTTTGATCCTAAACACTGAACTAACGGTACAAGTAAAAAAATAGTAAACCAACAACACTCATCTGCATCTCAATTAAGGTGTTAAAACACAAAACAAAGAACCGTTTTCCTTCATTTTGGGAAGTTATAGTTAACACCTGCATCGAGCTAATTACTCTGCCCTGCTGACTGCAAACACTTACCAGGGAATTATAAAAATTTCATTGGTATTTACAAATCAAAAGGTTGGGAGTTTAGTTGATAACCACAATTCAATATATACACTCTGCTATACACCAATGAGCCGAGTCCCAAATCAGTAATACTCTGCTTATACTAATACAAAGGTAATCCCACCACCATACGAATTGACTTAGGAGGTGAAGGCGGCGACCGCGGCGGCGTCTGAACCTCTACAACCACCTTTCCTGGTCGGGAAGGCTGACATGGACAAGGCAATGCTATGAATTTTGGAACTTGATCACCTGGCATTAACACTGCCGGCAAGATTTGGCTTTGGTTCTGCTTCTCACTCTGTAAAACAGAGAATGAACAAAGTTAATTTTATCCATAAGTCCGATATTGACATAACAATTAATTAGACAAGGGAGAGAAAATATGAAACCACTATAGATCCTCTTAATTTGGGAAGAAATTTTAAAAAGAAAGAAAAAAATTAATTAGACGTGACTGTGTCTAGTTGGATGAATATGTCACATAACATATGTAAATAAAGGTGTTTTAGCGTAACAACGTAGGTGATATTATTTACACAATTTGAAAGGGAATAGAGTAGTGTAAAAGTTCAATTCCAATCTCTCCATCAAACATGAAAAAGACATTTTTTCATGTAATATAATTAGCTCAACCAAAACAATAGAACTTATTGTAAACCTAAACTACATACTAAGAGTTTGAAGTAACCATTTATAATGAATCTAATTTAGTAATATATATATATA
>AWOL01S0001348.1:0-20888 GCA_000715115.1 Nicotiana otophora
GCGGTTGATTTTCAGGAGATTTTGAGGTAGCTACCGTGTTCCGCAGACCTTGTCTCTCCCTCTCTATCTCTTTGTTTACTGTATTTGGTCTCAGACTATTATAAACTATATTTTCCAGACGTGTATTCATATTAGATGCTCATGTACTCAGTGACACCAGATTTTGGGGAGTGTTTGTATTGTATTTAAATATTATATTTTCAATCTTGAGAGAAATTATGGTTTATTGAGATTTTCGGCTTGCCTAGTATTGTGATAGGCGCCATCACGACAGGTGAGATTTTGGGTCGTGACACTAGGGAACTCCATCCCCAATATAAATAAATACGGCAACTCCATGCCTAGGGAACTCCATCCCGAATATAAATAAATAAGGCAACTCCATGCCTAGGGAACTTCATCCCAAAAGTGAATATATATGGCAACTCCCTCTCCACGGAACTCCATTCCAAATATAATATCCACTGCGCTCACTTGGGGCGTGAAGACTTCGGAGGGGCTCCTTCAGCCCAAGCGCTATAATAAGCCAGGTCTAGGCATAAATAAATAAAAACATGTTGCAGCGTATAGCCCGATCCCATAATATCCTCACAAATCAGGCCCTCGACCTCACTCAATCATCAATCTCTCTAGTCTCCCGGACTTACAATGTCATAAAACTAGCCCAAAATGATGATATGATGTATCAATAAATGACAACATAGAGTGAGATATGATATGCAATGAATGAATATGACTGAGTATGAAATTATAGTTTAAACATATAATTCGATAACAATACGACCTATGTGGATCTCAATAACACCGACAAATAGCCTCAGCATGATTTTTAACATGATTCTCAGTTCAGTTTCTTTAACACATGAATGTGCATGGATAATGCCAAAATTATTTGACTAAAAATACCACGGAATGAATTACCTCATAATTTCTACGGAGCATGCCCATATGCCTGTCACCTAGCATGTGCGTCACCTCCAAACAAATCACATAACACGTATATTCAGGGGTTCATACCCTCACCTCTAAGTTTAGAAATGTTACTTACCTCGAACAAGCCGAGTCCAATGTGGAGCAAGCTAAACAATGCTCCAGAAATTCCATTCTGCGCATATCAATCTCCTAATAGCTCAAATCCTGATGATTTCCTTGAAAATCCCTCGAAAATAAGATCGCCACAAATCGAGATTTCTTAATTCAGCTCTTTAGTGATATTAAAACCTACCACTACTCTTACAACTTCAATCTACATCAATATAATTCAATTGGAAAAATATCAGTAAGCAAATTTCCAGATTTTTGGTCATTTAGGCAATTTATCAAACACCTAGAGTACAAGGCATTTTACTACCAACAAGAGATACTAAACCATCCTTTGTCTACAAATAACCTTCTTTAGCATTATTAAAATCATCAATGAACTCACATCCACCCAATTGTTACTAATTAATTCATTACAAAATCTCTACAACACTCAATAATCTAGTTTAAATATTTATGGCTTCAAAGCATCATGCAATAAAGGATAACACTTATTTCTTACTCACATACTCATAATAAATACATGCATATATGCCTAAGGGTGTAGGATTACCTTTTGGAAGAAATCTTGCCAAAACCCTCTTTTGAGTTCTTGAAGATCGAAGGATTTCATGGTGGATTGAGTTAGTTTTAGGGTGGAATTGACGGAATGAAACACCGAATTAGTAGGGATTACTCACCTTGAAGATGGGAGGAGTTGGAGGTCATGAGAGAGTGGAGGAAAACCCCAAAATTTGGCCAAGAGAAATGGGGAAAATGAACCCCCGAAGTGAGTAAATACCATTTTGAGCGCCACAGGTAGCATGGGGCGCTACTAGTGGCCCTGTTTCCAGAACCTCAAACATCCCAATGCCAGAGCTAGCGCCATACGCTACCCTGTGCGCTGGTGATGGGAAGTCTTTTCTATTTCTCCCGAAAATAGTCATAAATCTCTCATACGATATCTGAATACGACGATTGTTTTTTCTATGGCTCCGTAATTTCAATAAGGATCTAATGCTTCAATAAACACTGAATTTAGAGCTCATTTGCTTAAATATTTATGGCTTCAAAGCACCATGCAATAAGGGATAATACTTATTTCTTACTCACATACTCATAATAAATCCATGCATATATGCCTAAGGGTGTAGGATTACCTTTTGGAAGAAATCTTGCCAAAACCCTCTTTTGAGTTCTTGAAGATCGAAGGATTTTATGGTGGATTGAGTTAGTTTTAGGGTGGAATTGATGGAATGAAACACTGAATTAGTAGGGATTACTCACCTTGAAGATGGGAGGAGTTGGAGGTCTTGAGAGAGTGGAGGAAAACCCCAAAATGCAGCCAAGAGAAATGGGGAAAATGAACCCCCGAAGTGAGTAAATAACATTTTGAGCGCCACATATGGCGTGGAGAGCTACCTGTGGCCCTATTTCCAGAACCTCAAAAATCCTAACGCCGGGGCTAGCACCATACGCTACCCTGGGCACTGGTGATGGGAAATCGTTTCTATTTCGCCCAGAAATAGGCATAACTCTCTCATACGATGTCCGAATTCGACGATTCTTTTTTGCTATGGCTTCGTAATTGCAATACGGATCTAATGCGTCAATAAACACTGAATTTGGAGCTCATTTGCTTAATGTGATACCATGTTTTCTTGAAGAAACGACGTCAAAACATTCTATAAATATCCAAATTAAATTCCGGGCATACGCCCGAGTCCAAAATCACCATCCCGACCTTACAGAATCATAAAAACTCTGATCCAAGGTCGATTACAAAAACTCGAGCTTGGTCAAATCTTTCAACTAAAGGCTTCCAACATGAAATTCATTCTTCCGAACTAATCTCGAACCACCTGAAAACGAAAGCCGACAATTCACACACTTCATAATACATCATATGAAGCTATTCAAAACTTCAAATAGTTGAAAGGAGCGTAAATGTTCAAAACGACAAGTCAGGCCGTTACATTCTCTCCCATTTAGACATGCGTTCGTCCTCGAACGTGCCAAGAGTTGTTTCTAAGCCTTAAAATCACTATTCCACCTTACCACATACATACCAGGGGGTGATCCCACGTCACACTATTCCATATAGGCCTGACCAAACAACATAAATGAAGATCATTAATTTAACTTTGGCGCATAAACCTTGGAACCCAATTTCTAACATCCAAAATTCTTTTCAAGACCTGAATCTCACATCTACACACTGTATAAGTCTGAACAAGTTGTATTAAGCCTTAACCATAACCCGAGATATAATCAAATAACATACTACAAAACCCGCATACTCGTAACACCTATTCTCGATCATAGTAACTACTCAAACCCACCAAGTACTAGTATTAAACCCCACATTCCACAGAACCTCGTTCCAAAACCTTCGTACACTGCCGATATTATTCTCCCAAATATACCATAATCAAATTTGATAGTACCCATTCTAGGTCCAATGACCTCATCTCATCAAACACAATCACTTTATTAACATTCAACCCCAACATGACCCAATATTTACAACCAACTCCTCAAATTTTGTGAAAAGAACAACCGTAGGTGCATGTGTCAATTCCTCAAATACCCGGCTCAAATAATATCATAACATGTAGAGGAAAGGAATGACAATTAAATCGGATAAATAATCAAGGAAATTAGTTTCCACACATTGCACGGACAACTCACGTGCAACATGGACAACTCACGTGTCAATGATATCAATATATGAATCCACACGGACAACTCACGTGCGACACAGGCAACTCATGTGTCAATGATATCAATATATGGATCCGCACGGACAACTCACGTGCCAATAACAGCAATAGATAGATCTGTACGAACAAATCACGTGTTGTACAGACAACTCACGTGCTAAAAATATAAATGTCTTGATCCGCACGGACAACTCACGTGCTAAAAATATAAATGTCTTGATCCGCACGGACAACTCACGTGCTAATAATATAAATCGCTTGGCATGGTCACAGGCCGCCAGTCCAAGCATATCATACAAGAGCAATTAAACAAGTACACATGTAGATGATGGATGAAATAAGATGGTTCTCATGCTCTTGGACTGGCATAAATAATACGCTATAGTGTAGGCGTGTGTAAATTGTGCTATCACAGCTCAAAACAGCAAGTTATCGCCGAAATAGTAACTATCACATTTATTCAAGGAATTAGCCTCTTTGTAACCTCATGTATGGCTCAGGTCGTTCTCAACAAAGGTACGAATGTGAGAACATTATAACTTTAAGATTAACAGCCAACTCTAGGCATATCATAGCGTAAGCATTTTCTCGAGCATGGATAAATAGCCCTCCAAATTATAGAACACATGAATCACCGTAGCCGATCCCAACTCCAACACTCGAATGACTAACACATCTTTCATGCACGAACATCCCACGAGGAATACTTCCATAATTCTTCGGTGACACATAGCAATAATTTAAATATCAGCAGTCTATCAACCAGGTGAGTACCTCAATACCGATGAACATCTGTAAGTGAAAACAAAATGCGCCTTTTGAAATGTGCACCCTTCCCGGGGATTACCGAGTAGTTATAGCTTTCATCTAATTATCTGGAACTAACCATTCTGTCCAAAATTCATGACCTTCCCTTCAAGACTGAACTTTCGCCTTATACATGCAAATCTTAATCCCGCACAACACACCACATCTCTCATGCCATCATATGACAAGTACAAGAATCTCATTATCAACTCTGGGTCACCAGGAAATTACATACCCGATCAGTTAAAATCCTTCCTCTTGCTTCCTTCCACGAGAAAATCACAATACACAATATGTTCCCCACACCTGTAGAAACTATGCAGTTCAAACCATGGAAGAAACTATCAAGAAAACCTTGAAATCCATTTGCGCATAACCAAGCTATCAGAACTGAATTCCTCTAACTCGACCAAGCCACGCAAGTCACCAAACCCAAGAATATCTCCACCAAAACATCTATGGAGCCTCACCACATCATAGGTACCCAAAGAACCAATCATACCATACTGGTCCAGCCTACTAATCGTCCTATTTTCTCCGAGTTTCTTCTTAATTACCCTCAAGCTGACACTTCTCCTTGTCAGAACACCACGATCCTTACCCAAAGCTCACTACAAGACATCCTAACATAAAACCACACCTCTCTAAGGCCCATAAATCATTGTATTCGTCTTAAGCACCCCCATAAATACCACAACTAAGACACCCACTCTGAAAGACCTTATGTGAAATTAAAATTGTTCTTCTGTCCTTTCTAATACTGAAATGTAAAATCCATAGTCATACAGAATTACTGCAAGTCCCGGCACCATCCAGTGTAAATAACCGATTCTGGCGATATGCAAATTCCGAAAAAAATTTCAATTGACACATATACATTTTGAATACATTAGAGCCCTTTCGAAAGTCATCCACCCTACTCAAATCTAAATTGCACCGCCCAAACGGGCCGAAAGACACGTGCCTCATTAGAGCAACAACACTCAGGAGTAACCCTACCCTAACACCACCGATCAAGTTCATACTCCGTGTGCACTACATACTTCACAAATAATAACTCACTCATCCCATGATTTTCATATACTCATAAAGTGAAATATAACTCGTATCCAGGAATTTGCTTACTCGAGTCATCCTTGATCTCAACCCCCGCAAGTCATAACGGATCCACAATTATACCTCTAACCCAAAACTAGTATTTAACCTATAACCATGAAATCAAATCGTCAATAGCAGGATCTCCCACTTGGCTCAAATCCATAGAACAAAACATTCCATAACTCACAATGCCCATACTCTATTACTACCATAATACTGCAGTCAGTACAATGAAAATTCTTCTCAAGCTCATGCACCACCAACCATAAAATACCTCAATCATCCTCTAAGCTCGCATTTATTCTCTTGACAGTCAAGTCAACATTTTCAACCAGATTCAAATTCAAATCTCAACACATACACCCTGCTGGTAGAAAAGAAACTCTCCACTCAACATTATAAGGAGCACACCTCTGTATATTACTCTGCATGAGATAAACCACGTGCTTAGCCAAAAATTTTCATCTTGATGTACCCTTTCGTAGCCATAATCACTACACGATCACTTAATCTTCCTAAGTTTGAACTCATCAACATGACATGAAAATCTACTTCGCTCCAGAATTAAACCGCATGACAGATCATTCCACACACTCACAACTCGAGACCGTACGTCACATTAAAACGGAAATCAAGCACCCAATGGCCTATTTTTACATCTCAAGGAAATACTTCTCGTCACATTCAAACCATCTTAACACATCCCGCAGTAACATCATACTTATCATATAGCCATTCAACTGCTTATCGAGCCACAAATTCCACTCATAGGGATACTACCGGACATATGAGTCCAAATGTACAAGTTCACACAACTGAAGCTATTGAGCCTAAGCTGCAGTTTAAACCTGGTCTCGTGTCCTTCAGACTGGCCCATCACCAAAACACAGAATACACATTTCGAACCTCCTTCATGGAATCACAAACCGACGATGCACAGCTAATACTGAGCGCTCACATGCACACATGAATATGTGGAAGGAATTCAAAGAATTATGTTTCAAGCTGAATCAATTTCGCACGCTCAGGAAAGAAAGATGAGAAATTATCCTAAATGTCATGTAGCCTCTCGAAGATAAGTATGGATGTCACCATACAGATCCGCAAGACTCTACTAGACACTTTCTCATGACTTGTAGAACCTATGAACCTAGGGCTCTGATACCAACTTGTCACGACCCAAAATCTAACTAGGCGTGATGGCACCTAACCCAACCCGTTAGGTAAGCCAATTTATAAATATTCGATTCAAATAATATTTGACTGATTCTAATACACTCCTCAAGGACTGGTAGTACAAATTATGAGCTTCAAAGATTAAAATTTACAAAAACTGGTGTGAAATAAAAATACGTCATATGTCTGAAATTTACATGAACAAATTTAAAAATTCAAAAGCTACCTAGAACAAGAGGCAGTTATGACTGGAGCTCAGGTAACTCTTCAGGTCCTGCTACTGTCGTACGAGCAACATCAACATCAGAAATCTGCACGCAAGATGCAGAAATGTAGTATGAGTACAACCGACCCAATGTACTCAATAAGTAACAAACCTAACCTTTGGTTGAAAGTAGTGACGAGTTTGTACCAAGGTTAGAGTCCATAATAATAACATCTCATAACAATAAAATTTGAAACAGCACAAGTAATAACTCAATAATAAAATGCTCAACTCGTATACAATTCGAAAAATAAATATTTTCTTTTCAAGTATAATAGTAAAACTCAAATCTTTTGCCAAAAATCACCGAACATATGAGTAAGTCTGAATCTATATTTTTTCTCAAAACTTTAATGACAGATAAGAAATTTCATTATCAGATGACATAAGGAAATATACTTCTTTATGCCTATATATCAAGTATGCATGTCTAATGCAATGCAGCACAGTGATGAACTCATATACTCACACTCTCATAGCACTCACTCACTCTGTACTGTATATGGCCAATCCAACCCAGGGAAGATCCATCCCGAATATATACATAATAACTGAGATTCAGTCACTCAGTATGTACAGGCCAATCTAGCCTAGGGAATTCCATCCTAAATATAAATAAATAAGGCAACTCCATGCCTAGGAAACTCCATCCCAAATATAAATAAAAAAGACAACTCCATGCCTAGGGAACTCCATCCCAAAAGTAAATATATATGGCAACCCCATCCCAAATATAATATCCACTGCGCTCACTGTGGGGATGCACACTTCGGAGGGGCTCCTTCAGCCCAAGCAAGATAAGCCAGGTCTAGGCATAAATAAATAAAAATATGTTGCAGCGTGTAGCCCGATCCCATAATATCCTCACAATCAGGCACTCGGCCTCACACAATCATTAATCTCTCCAGAAAGTAGCCCAAAATGATGATATGATGTATCAATAAATGAAAACAGAGACTTAGATATGATATGAAATGAATGAATATGACTGAGTATGAAATTACAGTTTAAACATTTAATTCGATAACAATACAACCTTTGTGGGTCTCAATAATACCAGCATATAGCCTCAGCATGATTTTTAACATGATTCTCAGTTCAATTTCTTTAACACAGGAAAGTGCATGGATAATGCCAAGATTATTTGTCTACAAAATTCCTCAGAATCAATTATGTCATAATTGCTACGGAGCACGCCCACACGCCCGTCACCTAGCATGTGTGTCACCTCCAAACAAATCACATAACACGTATATTCATTGTTCATACCCTCAGCTCTAAGTTTAGAAATGTTACTTACCTCGAACAAGCCGAGTCCAATATCGAGCAAGCTAAACAATTCTCTAGAAATTCCATTTTGCGCGTATCAACCTCCGAACAGCTCAAATCCTGTTGATTTCCTTGAAAATCTCTCAAAAATAAGATCGCCACAAATCGATCTTTAATAATTCTGCTCTTTAGTGATATTAAAACCTCCCACTACTCTTACAACTTCAATCTATATCAAAATAATTCAATTGGACCAATATTAGTAAACAAATTTCCAGATATTTTGTCATTTAGGCAATTTATCAAACACCTCGAGTACATAGCATTTTACTACCACTATTAATGGTGTTTCTTCATCCAACAGTCCCTCCTTCCTACCAACAAGAGATACTAAACTGTCCTTTATCTACAAACAAGCTTCTTTATCACCATCAAAATCATCAATGAACTCACATCCACCTAATTGTTACTAATTAATTCATTACAAAATCTCTATAACACTCAATAATCTAGTTTAAATATTTATGGCTTCAAAGCACTATGCAATAAGGGATAATACTTATTTCTTACTCACATACTCATAATAAATCCATGCATATATGCCTAAGGGTGTAAGATTACCTTTTGGAAGAAATCTTGCCAAAACCCTCTTTTGAGATCTTGAAGATAGAATGATTTC
This sequence comes from Nicotiana otophora, assembly GCA_000715115.1. NCBI lineage: Eukaryota > Viridiplantae > Streptophyta > Magnoliopsida > Solanales > Solanaceae > Nicotiana > Nicotiana otophora. The sequence continues at coordinate 9,038 of AWOL01S0001348.1, forward strand.
ATGGTGGATTGAGTTAGTTTTAGGGTGGAATTGATGGAATGAAACACCTAATTAGTAGGGATTACTCACCTTGAAGATGGGAGGAGTTGGAGGTCATGAGAGACTGGAGGAAAACCCCAAATTTCGGCCAAGAGAAATGGGGAAAATGAATCCCCGAAATGAGTAAATAACATTTTGAGCGCCATAGGTAGCATGGGGCGCTACCAGTGGCCCTGTTTCCAGAATCTCAAACATCCCAACGCCAGGGCTAGCGCCATACGCTACCCTGGGCGTTGGTGATGGGAAATCATTTCTATTTCTCCCGAAAATAGGCATAAATCTCTCATACGATGTCTGAATACAACGATTCTTTTTTCTATGGCTCCGTAATTTCAATACGGATCTAATGCTTGAATAAACACTGAATTTAGAGTTCATTTGCTTAATGTGACACCACTTATGCTTGAAGAAATGATGTGAAAACATTGTAGAAATATCCAAATTAAATTATGGGCATACACCCGAGTCCAAAATCACCATCCGGGCCTAACAGAATTATCAAAACTCCGATCCGACTGCAATTACTAAAATGCAAGCTTGCTCAACTCTTTTAACTAAAGGCTTCCAACATGAAATTCATTCTTCCGAACAAATCCTGAAACACCTGAAAATCAAAGTCGACAATTCACACACTTTATAATATATGATGTGAAGCTATTCAAGACTTCAAATAGTTGAAAGGAGCGTAAATGTTCAAAATGACAAGTCGGGTTGTTATAGGTTCAAGTGTGCTGATACCAGACATATGGTGAGAGACCATCCCAGATTTAGGAGGGGTGCACCTCCACAGACTACACAGGCTCAACGAATTCCACAAGGTCCATAGGATGCACATGCCATGCTTATTGCTCTAGTTGCCGCTCCACCTGCGCCACCTGCTAGATACGGAGCTCATCCGGTAGAGGTCGCCCTAGAGAGGGAGGCCAGGCTCATTTCTTTGCATTTCCTAGTAGGACGGAGGTGTTTTCATCGTATGATGCCCTCGCATGTATTGTTCTGATCTGTCATAGGGATGCATTTGTCTTATTTGATTCGGATTCCACCATTCATATGTGTCATCTTACTTTGCTCCATATTTGGATATATCTCCTTCTTTGAGTGTGTATGTATATATGTCCACACCTGTGGGAGATTGTATTGTTGTAGACTATGCTTACGAGTCGTGTTTAGTCACTATTGGTGGTTATGAGACCAGAGTTGATCATTACAACTCGGTATGGTATACTTTGACGTGATCATAGGCATGGATTGGTTGCCGCCCTATCACGCCATTCCGCATTGTAACGCCAAGACCATGGCATTGGCTTTGCCAGGATTGTCGTGGTTAGAGTAGAGGGGCACGTTGGATTTTATTACTAGCATTGTTGTGTCCTTACTGAAGGTGTGGCAAATAGTTGAGAAGGGGTATGAAGCATATCAGACTTCGTAAGGAATATCAGTTCCTACGTTTAGGACTCGGTATAGTCACTATGTGTTTCTAGTGATGTCATGACCAACACCCCAACAACATTTATGCACTTGATGAATGGTAAGTTCCAACCATATCTTGATTCTTTTGTCATCATTTTCATTGAAGACATCTTAGTTTATTCTCACAGCTGGGAGGATCATGAGAAGCACTTGAGGATCATGCTCCAGACCTTGAGGGAGAATAAGTTATATACAAAATTCTCCAAGTGTGAGTTTTGGATTGATTCAGTGGTGTTTTGGGTCACGTGGTATCTAGTAGATTCTCCAAATTCTCAAGGTAGATTCGAAGAAGATTGAGGCAGTTCGGAGTTGGCCAGACCGTCTTCAGCTACTGAGATCTAGAGTTCCCTTGGTTTGGTCTGGATATTATCGCCGCTTTGTAGAGGGTGTCTCGTCCATTGTTGCACCTTTGACTAGATTGATCCAGAAAGGTGCTCCTTTCAGATTGTCTGAGGAGTGTGAGGATAGATTTTAGAATCTCAACACTGCATTGACTATAGCCCCAGTATCTGTGTTGCTAACAGGTTCGGGGTCTTACACCATGTATTATAATGCGTCACGTATTGGGCTTGGCGCGGTGTTGATACAAGACAGTAGGGTAATTGCCTATGTGTCTCGGTTGTTGAAGGTTCATGAGAAGAATTACTAGGTGCATGACTTAGATTTGGTGGCCATTATTTACGCATTGAATATTTGGAAGCACTATCTATACGGCATTCGATGTGAGGTCTATACCGACCATCGGAGTCTACAGCATTTGTTCAAGTAGAGGACCTCAATTTGCGGTTGCGGAGATGGTTAGAGTTGCTGAAAGACTATAATATAACCATACTATATCATTCGGGGAAGGCTAATGTGGTGATCGATTCATTGATTAGGAAGGCGGAGAGTATGGGCAGTTTGGCATATTTACCGGTAGTGGAGAGGCCACTAGCCATGGATGTTAAGTCTTTGGCCAATCATTTTATGAGATTGGACGTTTAGGAGCCTAGCCGGGTTCTTTCTTGTGTGGTTTCTCGGTCTTCTTTGTATGTGCACGTCAGCATGATGACCCCATTTTCTTGTTCTTAAGGACAAAGTGCAGCACGACGATGCCAATGAGGTTTCTATTAGAGATGATGTGGTGTTACCATTGCGGGGTTGGATATTTATGCCCAATGTGGAAGGGTTACGTGAGTTAATCCTTGAGGAGACCCACAGTTCACGGTATTCCATTCATCCGGGTACCCACCAAGATGTATCGGGATTTGAGGCAGCACTGATGGTGGAGAAGAATGAAGAAATATATAGTAGAGTATGTGGCTCAGTGTTTGAACTATCAGCGGGTGAAGTACGAGCATCCGAGGCCGAGCAGTTTGCTTCAGAGACTTGATATTCCCGAGTGGAAGTGGGATCGTGTTACCATGGATTTCATTGTTGGGCTCCTACGGAATTGTGGGTTATTGCGGATAGACTGACCAAGTCTTCACACTTTATTCTGGTTGTGACTACCTATTATTCAGAGCAGCAGGCTCAGATCTATATCCATGAGATTGTTCCTTTTCATGGTGTGTCGGTGTCCATTATCTCTGATCGAGGCACCCAGTTCACATTTCATTTTTGTAGAGTTGTGCGGCGTGAGTTAGGCACACGGGTTGAGCTGTGCGGTATTCCGATCACACCATTCAAATCTCGGAGGATATTTTACCTGTGTGTGTTACTGATTTCGGGGGTTCATAGGATCAGTTTCTACCACTTGCAGAGTTCGCCTACAACAACAATTACCAATTGAGTATTCAGTCGGCTCCTTATTAGGCCTTATATGGGAGACGGTGTCATTCTCCAGTTGGTTGGTTCGAGTCGGGGGAGGCTAGGTTGTTGGGTACCGATTTAGTTCGTGATGCCTTGGAGAAAGTCAAGTTTATTCAAGATCGGCTTCATACAACACAGTCTAAGCAGAAGAGTTATGCTGATTGGAAGGCTTGTGATGTAGTATTCATGGTGGGAGATAGAGTCCTGCTCAAAGTTTCACCCATGAAGGGTATGATGAGGTTCGGGAAGAGGGGCAAGTTGATCCTTAGGTATATCGGTCATTTTGAGATCCTTGAGAGAGTTGGTGAGGTAGCCTACAGACTTGAATTACCGCCCAGCTTATCGTCATTTCACCGGGTGTTCCATGTTTCCATGCTCCAGAAGTATTATGGTGATCCATCCCATGTGTTAGATTTTAGCTCAGTCTAGTTGGACAAGGATTTGACTTATGTTGAGGAGTCTGTGGCTATATTGGAAAGGCAGGTCCGGAAGTTGAGGTCAAAGCATATTGCTTCGGTGAAGGTTCAATGGTGAGGTCAACCGATTAAGGAAGCGACTTGGGAGACTGAGCATGACATACAGAGTCAATATCCTCACCTTTTCAGTACTTCAGGTATGTCTCTATACTCGTTCGAGGGCGAATATTTATTTTAAGAGGGGGAGAATGTAACGACTCGGCCGGTCATCTTGAGTATTGTAGGCACATTCCCTTATTAAGCCTCTTATGTGTTCATTCGTGAATATGTGACTTGCCAGTGTGGTTGGTTTTATTTCGGGTGAGTTTCATAGTGAATTGGGATAATTAGTCCCGAAGTTGGACACTTAAGTTGCAAGAGTTGACCTGGGTTTGACTTGTGAGTAGACGACTCCGAAATGGAGTTTTGATGGTTAAAATAGCTTCATATGATGATTTTGGAGTCAGGACTATGTCTGAATATTGATTTGGAGTTCCATAGGTTAATTTGGTATTTTTGGCGAAAGTTGTAAAGTTGAAGGTTTGGAAGGTTGAGAGGTGTGACCAAGGTTTGACTTTACTGATATAGGGCTTGGATTGTGATTTCAGTAGTTGGTATAGGTCTGTTGTTTCATTTGGGACTTGCATGCAAAATTTGAGGTTATTCGGAGTTGTTTAGGCTTGTTCGGCGCAAGTTTTGAATTTGGAATTGTTTATTAATTCACTAGGCTTGAATTAAGGTATGATTCACCGTACTGATGTTTTGTGTGATTTGAGGCATCAAGCAAGTTCGTGTTATGTTTGGGGTTAGTTAATGTGTTTGGACGGGGTCCCGGGGGCCTCGGGTGTGATTCGGATAGGCTAAGGACCATTCCACCTTGTTTTTGGACTGCTAATGTTCCAGGTCTGGTTTCCTTCTTTGAGCTCGTGACACGGAGGTCGCTTTCGCAAAGGGTTATAGGGGCTGGGCACCCGCCTTCTTAGCATTCGCGTTGGAGCTACGCGTTTGCGAAGCAACCAAATGCTGGGAGGGGCTTAGTCTACGTGTTCGCGAGGTCCAGGCCGTGTTCACGAGGGCTTGGACGTTTGTTTCACCGCCTTTGCGAGATGGAGAACGCGAACGCGAAGGCCTTTTTCTGTGCAGATCATTTTTTGTCTTCACAAACACGATGATGGTCACATGTTCGTGATGCATAGTACCTGGCACATATATAGTACTCTATTTCGAGGGTTTAGTTCATTTTAACATATTTTGAGTTGTAGAGCTCAATTTTGGGCGATTTTGGAAGGGATTTTCACGATTTGGATCGGGATAAGTGTTTTTGACTCGGATTTGTTCATTATTCATGATTCCATCTTTGTTTTTATTATTTAATTTCTTATTTAAATTGGAGAAATTGAGGATTTTGTAAAAACTTTCCTAAACCATAACTTGAGGATTTGAACGTCGATTTGAGGTCGGAATTGGATAATTTCTGAATGGTTGGACTCGTATCGGAATGTTCGAAATTTTTAAGTTTGGTCGGGTTCCGAGGTGTGGACCCGGGGTTGACTTTTTAAGTTGATCCTTTGATTTTTATTAAAGATTGAAACTTTATTATTCGAAATTGCTTCCTATGGCTTGTATTTATGGTATTGAGTTATTTTGATTAGATTCAAGACATCCGGAGTTGGATTTACATGGGAAAAGGCTTATTAGTGGATTGATTTAGCTTTTTTGAGTTAAGTATCCTGCCTAACTTTATGTGGCGGAACTATCCCTTAGGATTTGGGTTGATTGTATTATTTGAATTATGTAGAAGGCATGTACATGAAGCGATGAGTGTGTACACGGGCTTATATGTGATATTTAACCGGTTTACACTCTTAGGTTACTTATAAGCACTTAATTGAAGTTACTATTATTTGTTCTATCTGTCGATGTTAATTTTATTCTCACATGCTTTAATTGAAATTGTCATTACATATTCAAGTTTCTTTCATCAAGTTACTATTATGTGCATTCACTTGTAGTAGTTGTTACATGCTATTCCTTTCATTGTTGCGTTATTCTCATGCATTTAGACTTAGTCGCTATCTTATTCTATCTCATTCATTGTTAAGTTTATGTCATGTACTTGAATTGGAAGTTGTCATTTCGTGAAAATATCTTCATTGTTGAGTTATTGAAGTCGTAGTTGTGAAAACTATTAAAACATTAAGGTTGAAATTGTTAATGGTTCATACATTTTTCCTTATTGAGTTGTTTCTCATTCCTTTGTTGCTATTAAGATTTTCTACACAATGTGGTTGAGCCTTGGGCTACATGTTGTGTTAACGTCGGTATTGTTGAACTTAGCAATGTTGTGGCATATGGGCCCGTGTGGTGGGATTTGATCATTGTGTTGTGATATTGATGCACATGCGTGGTATAAGGATAGGGGTTGATGTGCATGCGGTGATATAAGGATAACTTTATATGCGTGTTGCTAGTAAGGAAATTACTTGAAGTCGCGCTGTGAGATAAGGGGGCTAAAGCGCATGTAGCTATTTCGAAAAAAAATACTTTTTCCAAAAAGTACAAATAGAAGGCACACGCGACGATATAAGGAAGATTGTGATTGTAAATTGTGAAATATGTATATGAGGTGTGGTGCTTCGGTTGTGATTCTTGTTGTACATTCTATGTTAAAAAAAGTTTGTTGGTTGAACGGTTTTGTTATTCCTTCATTTGTTTTACTTGTATCTGACCGTATTTGATTACTTGTTGTTCTTATCATATGATCATTCTTGTTGTCCTTTATTGTTGTAATATCTGTTGTTAGCCTTACATTATTGCACTGCTTTGATGTCAATTATTTCCTTGCATTCCATTATTAGATTATATAATACTTTATTCAGTTTTCTTTGTCCTAGTAGGTGTCTTGACCTGGCCTTGTCACTACTCTACCGAGGTTAGGCTTGATACGTATGTGGTTCCATTGTGGTGTACTCATGCTACGCTTCTGTACATGTTTGTGCATATCCAGGTACTTCCGCTCGTGTCAGATGCCAGTGATTGGACTAGATATTCCAGAGACTTCCGGTATACCTGCTTGACGCCCGCAGGCCTCGGATCACCTTTTACCACGGTCTTTTCTACTTTTATTTTTGCACGAAATAGTGTTGTATTTTGAGACTTCTAATGTAGTTCTTAGATATTAAGACTCAGTTTCACAGATTTTGGGAGATGTTTGATAGTTGTACCATTTGGGTTTTATTATAATAGTTTATCAGTTTAATTGATATTCTTAGATGTTATTTCTCTTAAATTCTGGTGTATGTTAGACTTATCTAGTCTTAGAGACTAGAAGCCATCATGACATTCTAAGGTGGGAATTTGGGGTCTTGAGAAGTTGGTATCAGAGCTCTAGGTTCATAGGTGCTACGAGTGATAAGCGGGTTTAGTAGAGGCTTGCGGATCGGTACAGAGACGTCTGTACTTATCTTCGAGAGGCTAAGAAACTATTAGGAATATTCCACTTCTTTGATTCCTTGTAGTGCGAATTTGTTAATTTCGAAATATGAGCCTTTGTCTTTCTATTCGCTCAGAGATGGGGAGGACACGCACTGCTGCATCAGATGACCAGACACATGTGCCCCCTACTAGAGCCACAAGAGACTGAAGTCGGGGTAAAGGTCGAGGAGGGGCACGTGCGGTAGCCAGAGTACCTGCCCGAGCAGAGATAGAGGAGCCATCAGTAGCTCTGGTAGGGGGATAGGCACCCGAGGAGCCTATTGTTACCCCTTGACTTCTAGAGACCCTAGTACATTTTTTGAATATGTTCGGTACTTTAGCTCAGGCGGGATTGATTCCCCTTGCACCAGCTACGTCTCAAGCTGGGGGAGGATCTTAGACTTCCGCGGACCATTCTAGAGCAGTGGGTCCACATTGATTAGGTTCCGGGTGTCATGCTAGAGCAGCCCATTATTCCAGTTCAGCTTGAGGTTAGGCCAGAGGCATCTGAGAAAGCGTAGAGGAGACTTGAGAGGTTTAAGAAGTATGATCCTCCTACTTACACTGGCGTAGCTACTGAGGATGCGCAGGACTTTCTAGAGAAGTGCCACTGTATTCTCCCCACCATGGGTATTGTGGAGGTAAGCATAGTTGCATTTACTATATTTTAGTTGTCTGGAGTAGTGTATCGGTGGTGGCACGCTTATGAGGAGGGTAGTCCAGCTAATGCAGGCCCACCCATATGGGCTCGATTTTCAAATATGTTTTTGAGAGAGTTTGTTCCCCAGACATTTCTAGATGCATGGCGCAAAGAGTTTGAGCAGTTGCTCAGGGGACTATGTCAGTGTAAAAGTATACCATCAGACCTAGTGAGTTGTCCCGACATGCACTTTCCTTGGTTTCTACAGTTAGAGCGCGAGTTCACAGATTTATCAAGGGGCTCAGCTATGGTCTTAGGTTTAGTACATCTCGAGAGTTGAAGAATGATACTTTGTTTCAGCAGGTGGTAGAGATCACACGGAGGATAGAGGGTATGCGGGGCTGGGAGACAGATGACGGGGAGGCCAAGAGGCCTCGAGGTACTAGAGGATTTAGTGGTGGCCACACTGCATTTTTCAGCCTGTCATGGCAGAGGATATGTGTGTCGCCTAATTCATTCAGCACTTTCAGCTACTAGCAATGCTCTGGCTATTTCGTGGTCTTAGATTTCCCATTATGCACAACCTCTTCCAGTGCACCTCCTGCACGATGTACCTTCATCGGTCAGTCTAGCCGACCAGGCCAGAGTTAGTTTTAGCAGCCACCCCCCACTGAGAGCTTGTTTCAAGTGTGGTTATACCAGACATTTAGTGAGGTACTACCCTAACTTTAGGAGGGGTGCACCTCCACAAACTACACAAGCTCCACGGTACCCATAGTGTCTATAGGGTACACAGGCCATGGTTACTTCTCCAGTTTGTGCTCCACATGTGCCGCCAGCTAGGGTGGAGGTCAGGCGGGTAGAGGTCGCCCTAGATGGGGAGGTCAGGCGCGTTTCTATGTTTTTCTTGGTAGGACGGAGGTGGTTGCATCGGATGTTGTCATCACAGGTATTGTTCCTGTCTGTCATAGGGATACATCAGTCCTATTTGATCCGGATTCCACTTATTCATATGTGTCATCTTACTTTGCTCCGTATTTGGATAAATCCCATGATTGTTTGAGTTCTTACGTATATATGTCCATGCCTATGGGAGATTCTATTGCTATAGACAGTGTTTACGGTCGTGTTTAGTCACTATTAGTAGTTATGAGACCATAGTTGATCTATTACTATGCAGTATGGTAGACTTTGATGTGATCTTAGGCATGGATTGGTTGTCACCCTATCACGCTATTCTGGATTGGCAGGCCAAGACTGTGACATAAGTTATGCCAGGATTAAAGAAGTTAAAAGAACAGCTTCAGAAATTGCTTGATAGTGGTTTCATTCGACCGAGTGTCTTACCTTGGGGTGCTCCAGTTCTGTTTGTGAAGAAGAAGGACGGTACTATAGGGATGTGTATTGATTATAGGAAACTGAACAAAGTTACAATCAAAAATAGGTACCCACTACCGCCCAATGATGACTTATTTGATCAGCTTCCTAGAGTGTTCTCGAAGATTGATTTAAGGTTAGGGTATCATTAGTTGAAGATTCAGGATTTACACATTCCGAAGACTGCATTCAGGACTTGGTATGGTCACTATGAGTTTCTAGTGATGTCATTTGGGCTGACCAATGCCCCAGTAGCATTTATGCACTTGATGAACAGTAAGTTCCATCCATATCTTGATTCTTTCGTCATCGTGTTCATTGACGACATCTGATTGTATCCTTGTACCTGGAGGATCATGAGCAGCACTTGAGGACCATGCTCCAAACCTTGAGGGAGAAGAAGTTACATGCAAAATTCTCGAAGTGTTAGTTTTGGCTTGATTAAGTGGCATTTTTGGGTCATGTGGTATCGAATGAAGGGATTAAGATAGATCAGATGAAGATAAAGGTTATTCAGAGTTGGCCCAAATCGTCCTCAGCTACTGAGATCCAGAATTTCCTTGGTTTGGCCGGATATTATTGTCGTTTTGTAAAGGGTTTCTCGTACGTTGATGCACCTTTGACTAGATTGACCTCGAAGGGTGCTCCTTTAAGATTGTCTGAAGAGTGTTAGAAGAGCTTTCATAAGCTCAAGATTGCATTGATTATAGCCCTAGTGTTGGTGTTGCCTACAGGTTTGGGGTCTTACACCATGTATTGTGATGCATCACGTATTGGGCTTGGCACGGTGTTGATTCAAACATTAAGGTGATTGATTTCCTACACGTCTCGACGGTTGAAGGTTCATGAGAAGAATTACCCTGTGCCTGACTTAGAGTTGGCGACTATTGTTCAAGCATTGAAGATTTGGAGGCATTATATGTACCGCGTTCCATGTGAGGTCTATACCGACCATCGGAGTCTCCAACATCCATTCAAGCAGAAGGACCTCAATTTGCAGAAGCGAAGATGGTTAGAGTTGCTGAAGGACTATGATATCACCATACTATATCATCCGGGAAATGCCAATGTGGTGGTCGATGCATTGAGTAGGAAGGCAGAGAGTATAGGCAGTTTGGCATATTTATCGGTAGCGTAGAGGCCACTAGCAATGGATGTTTAGGCTTTGTCTAATTTTTTGAGATTAGACGTGTCGAAACATAGCTGGGTTTTTGCTTGCATGGTTTCTTGATCTTCTTTGTATGAGCGCATCAGAGCGCGTCAGTATGATGACCCCCATTTGCTTGTCCTTAAGGACACAGTGCAACACGGCCATGCCAAGGAGGTTTCTATTGGAGATGATGGGGAGTTGCAGATGCATGGCCGGTTATATGTGCCCAATATGGATGGGTTGTGTGAGTTGATCCTTGAGGAGGCCCACAGTTCCTCGTATTACATTCATACAAGTGCCGCAAAGATGTATCAGATTTGAGGCAGAACTATTGGTGGAGAATAATGAAGAAATATATAGTAGAGTATGTGGCTCGGTGTTTGAACTGTCAGCATGTGAATTACGAGCATTAGAGGCCGGCGGTTTGCTTCAGAGACTTGATATTTCTGAGTGGAAGTGGGAGTATGTTACCATGGATTTCATTGTTGGGATCCCATGGACTTTGAATAAATTTGATGCATTGTGGGTTATTGTAGATCGAATGACCAAGTCTGCACTATTCATTCTTGTTTTGACTATGTATTATTTAGAGCAGCTGGCTCAGATCTATATCTATGATATTGTTTGTCATCATGGTGTGCCTGTGTCTATTATCTTCGATTGAGGCACGTAGTTTACATTTCATTTCTGGAGAGATATGCAGCTTGAGTTACGCACACGGGTTGAGTTGTGTTCAGTATTTAACCCCCAGACGAACGGGCAGTCCAAGCGCACCATTCATCTCTTGAAAAATATGCTACGTACATGTGTTATGATTTTTGGGGGTTAATGGGATCAGTTTCTACCTCTTGCATAGTTCTCCTACAATTACAGCTACCAATCGAATATTCAGGTGGCTCCTTATGAGGCCTTATATGGGAGGCGGTGTCGTTCTCCGGTTGGTTAGTTCAAGCCGGGGGAGGCTAGATTGTTAGGTACCGATTTGGTTCGTGATGCCATGGAGAGTGTCAAGTTGATTCAGGATGGGCTTCGTATAGCACAGTCTAGGCAAAAGAGTTATGCTGATCGGAAGGCTCGTGACGTAGCATTCATGGTGGGGGGAGAGTCCTGCTCAGAGTTTCACCCACAAAGGGTATGATGAGGTTTAGGAAGAAGGGCAAGTTGAGCCCTAGGTATATCGGTCTTTTTGAGATCCTTGAGAGAGTTGGTGAGGTGGCCTATAGACTTGTATTTCCACCCAGCTTATCGGCAATTCACTCGGTGTTCTATGTTTCCATGCTCTGGAAGTATTATAGTGATTTGTCCCATGTAATAGATTTCAGCTCAGTCCAATAGGACAAGGATTTGACTTATGTTGAGGAGTCGATGGCTATATTGGACAGGCAGGTCCGGAAGTTGAGGTCAAAGAACATTGCTTCAGTGAAGGTTCAATGGCGAGGTTAACCGGTTCAGGAG
>AWOL01S0001350.1:5393-26779 GCA_000715115.1 Nicotiana otophora
ATATATATATATATATATATAAATTCTTTTTTAAAAAAATAACTATAAACCTATAAAATATATATTATTCCTAAAAAATGGAGCCCCCCAAAATTGGGGGCCTAAGGCACTTGCCTTACCCCATACATTATTAGAGTCGGCCCTGCCCGTTGGGGCTTTAAGCGCAAATAAAGCGTAGACTTTAATGAAAAAAGGCAAAAATGGAGAAAAAATAAAAATATGTATATGTAGTTCAAGACCGATAATTATAAGAATGAATAACAAATATATGGACAAAATATTACGATAAAGCGAAATATCAATCGTTCAGTATCGCCTTTTCTTGGCAAGGAAATGTATACCTTAGAGCCTTGATGCGACACTAAAGTGCCCGCAAAGCGAAGAGCTCAACATGCTTTGAGCCTCGCTTTAAAGTTTAAGCGTGCTTTAAGAGTGCCTTTGACAACACTGCTTAGGTGTAACGTGGTATATAGATCGTACCTCTCAATTTCATACTGCTCTATAGATTCGTGAAGTCCAGCTATCAGAAAGCATTTAACCAGCAAACAGACTATCTTACAGCATCATGCCAAGAGATGAGCCAGATCAGAAGATGAAACCTAGATCTGTTTCCACCCACCTCTCCCCAGTTAACAAATAACAAGTAATCTTTTGCCTGCAATCCGAACGAATCTACTAATCAGTTATCCATCATTCATCATACTAGTACAGCAGTACGGACCAAAAAAGGGGCCGGCCGGTCCACTAAGCTCCCGCTATGCGCGGGATTCGGGGCAGGGCCGGACCACAAGGGTCTATTGTACACAGTCTTACCTTGCATTTCCGCAAGAGGCTGTTTCCACGGCTCGAACCCGTGACCTCCTAGTCATATAAGCCAATATTTCTGATAGAAAGGAAGTTCTTCCATTTTGCCACCATATAAACCGGCAAAAGTTTAGCAGCCAAGGGTATTATGACCTAGCGGTCAACAAAACTGAAATAGACCACAAAAGATCAGTGTTCAATTCGAATAGAGGCAAAAAAGAGTTAGGTACTTATTTTCATCTGTAAGTCTTGGTGGACAAGTATTCATGCTAGTGGAAAATAGCATGTACTTGGGGTTAGGGAATTAGTTAAGGTAGGCACAAATTGACATAGACACTCCCATTATTAAAAGAATGGGCAAAAATTGGCACCCAATTAATAGTTTCGTATCTTGAAAATTTCAATTATTGCCGGGAAAAGGCGCAAGAAACAATATGATACAACAACAGCCACGGGTAAGCATAATGAACAGAACTTATCTACAGTTTAAATTATACTAGAGAGCAAAATGCAGATGCATAACCTTGAATAACAAACAGCAGCTTGGGTATAATATAAAGTATATGTTCACATTATCTTCTCCTACCATTACCATATGCGCAATGAAATTCAGGAACCTGTTTGATACTTACAGCGGCTAATACGAATCCCCCATGTGCTTTGTCAAAAGCAATTTGAATGCCTTGATCTGTATCGTCTCATCTCTGATATCACTTGTCAAAAGCATGAATTGTAGCGTCATATTAGTTCTTCAAATCAACATTGGTTACGTTTAGATTAAGATTGGAGAAACACAATGGTGGCTAATTTAGAGCCAAACGTTTATCATTCCACTTTTCTCCATAGTTGCTTTTTCTTAAGAGAAATCCCGACTGAGTTTCTCTAGAACTCCCCTGTATCTGCCGGATATCTTGTTTAAATCTAACCGAGAATTACCTCGATTTTTCTTTTTAAAATTTTATTATAGATAGATAAGGGAAGGGAAAGAAGTAATGGAAAGGGGAATTATAGGGCGGATAATCGAACTCTAGCCAATAAGATAAAAATTTAAGCAATCACGCATTGAACTACTAAAATTCTTCTCTTTTTGTTGAAAATATATTTTAGTGATAAACTCAATTAAAATAAAGTCTATTGCTTCTCCTTCTAATTTCGACCGAACATCTCAAGAAGATTTCTTTCTTAGACTCCGGTATATTAAGTGCAGAAATTTTCACTATTATATATAAGAATCAGCAAATTTAACCAAACCACCACTATAACAATGTTTTTTCGCCAAAAGAGTGGATAGTAAAAAATATCAGCTTGGTCACATTTTTTTCCTGAGGCGTCTACGTTCCTCGTGAGATTTTTAGTGAAGTTCCCCACTGCTTAGTATAACTGAGTGAGGAGACCAAGACATACAAAGCCAAGTAGCGCCCAATCTTTATTAGCAGCGAAAACAACATAACAGAACCTGAGATGTCTTTTAACGGAAAACAGAGGAAAACTAAAGTTCTAAAACAAAACAAAGAAGCAACATTGACACAGTCATCATAAAAGCAGATTGGCGCACATGAATTCAGAAGTCTCCACCACGGAGCCTGAGCACGAGATGAAGAGTAGACTCTTTCTGGATATTGTAGTCTGCAAGCGTGCGACCATCCTCAAGCTGCTTACCAGCAAAGATAAGCCTCTGCTGATCTGGTGGAATGCCTTCCTTATCCTGTATCTTTGCCTTCACATTGTCAATGGTATCTGAGCTCTCCACTTCCAAGGTGATTGTCTTCCCAGTCAATGTCTTCACAAAGATCTGCATCCCTCCCCTCAAACGCAAGACCAAATGGAGAGTCGACTCCTTCTGGATGTTATAGTCCGCAAGAGTCCTGCCGTCCTCCAGTTGTTTACCAGCAAAGATCAAACGCTGCTGGTCTGGCGGGATACCCTCCTTGTCTTGAATCTTTGCTTTGACATTGTCAATGGTATCAGAACTCTCAACCTCCAAAGTTATTGTCTTCCCAGTCAAAGTCTTGACAAAAATCTGCATGCCACCTCTAAGACGAAGAACAAGATGCAGGGTTGACTCTTTCTGAATGTTGTAATCTGCCAATGTCCTCCCATCCTCAAGTTGCTTCCCGGCAAAGATCAGTCTCTGCTGGTCCGGAGGAATACCTTCCTTGTCTTGAATCTTTGCCTTTACATTGTCAATAGTATCTGAACTTTCAACTTCAAGGGTGATGGTCTTGCCGGTAAGTGTCTTGACAAAGATCTGCATACCGCCACGAAGGCGAAGGACAAGATGGAGGGTGGACTCCTTCTGGATGTTGTAATCAGCAAGAGTTCTACCATCTTCAAGTTGCTTGCCAGCAAAAATCAACCTTTGTTGATCAGGAGGAATACCCTCCTTGTCCTGGATCTTTGCCTTGACATTGTCAATGGTGTCTGAGCTCTCGACCTCAAGCGTAATAGTCTTTCCAGTCAGGGTTTTGACAAAGATTTGCATACCACCACGGAGACGGAGGACAAGATGGAGGGTAGACTCCTTTTGGATGTTGTAGTCAGCAAGAGTTCGGCCATCTTCAAGCTGTTTTCCAGCAAAGATCAGCCTCTGCTGATCAGGAGGAATGCCTTCCTTGTCTTGAATCTTAGCTTTGACATTGTCAATGGTGTCAGAACTCTCGACCTCAAGAGTAATGGTCTTTCCGGTGAGTGTCTTAACAAAGATCTGCATCTGAAATGTATTGAAGCACACGACTTAATTTCAAATCAAGATCAAGCGAAAAAAAGGATGACAAAACTAGCAGCTCCCAAAGTCCCCCAAAAAAGTTCTACAAAGGCAGAAGTTAGGAGCTTATTGGTGATCAACATCATAGAAGCAAACTACCCGTATATAAACTCTCATAACATTGAGATGACTCCTAAAAAATTTTAGTTTAGAATAAATGTCATCCAATGAAACAAATTGAAGGAGAAATAGAATCCATCTACCCAGATGCAGATATGAGAGAGTAACAAGTAAATCATAATTGATTAGAAACAGCAATAAAGGGAAAGCAGCATTCTAAAGACAGCTAAATGGCACTACCAAATAGCTAGCGGGAGACAAGAGATCAATCAAAGGAGGAAAATTCAATCACCCTTAATTTCTACAGCCATAAGTAACGAACTAAAAAAGAAGTTAATCATTCAATTTCTGGACTCCTTAAACAAAGTTAATTCCATCGAACAATCAATCATTCAAACAATTCAATGAAACCCTAAAAGCATAAAACCATAGCTATCAAATAGGCAAATAGGGAATCTACATAAAACAAACAATTAATTTCAGTTTTAAAAAAAAGGTCGAGTGAAGTAAATGCAGAAACACTTACAATTGGATAAATCGCAAATCAAATAGAATAGTTCAAAATCTACATAAATAGAACATAATTATTATATATTGCCCATGCAAGGATAAATAAATCCAAAAGCCCAGAGATTAGTAAGGCCTCTTTTGCAAACAAATATCGATCGTTAAACTTGTAAAAAATTTAGGATCTAATTCAATTTGATTGAAAACATCCTAGATAGGTCACAATTAACAATTCCTATCAAAAAGCTAACAGATATCTATCAAAAGGAAAACCAAGGCTATAGCATCAAAATAGTTTCACATACATACTATTGAACAGAAAAGGCATGTCTCGTCAATTAAAGATTGTTCTAAATTTGATTAATCGGGGGCAGATCTGCCGATCAACGTCAAAAAAAGGACATTTTTGTTCATATATTGACAAACTACACTAATTCGCGTAAGTTTAAACGTCTTCAACAAACGATTGAATTAATAGAAAGATCGATTATTTACCTTGAGAGGCTACGCGAGAAGAGATGGAGAATGAGAGGGATAGTTCTCTTAGAGGATTAGAGCAAAGTATGATGAATTGGGATTAGGTCGAAAAGGGGATCTGTATTTATAAGAAGCGTTTGCCGTCTTAAAGCACTTGTGGCTAAGCGCTTACGCTATTTCTTCGGAATATCCTAGAAGACACGGTTAAGCAATTGATTACGTTTCTCCTCTTTTTCTCTTTTTTCTTTTTTTCCTTTTTTCTCTTTTTACAATAACAAACTTTAATGTGGACATTAGTTAACTTTTATTTTATCATATACTATCATATTAAAGTTACTAAGCTTCTGAATTTTAACTTAGAAATGAGATGTTGAAATAATAGTTTAAAGCAATATTTTAAAAGTTTTTTTTTGGACGAGCAAGAGGCACTATTAAAAAACCTTTTGGACGAGCCAGAGGCACTATTAAAAAACCTTGAGGCTCATGTGTAGGGTTTAGTTTTGTGAAGTTTACGTTCCAAGTTCCCGACTATATGCTTTGAGCACTTCTAATGTTCAAAGCTCGAGGCTCTCCAACAGTTCCTATGCAAATAACCAGTCGAAATCACTAATTACCATTATTGACTCTCAAAATTATTTAACTCATGAATGATTAAAGTAGTTTTCATCTATAGGAATATGAAAATATGAATAACTCAAATAACGAATCATAGTATTATATATTTACTAGTTTAGAATATCGTGTGGGTGAATATCATTTGAATATTTCTTTTCTTAAAATAAATACCAAAATTTATATCTTACTTGCTAGATCTTCGTGACTTAGTTCTACTCTGAAAAGTATTATATATTTATTATTTTGCTATTTAAAAGTAATTTAGCATTTATTATTCACGAAGGAGTAACATTTTAAATTATAATATTGACACAATTTATTGAGTATTTACTTTTAGGGATGTGTTTGATAATATTTTTAAGAAATTATGATTTTTAATTATTTAAAAGTTAAGATGTTATAGTTGATTTATATTTCATAGTAACTTTAACAGTACTATATTATTTATATTTGCAAAATATGCTAGATATTTTATTTTTTATGAGTGTTTTTAATTCTTTCTTGTTTTCATGAACTTTTAATACATTTTTTATATTCTTGCCTATTATAATGTTATATTATTATTTTAAAAATTAAAAATTTTAAAGATCCCGCTCCTACCTTTTAAAAACACCGGTTTAAAGGTATATTTCAAGGAAAATATCAATATTTTCTGATATACATTATTAGAGATTGTATATACAAGTTTATACAAAGTTATACATCATTATACATTTAATGCACATGTGCAGTTAAATCTAAAATTTTATATGTTCAATCTATGTATAAATTGACTTTTCTTGTTAATTTATTTGCCAAATCATGAACGTGCAATAATTATTTCAATTTTTATTTTTTATTTATGCTATTTGGAACTTAAAAATAAGAAAATTTAAGGTTTTCAAGTTGCATTATATATGAATTTGAAATTTTTTGTAGTCGGAATAGGAATATATATAAACTTGGGGAAAAAGTATAAAAAATTACCGAATTTTCGTGCTTGAAGATCTGCAGAATAAAAAAAAAATACTTATTTTTCAAACTTTGGCCTATTGTTAATGGGCTATAAATTTGCAAAGTTGTAACTGGGTTATTGTGATGTAATGTATATGGGTGGACTGTATTTTTGTGTAATTCTCCCAAGAATAAACACACAGAGAATACAATGGAAGCTGATCACCGAACGGTTGGAGAGTACACGCTGACGTGTAGGCTCGGCGGAGGCTCGTCGTCGACGGTGTGGAAAGCGGAGCACCGTACAAGCGGAAAAGTGGTGGCGTTGAAGCAAATCAACCTCCTCAACCTCACTCGCCAACTCAAAAATTGCTTGGACTGTGAACTCACCTTCTTGTCTTCTGTTAATCACCCTAACATCATTCGCCTTTTCGATATCTTTCAGGTTTGTGCTATCTTTATTTTTTATATCTATAATTGAGTATTCCAAATAGCTTTATGGACAAGTAAAAGTGAGGTTTGCTCAATTGTTAAAAGCACCTCCACCCACTACCAGGGGCGGCCCAACTTTATCGAAGGCCTAAAGCAAAATCGCCTTAATATATATATATATTATTTAATGAATATCGTTTTTTAAAAAATTAGACAAGTGAGGATGTAGAATTAAAAAAAATGATAACTTAGTTTTATAAAGTACAGAAAATTAAATGAATTTAACGTTGATTGCATCACAACTGAAATGAGAGAACCCATAAAACATAAGTAACTCCTTATTTTTAGAAGTCTCTTTCTATATTTGGTAACAATTCAACTTTAGATTTTTCTTTTTACCATTAATGAGATGATTTCTAGCCCAAAAACTTCTATGATTTATTTAATATTACAAGTATCAAAAGCCTTCCTTTATTTCATGAAATTCATGTCCAGTCAAACACTTTCATATAAATTGGGACGGAGATAGTATAATTTATGTAAGGAAAATAAATAATAAGTTAGATTATTAGATATAGTTACGTGACCAACTAATGAATAGAGAAATATAATTAAGTAAAAAAGTAAAATAAGATTGACAGAAAACTATTTTAGTTATATTAATTAGAGGAAGAAATCGAGTTATTAAAAATTAATATGACAATAAAGAAATAAATTTATCAATAATAAAAGATAATTATATAAATAATATACTACTATATATAGAGAATACTAGTAATTTTGGGGCCCTTAAATTTTTGGGGCCTAAAGCAAGTGTTTCACTTGCTTTATGGTTGGGCCGCCCCTGCCCACTACCATTAGGTCCTGGTTTCGAGTCACGCCGGAAGGGAATCGTGGAAACACTATAGATCCTCCTAATTAGGGAGGGGTTAAAAAATAAACTAGCTTTATGATTTTCTACACAATTTTAATGGAATTGGATTGAAGTAACATTTTATGTGAATAAAATTGTTAGCCCCAGGGCTTTGGTTCAACCGCAAATGAGTACAGCTATATGTAGGCGTACTTCAAAGTTTGAATTTTGGTGGTGAATCAAGTCTGGTATTTATGTGGAGAAGGGTAAAAGGGTCGCTCATTGTTCATGGAATTTCCAGATGGAAACAACTGATTTCTCATTTATCAAAAAAAAAAAATTATAGTAATTGAACAATTGTCAACTTTATAATTCTGACAAATTGAGCAAGCTTAAGCTTTGATATTTGGGTAGCAAGGGGTTAACGGCTAAGAACAATTTTGACTGAGAAATTTCGCTGGATCCATTAGAATTCTGTTTCTTTTATGATCTTTAATGAGCAATAGTGGGTGCCTGGATGGGTAATATTTGTGAAAAAAAGAGTTAAACCCTGACCAAAAATGGTGGTCTTTCTCCATCTCTCTTCTAATTTAGAAAGATGCTTTCCGCAAAGAGCACCATTCTGGAAGGTGTTGATAGGAAACTGGAAAAGTTAAATTGGGTGCATAATATCCAAGATATGATTGGTCAGAAGGAAAAACTTTTATCTTTTCTACTTTCTTTTGTGCGTCTATCCGCTCTGAGCAAGTGATTTCAGCTGTAAATTATAGCATCATAGCTTTTAGTCATAAGATGATGTAGTGCATCATAATTTATGTACTAGATACAGTAAAAGCTGTGACCCTAAAGAATTTATTCGCTGGGTTTTGGAGGGTGTAGCTTTGAAGTTCTTCTTCACATGCATCAGTGTATGGCTTGTCTATGTCCATTTGCCTTAAAAAGCTTAACTTGCCAAAGTTGATACTCATTAGGCAGAAGGTGTAGTTTTATCTTTGTTTAAGTTTCATGTTTCAGACCTAAAGATCCAATCATATAGCATCCGAAAATCTAGTGATGTGCATCTCCCTCAGTTCTTAATTTGAGACAATTGATCTATCCCTCAGGCTGAAAACTGTATTTTCCTTGTCTTGGAGTTTTGTGCTGGAGGAGATCTGGCTTCTTATATCCGAAATCATGGCAGAGTTCGAGAATGTGTAGCTATAAAGTTTATGAAACAGATTGGTAAATTTTCATTCAGAACCTTGTTCTGCTAATTTTTCTTATACCAAGATGTCCTTTCTCAAATCTTGTACAACTGATGCCATTTTAATTGCAATACTGTAGGAGCTGGTCTAGAGGTACTAAGCTCACACCGAATAATCCACCGTGACTTGAAGCCACAGGTATAAGCTTTTGTGTCTTCATAAACAAAACACATTTCAATATGCACATTCTTGTTTAACTCGGCAGCAAAGCTTTTGTTAGGCTGGTTGATCACGCCCAACTCTAGTCCTAAAAAGGATAAGCGATCGCTGCAAATATAACCTGGTCTAAAAGTCCGGAGTCGAATCCCACAGAGAACTAAGGCTTAGCTATAGCTGTTTAATATCACTTAGAAGACAAGTTTGAACAATTTTCTAAATTATAAAGATTGGGATTTATATTTCTAACTAATTAACTAGCAAATACTAAAAAGTGATAAAATTATCAACTAACGAGACAAATGGTTGGAGACTAAATTAAGGAGGTCTAGAGTTATGATTTCCCTAATTGTCGGAATCCTTCCAGCTATGTTCCCAACAATTTCGCCAATGTATTCTCTACTGATCGTGAGCACTTTAGGTGCCGTAATTTTCTCTCGAGCAACTACAACAATTTACTAGACATATTCTCTCGAACTACGCTAGTTGGCTTCATCGAACAGCTCACTATGATCACGTCATGGCTTTGTTATTTCTAAACCTACCTTTAAACCCGCTGTATTGATTTCTCGCATACGTTAGGAGTGACGTTGTTCAACAACCACCTAAATATGTATCCTTTCTCAAGAAACACATAATAAATAGGCACAGTCAATCGATGATCATTCAATCAACTGAAATAAACACGTACTTGAACAAATAGATAAATTCAAAGGCTAAATTATATTAAAACATAACAAGAATTCATACTACAAAATGTTCCATCAAAACCCTAGATAACAAATTAGCTACTCATAATAGCATGTAAAAACTACAATACTAACAGTCATAACCAATAATGAAAAGTAGGAAGAAGGGAAAAACTCGTGGTTTAATCTTCCTCCTTACTTCTCGCGTATTCTTGCCTCCTTAGGTCGAATCCCCAGTCTCCTTAGCCTCCTTAGGTCTAAATTATGTCTAAAGTCTTCAAAATACCATTTTTCCATGTATATATACCAAGTAGGGTCAGGCCCAAACAATTATATCTTCTCCTACGCGAAAAAGGATACTTTTCCAGGTCAGGACGTCCGCGGCCGCGGATTCAACCGCGGATTTGGCCGCAAATTTTACCCAGTGTTCTGCCTCACATCCGCGGCCAGATCCGCATCCGCGGCCAGATCCGCATCCGCGGATTAGACCGCGATTTTCACCCTGTTCTGTTTGGAATGTGGAAAAACATAAAACATGAAAATTGTAGCCCTTTCCAACCATATATTGTGGAGCTCAAATGGAGTTCTAAGCGAAAAGTTATGTGCATTTTACTAGACAGTACGCAATATGCCTAGTCGATTCTTCGTTCGTTCTTAACTATCATCCGTTGATCCCCGAACACGATCCCGGCTTAATTTCTTGGGATTTTACTCAGATTTCAAAGCTCCAAATCACTTGAATTCATTCCATAACATCTACATAGTTCGGAATTACTCCTACAAGGCATAAAACACACAATTAGTGCAAAACACTAGCGATTAAAGCTCTAACTCAATTAAAGTGCAGTAAATTAGAGTGTAATAAGTGACTAAAATACGTAATTATAGCCTATCATCAACACCCCACACTTAAATCATTGCTCGTCCTCGAGTAATCAAACTACACTTTATATAGACACGACCTTTTTAAACAATTCTCCTAACTCATCACACCAAGAATACTTAAAATAGACTAAGCACAAAAGCGTAACATCTTTACCTCAAGATTTGACTTACAAGTACCACACATTATTCACAACTCACCCACTTACTTTAACATAGAGGTCAATGACATTACTTTTCCTTCATGAATCAAGTGCCCTCACAAAACAAAAGAGAGTAGTTCCACACAATAAAATTTAAGAACACTTAGGAACTCAAGATAGAAAGAATTCGCTCACTCTCAGAAATAACATTCATATGCCACAAAAGATGCACCATAGGCTTGCCCGTAGTGTACTACTCTACTAATCGAGCTCATTCAGTCTAGGATCAAGTAGGACTTTATTTGGTTGTAATGTAGGCTGAGGGACGGGTAGGATACATTTAGATATGAGAATGACTACACCTCCCTAAGCACTTTAATACATATACGTTAACATTCAAACCCCATACTTATGTCAAACCAAACTCCATCTTCACGTCAATGTATATTACCCCATACTTCTTTAAGCACAATTACATCAAGAGTCACCACTTATCAAGGAATTTGTTTTTTTCATAGCAATACAACTATTTTTTTTTCCTTTTCTTTCGATTTCAATTCAAGTGGCTATTACTTTTTCAAAACAGTGCACCTTTCTCCTTATTTTATTAGTTCCACTCAAAAACCAAACCATTCACCCCACACTTTAACTTTTACACAATTCATAATAATTCAAGTGCTCATGAGAGGTTAGAAGGTTCAAATAGATGGCTAATTCAAACAAATGGGTAAGGCTTGAAATGTGGTTGCCAAAGAAACAGGATTACAGGCTCAAATGGGTTAACTACGATACATAACAATTAGGCGGGTAAAATATATATATGGCTCAACAAAGAAACGCCTATATCACTTCCAAGACTGAACAAAACTACTATTTCGCTTGGCAAGCACACGGGACAAGTTCTAGACATCAAATGTAATGCACAGAATAACACCCAAACCTCACACACACATGGCACATAACTCACTCAGGATTGGATTCATCAAGACACTCTAGTCAAAGCAGTTAAGCAAATTTAAAATCATACAATTTAAGGTACTTATACAAGAGTCAAGAACTGAGCCTAAGCGTCACAACCAAAATACTCACTATTCTCAAGGCATAACAAAGGCAAGAGATATTGCTTCAATTCAAAACACAACACAATAGCTCATATTCCTAAAAACAATAAAACTAGCTACACCCGGTTCAAACAAAACCCTTGGAAAAGAACCGCGGCACAAAGAAAAACCAAGGAGGAATTACTACACTACCTACAAAAAAATCTTTTTCCTTTCGACTTAAATCCCTCAAGAAAAATATCTAATAGATCCATCATCGAGAAAAGTCCTATCTTTTCTATTTTTGTAAAAATAAAAAAAAATTATTCAATTAAACTAACACAACTAAAATAGCATGGAAAGTCACCCAAACAATCTCCTCACCCCACACTTAAAATTGTGCATTGTCCCCAATGCACACCCATACATACAAGAGGGTAAAAGAAACTTCCTGGAAGGCCAAAGGCCGACGCACTAGCATCTCATGGGGTACTCAGACTTCTCCTAGGCCTGGTCCTTCGTGCGGGTACCTCACACTTAGTTCCAACCATCTGGTTTGCTGTTGCATTTTTCCAATGGCTTTGCGTTCCATGCTCCTAAAAAATCAAAAATCGACACTACAAAAATAATACTATAATAAATAAATAAATAAAATAAAATAAAAATAAAAATAATAAAGTTGGGATGCCTCCGAACAAGCGCTTGATTTAACGTCGCGGCACGACGAAAACTACTTTTTGTCTCCACCTTGAACTTATGAATTGAACCCCCAATTTGGCTTCAAGTTTTCGGTTATGCTCCAAGGGTGGTGGAACAAATCTAATTGGCCCAAGCAACCATTGTACTATTCTACACTTCTTGGCTTTTAGATGAGGTATGTAGTCCTGTCTTTATGGCAAGAAAAAATCCAGAATGTAGGCACCTTGTTCCTCATTCCTTGACTCCTGAATCGGCTTGGATGACTCTATTTCCATATCGTCATCCGAGCACAATGTGGAAAAATGTTTGGAGTGAGGCCAAATGCGCACAAACACATGAGCTTCGGGACTTTCAACTTCCTCAACATCAATGATACTAGAGTCAACAAAATTTATATCCTCAAAGTCCTTGGCTGACTCTAGTCTCACTTCTTCAACATCGACATTCTCCAATTGTAGTTGGTTAGGTGGTTGATGTTCTACTCTGACCTCCTCAATTAGCACCTTAAATTCACGCTCCTTTTGGCTACTATCCACAAAATTACCTTGCTGAGCATTAAAAGCTTCAGCTAGTTGACTCACTTGTGCCTTCGGGTTGCGAATAGTAGCATCTTGCTTTTGTATGTGCAGTTGTTTCTCATTATTTTGTTCCACTAGGCACCTTAGCATCTCCTTGATCTCTTTCAGGTCATCATCCTTATGTTCTTTGTTCCTATAAACTTCACAAGAAAAAGAAGAACCGTCAAAGTAAGGGGTTGGGGGAAGATAAGAAATATAAGTACAACCATGAAAGTGACCATCTTGACCACCACACATATCACATACATTCCACACATAAGATTGAGTTGGTACACATAACTTGCTCTCGGGAATATTTTAAAAATTTTGCCATGGGTGGTTTTCTCCACAATATGCATAAGGAGGATTAAAAGTATAATTACCAACATCAAAACTCTCATAATTCCAAGATGCCATGTTTTTTTTAAAAAACAATTAACAAGTAAAACAAAAATAAAAAACAATTCAAATACAGAAATAAAAATAAAAGTTCAAACTTGAAACCTAGCAATATGTACACCTACAGCTACACCGTTAGTTCCCCGGCAACGGCGCCAAAATTTGATCACGCCCAACTCTAGTCCTAAAAAGGATAAGCGATCGCTGCAAATAGAATCCGGTCTAAAAGTCCGGAGTCGAATCCCACAGAGAACTAAGGCTTAGCTATAGCTGTTTAATATCACTAAGAAGACAAGTTTGAACAATTTTCTAAATTATAAAGATTGAGATTTATATTTCTAACTAATTAACTAGCAAATACTAGAAAGTGGTAAAATTATCAAATAACGAAACAAATGGTTTGAGACTAAATTAAGGAGGTCTCGAGTTATGATTTCCCTAATTGTCGGAATCCTTCCAGCTATGTTCCCAACAATTTCGCCAATGTATTCTCTACTGATCGTGAGCACTTTAGGTGTCGTAATTCTCTCTCGAGCAACTACAACAATTTACTAGACATATTCTCTCGAACTACGCTAGTTGGCTTCATCGAACCGCTCACTATGACCACGTCAAGGCTTTATTATTTCTAAACCTACCTTTAAACTCGTTGTATTGATTTCTCGCATACGTTAGGAGTGACGTTGTTCAACAACCACCTAAATATGTATCCTTTCTCAAGAAACACATAATAAATAGGCACAGTCAATCGATGGCCATTCAATCAACTGAAATAAACACGTAGTTGAACAACTAGATAAATTCAAAGGCTAAATTATATTAAAACATAACAAGAATTCATCCTACAAAATGTTGCATCAAAACTCTAGATAACAAATTAGTTACTCATAATAGCATGTAAAAACTACAATACTAAAAGTCATAACCAATAATGAAAAGTAGGAAGAAGGGAAAAACTCGTGGTTGAATCTTCCTCCTTGCTTCTCGCGTATTCTTGCCTCCTTAGGTCGAATCCCCAGTCTCCTTAGCCTCCTTAGGTCTAAATTATGTCAAAAGTCTTCAAAATACCGTTTTTCCATGTATATATACCAAATAGGGTCGGGCCCAAACAATTATACCTTCTCCTATGCGAAAAAGGATACTTTTTCAGGTCAGGACGTCCGCGGCCGCAGATTTTACCCGGTGTTCTGCCTCACATCCGCGGCCAGATCCGCGTCCGCGGATTAGACCGCGTTTTTCACCCTGTTCTGTTTGGAATTTGGAAAAACGTAAAACATGAAAATTGTAGCCCTTTGAATTAGCTTTCCAACCATATATTGTGGAGCTCAAATGGAGTTCTGAGAGAAAAGTTATGTGCATTTTACTAGACAGTACGCAATATGCCTACTCGATTCTTCGTTCGTTCTTAACTATCATCCGTTGATCCCCGAACACGATCCCGGCTTAATTTCTTGGGATTTTACTCAGACTTCAAAGCTCGGAATCACTCCTACAAGGCATAAAACACACAATTAGTGCAAAACACTAGCGATTAAAGCTCAAACTCAATTAAAGTGCAGTAAATTAGAGTGTAATAAGCGACTAAAATACGTAATTATAGCCTATCATCACTGGTCTTTTGTGACAAAACCTAAGGACCATTGCTAAGGAGCATGATTAATAATTTTGAACATGCATAAAATAAACAAAATTTTAAAATGCTAAAACAGAGTGTTATCAACTAATCTGAAGAACGCCTAAGAGTAGAAGTATACTCAAATTGTTTTTCACCCAAGACACATTTATACATCTTTGATTCGATCTGCTATTTATCATTATGCAATTTTGCTTATTACTTAGAGATTAGCTAGTTGCACGTGGAGGTGGATGAAAACCTGATGCTTCAATCATTTTTCCAAATGAACCAAGCTTATTTTAGGTAACTGAATAGTTTTTGAAACTGGTAACATGTTTCATATATATTTTCCAGTGATTGTGCTGATGAATAGATACCAAAAAATAAAAAAAAGATATCCCCATACACAAAAACTCACAGGGAATCTATGACTTCAAGTATGGATTCGCAATTGTCTACAGAGCTCTCTACACCAAAAAAGGAAAAGTAACATACAATTCAATTTTATCCTTTGGATGGAATTACTTGTATCCTCAAAACATCTAAAGTTTCTTTCCTTCCAATCTGTCCACCAAATGCATGCTGGAATCAGGTTGCTGAATAGTTTTAGCCTTTTCTTTTCACTTTTTTTGCACTAAGTTATTTGTCTGAAATGTGGTTGTTTTTCCTACTAGCATTTCAATCTCCTATTAATGTCTTGAGCTGAATGTTTATGATGCACATGTAATTTAGAAATCCTAGGCGTACTTCAGGTTTGGAAATTGAAGGGGAAAAAACGTATAACCTAGGGAAAGGTCTCGAGAAGGGAAATAAAGTTTGAGAGATAAAATTGGGGCCTAATTCTTGAGAGACGGTGAAGAACGAGGAAGCATGAAAATGCATAAAGTCGGAAAAATTGTGTCAAAATGAGAAGTAGAAATGGTAATAGATATCTACGGGAAGAAATGAAGAAGGTTTACCGACATAGAACCTACAAAATTTAGTACAACCGCATAATAAATCTACAAGTCGGTTGCATGACTCACAAGTCCTCCCTACCTGGTAATCTATTTGCTTTTGCAAGTTTCTATCGTCATTTTTCTCTTATTGAATTTTGTTCACTTTTGAATACTTATAATCAAAATTCAATGTTCATCTCATTTATTTATTTATTTTTGTGTCTGAGAATGTTCTAATTTTAGTTCATTTCTGGTTCAGAACATTCTCTTATCTAGCTTGGAGAATGACCCGATTCTTAAGATTGCTGATTTTGGTCTCTCAAGGTAAAGAAACTTGATATGGAGTTCTGAAACAGGGAAGCTAAAATGCTTGGCATCATTAACTATCTCTTTATCTTTTTATTCTTGGAGCAGAATGTTAAATCCGGACGACTTTGCAGAAACGGTTTGTGGTTCCCCTTTTTACATGGCTCCAGAAATTCTTCAATTTCAAAAATATGATGCGAAGGTAAGAAACTAGTTAATACAACTATATTACACAGAGGAGACAAGCTGACACCTATTCTTTTGAATAGGTTGATATGTGGAGTCTTGGTGCAATTCTGTTTGAACTACTTAATGGTTACCCTCCTTTCCACGGTAGGACTAGTGTTCAGGTAACAACATTTTCTTCAATGAAAGGCCACCCTCTGTTTGTTAGTCCACTTATCAATTATTTATGTTTTTAATATAGATACTACAGAATATCAAGGCGTCTCTGTGTCTTCCTTTCTCTGAGCTGATTATTCCTCAGTTGCACCCTGATTGTGTTGACTTATGCTCGAGACTATTGTCTATCGACCCCGGTCTGCAGATTCCTGTAATCAATATCATTTGTATTGCCTTCCTACTTCGTTTAAGTTTGATAGATCTCCCTGTATCTGCAGAGAAGCGGATCTCTTTTAAAGAGTTTTGTCGGCATCGCTTGTTGAAGATAGGCAAAGCGGGGGATGAAAGCTTCTGTTTGAAGTAAAAACGTTCGGAGTCTTGCTAGGCAGAAGGATCAATATGATTATCGCTGTTTATACTTGGATTCCACTTTTCCTTTGTCAACTTGATGAGCTCGGCGTCTTTTTCCTGCTGATTATCTATAGGCTATTCACTAGTCTATCAGTTTCAAATCATGTAAAGGTGTCATTCTCAGAAATCAACTTAATACTCTTCTGCTTCAATTATTTGTAAACCGTCATATGCAACCTGCATCATTGTACATCATAGTTCTCTTTCACAGATGATTAAGTCAGGTTTTACATTCTAATAACTAGCTTCGGTGGCATTGATTCCTAAACTACCTAAACTCACCCGCATCAAATCTTTCATCTTTGGCCATACGAGGACAAATAAATGATTCTCCAAAATGTTCAAATTGATCATGTGGAATTGAGGAAATTCCTTCAGTAGTACTAGCATCAGTATCATTTGTCTACAAAATAATGTATACTCTTCTCCTGCCTCAAAATTCTGTATCATTCCTTGCCATCTGAGTAAAGGACAAATAACTGGTTTGTACAAATTCAAATTGATCAAATGGAGTTAATGAAATTCCTTCACATCTTTGGCAGCTGTTGTTTGCTGACACATTTAAAGAGGTTGGTACACAAGTCCCCTTATACAATATGAAACTTGTTCTTCCATTATTTTTCTCCAAAATTTAAAAAGGGTTGCTTATCTTTAAGAAGGTTGGCTACATCTCGACTTGGAATGCAGCAAAAAAGTTCTCTTTCTGGATGCTGAGCACGAAAACTGAACATCTTGAAGCCTTGTGTACTTCAATTCTGGCTAGGGGATCATGGGGTGAGCTAGAGGAGTGCTTTTAATATCTTTTTTCTGCTTATTGACTTATATTATTCCTTGAAGACTCTGATCAGATGAATCCTACCCCGATACTACCACTTGTGGGCCTCTGTTGGACACTGCTATGTACTAAGAGACAGAAGTTAGTCTACCAAATGAGTGGAAGTAACTTCTTTTATCATATGGTTCCCATCTCTTCATCATTAGACAGTTTCTCCATGAGTGTAAAGGGTTCAAGGTGCTAGGGAAATCAATTCCGAGGAACCGATGCCAACCTGTTAAAGGTATTTATTATCTTCTAAAACTCTCAACAGTTACAAATTGCACAGGGACATCTTCATGGCTAGCTGGATGATATCGTAGTCTTAAAAAGGTCAGTATTCCAATAATATTATGAATAACTTTGTTTGCAATTTGGAATAAACTGGTAATTGTAACCAAAACAAAGAAGTGAGTGCAAGCAAAAATAATTGATTTCTAGGAAAATAGATGCTGCAGAAGGTTCAATCTTACCTGTAAGCCAACTAACTTTTCCTCGTCTTGAAGACTAAGTGCCTTTTTACATGTCCTGCCACATTTGCAGGGAGAACTTACTAACATCTATCTAATGCAGTTCTTTTCCTCAATCCATTTCCCATTGACCTTATTATTATGTATCTATAGGAAAAGGATTGCTGCATTTGCAAGATGAGAACGACAAAACTCTAATTTGTTTGCACATTAGATTCCTAATTCTTCTGTTATTCAATGAGAAATTCTACTTCAATACTAACAAGTGATGTGTACTGAAGTAGTTTTGCATTGCCCTAGTGGTCTGCTAATTCATCTCCGTTTTGTGACCGTTCTAGCGGTTGTACTTTATCCTACGTTGTGCTGTCAAACATGGCCAATTGGAGTAGAATCTGTAACTATATGATAATGTTTTTATTCTATATCTGGATTCTAGTCTCTAGTTTTATATGCCCCACAACCACAAATTTGGTAGCATAAGAAAAGGGCAGTTAAACTGAAGCTAGAACTTCAGAAAAGCTTCATGAGTTTCCTTATATACTTTTTTTCTTTTTTCCTGTTTTTTCTTTTAGCTAACAAGATGACTGACAAGGCAACTAAGACGGAACGAGGACTAAGAAGGATATATCTCTTTCATGGTGAGAAACAAACACAACAAATCGATAGAGAAAAAACTGATGAAGATAGAAAAATCTAACAGGTCATTGGTAGAAGAAACTCTTAGCTTCTCCCTAAAAGATTTCCTAGTTGGCTTGTTTAGATGACCCTTCTTCTAAAATGACTTAAAACAATCACTTAAACTTTTTAAATGTTAGTGAATGGAAGTTGTTTCAGAAAATTTAACAAGAAGTTGATTAGTTGTTACCTGATTAGCTTTAGTTGTGTCATTTAACATGTTTTCAAAGATAGGGGCCATTTGGTTTGTTTTGTTTGGCTGCAGTGGCTCGAACATGCGTTTCTATTATGACACGTGTCACTGACGTGCCCTACGTGGACGATGATGAATGCAAAAGATGATTCATTTTGCTAAGCTAGAGAAAAAAGGGCTCTATGATACAAAAGGGTGACAATGAGGGTATTTTTTGTTGCCAACTTTTAAGTGAAGGTAAAGTTAAGCGAACTCAATAGTTTAGTGGCAAATTTAGACTTTTTCACAAAAAGTAATTCAAGTAGTCTTGTTTTATCGATAGCTGCAAAAGTTAAGCAATACTCCATTTTCCGTCCTTCTAACTTGGCTAATTTATTGTTATTTCCATGTCTGGATGCTTACAGCTGTGATTTCTGCTGTTGAAGTTGGAGTTCAACAACAACCTCCAACATATCCTTTGGTTCCACTCTTAAAGAGTTCTTGGCAATGTCCTTTTGGCCTTTATGCCTTTGGTCTCTACCCAAAGGGGCATTTCAAGTTGGTATGGCTAGCCACCATACCCGAGAAGGGTGTCATCTGATGATCCTCCGGTCGTCTAGACGCATACCTTGGAACTAGGAGTGGCAAACGGTTGTGTCGGGTCGGATATGGTTCGGGTCGAAAACGAGTAATGAAAAACGGATAAATTATCCGACCCAACTCATATTTAATACGGATAAAAAATGAGTTAACCGGCGGATAATATGGGTAATCATATTATCCTTGACTTATTGTATATGACCATTTTTGGGAGAATTCTTAGTCTCCCTAACTTGACTAACCCCCAATTTGAGGCTTTACAAATGTAAAAGTTAGACCCATTAGTTATCTATTTTCTAAATAGATAATATGGTTCTTATCCATATTTGACCCGTTTTTAAATAGTTCATTATACAACTCATTTTTAGTTGATAACATGGGTGGTTAACTGTTTTCTTTTAAGTATTTTGCCACCTACTTGGAACCATTAGAAGGTGCCGTAGACTTCCCATTTCTAGCGTCTCCAGTCTTTTCTCAGGTTTTGTGTATGCCAAGTGAAAGAGTTTCTAAGTACTATATGTCAGTTGCCTAGGGACAGGTATCTTGTTATGCATTAGCATGTTTTAAGGATATTGGTGCTATCTTGTGTGAATAAAAGTTTCTTATCAAAGTAGTTAAATGTTGAATTCTTTTGTTGTATACATTTTAACCATTTAGTGCTAAAAATCTTCATTCTTACACTTTTTGCTTTGTACTGAAATAGGGGAAAGAAGAGGGGAAAAAGAGAAGGGAAAATTTAATGGAATATGTATAATGGAGAAATTAATATAAAGGAGGGGATTTGAAGGACATAAAAAATAAAACAATTTATATCTTATTTGGTTAAAGGAAGTAAATAATATAGTAGGAAAGAATATCATTCTTTTTAACAACGCGAGGAAAGTTACGAGTTGCAGTATAAGATTGCCTTTTTCTTTCAAACTTCCTCTAGATATTGGTCGTGCCTTAATAAAAAAACATTTCATTTCTCCAATCCAGCCCCCAACACCCACCCCCTCTTTTGTTTTTTGATGATGGTGTTTGTGTCAGTTTGGGTGCAACTCGACTAATCTACCTGCAGCTTGTTACAACTCACAAGCAGATGTGTTGGTAAACCGGACATTGTAGCTAGGACTCGAACCTAGGATCTCCAGATTGTTACTCTAATT
The DNA here is from genome assembly GCA_000715115.1 of Nicotiana otophora. Classification (NCBI taxonomy): domain Eukaryota; kingdom Viridiplantae; phylum Streptophyta; class Magnoliopsida; order Solanales; family Solanaceae; genus Nicotiana; species Nicotiana otophora. The sequence goes on from AWOL01S0001350.1 coordinate 26,139, forward strand.
CGTCAATTACTCAATCATCCCTTTCTTTTGCAAACTAAACAAGGAAGCTCTTATCACATTCTTATCACATTCTTTTCATTTTCACTTTCATTCCCAAAATATTTATGATAACTTCGGTTATATTTTAAGGAAGAAATTGAAAAAACTAATGCAGTGTGCTTGAAAACTATCTATGTGAGTTTGTGACATCTTTCATTATGTGTAATCTTGGATATAATAAAAGATAGGCTAGGATCCTCTCTGTTTCTGGAATAAGCACATGTAGATGAATGTTTCTATGCAAAAGATAGTTCTACCAACATGTCATTATTATTAAACCAGATAGCAGTGTGTCAAAAAATTGCATCCATTATCGATCACTTGCCTGGATATTCGAGCCAACAACATGCCATGCTTAGATAAGATTCTTAAGAAGTTGAAGAGTTGAGTTTGCATTTGGGAATCTTAGCTCTCAGAAGAGCCCTTGTACTACAAAAGGAACTATTAAGGCAAAGTGAAAAGCATTTGACAAGGTGGGTTGCTCTGATGGTAAGCACCCTCCACTTCCAACCAAGAGGTTGTGAGTTCGAGTCACCCCAAGAGCAAGGTGGGGAGTTCTTGGAGGGAAGGATGCCGAGGGTCATTTGGAAACAGCCTCTCTA
>AWOL01S0001350.1:35991-61404 GCA_000715115.1 Nicotiana otophora
ATTGGAATGAGGATGCAGGACTTTTTCAGTACAAGACCACACCAAAAATGGGAGTTGTAGTGACGGTGCAGGATTTTCTCAATATACGAACACACGAAATAACTAACTTTCACAAAGCCAGCATGCAAGTAATACCCACTTAATCTTTATTCATACAAGAAAAACCATTAGGATGGACCATTACCAACATAATACAACAGAAACCCAGACAAATGCTTCAGTCTGTCTACCAAAATTTTGTGGCAGCGTGACAACATATTGATAAGAGAGTACCATAAAGGTCTAGACCTTTGAGAAACCTATCTTGCTAAACCATTTGAAACTTCATAAAAAAACTGCTCAACTCGCAATAGCTTTCTAGCCAGTAATCATTGTTCCAGCCCCTTCATCAGTGAGAATCTCAAGGAGTAAGGAATGTTGCAGCCTTCCATCAATAATACTTGCAGTCGTCACCCCTTGAGCCAAAGACCTGACGCAACAACTCACCTTAGGGATCATCCCACCAGCAACCTTGCCATCATCAGTCATCTTCTTCACTCCTTTTATGTCAATCTGCTTCACCAAACTCCCTGGATCATTACGGTCCTCCAGAATTCCCGCCACATCTGTCAGCAAGATTAGCTTTTCAGCTCCAAGAGCTGCTGCTAACTCACCTGCTGCCGTGTCTGCATTGATATTGTAGGATTGACCCGTCTTGTCAGCTGCAACAGAGGCGATCACTGGGATATGGTAATTGTCAATGAGCGGCCGCAGTACACTAGGGTCCACACTAGCAATGTCCCCAACAAAACCTAGTTGATCAGCGTTGGGGGAGGGACGTGCAGTTAGCAGGTGGCCATCTATTCCTGATAACCCCACTGCAGTTGCCCCAGCCTTGTTAATCAAGGAAACCAAATGTTTGTTGACTTTACCCACCAAGACCATCGAGACAATCTCCATGGTCGAGGCATCAGTAACACGAAGGCCATTCAAAAAGTTGGGTTTGATTCCCAATTTACCAAGCCATTGGTTGATTTCAGGACCGCCACCGTGAACAAAGACAATGCGCATACCGACACAGGAAAGAAGGACAAGATCAGCAATAACAGAGGCCTGAAGAGCCTCAGATTTCATGGCAGCCCCTCCATATTTCACTACAATGGTCTTTCCCCGAAATTTCTGAATAAACGGTAATGCTTCCGAAAGGATTTTCACTCGGGTGGCTGCAGGGAAAGGTTGGATTTCAGGTGCAACAATCGACTCCAAGGAAGTCTTAAGACATGAGGCCTGCAAAGGGTTGCTAATAGTTATTCTATTGGATTTGATAAGTGGAACAGATTTTGGAAAAATGAAACTGTTGGGATCGGGAAAATTGGAGGCTTTTGAGATTGGGGAAGAAAGTGGGAGGGTTTTAGCCAACATCCTCTAATTCCTTATACTTCCTCTCCCTTTTTTCTATTATATGTAATTTGCTGGGGAATATGACACTATAAGTTCCTAATACTATTTGTTTAATTAATGGGGTCAAAGCATCAAGAGATCTGCAATCAAAACAAGCCATTTATTAGCATTTGAACCTCAAGAGTGCGTGTGTGTGTGTGTGAGAGAGAGAGAGAGAGAGAGAGAGAGATTAAATAAAAAGTATCCTCGAAAGATCAGCACAATTGAGAAAACCCAAAACATAATTGGAAAGGAATAAATCAGATTAGATAAATAAGCTAATCAAAACAAGCCATTGGTTAGCATTTGAACCTCAAAAGTATCTCATACAAAAAGATCAGCACAATTGAGGGAAAAAAACCCCCAAAAACATAATTGGACAGAAATCATTCAAATTAGATAAATAAGCTAATCAATTTAAATAATAACTTGCCAACGAACATCCAATAGATTCATCAATAAAAGCAACATGTATTTAGTTAAAATTTTGACATTAAAACTCTAATTGGCATTTCATCAAACAGGTAATAGAAGTAGAATAAAAGACATACATGGCGATTCAGAAAATACCCAAAATCAAAGTGCAGAGAGAAAAGAAAAGAAAAGGGTCAACATACCTGGCGACTCTGTGTGTGTGTGTGTGTGTGTGTGTGTGTGTGTTCGGGGGGCGCTACCAACAGAAGCTCGAGGCAGAACTAAATCTCCGCGTCACAGATTATATGGCAATAAATAATGTATCTTTTCTTTTGGGTCTGAATAAATAATACGTAGTATATTATCAACAGTGTAGTAGGTGGACACGTGATATATTCCACTAAATGCTAAAACTTTTAAGCCCAACAATTGCATTGCAATTCTAATAAACACAAGAAAAGAAAAAAAAAAAAAGAAGAGAAATGGAATTAATGTGTTTGAAAAGACAAAAATGAACAAAATAGTTGTTAAGCAACACTTTTATGTTAGCTGGTCAAGCACCTCCTTTACCTAATTGAGGTTGAAGGTTCGAGCCACTACACATTGTTTATCTATATTATTATAAAAGCATGAATATAATGTTGATTTATAAAAATAATCTTATAATATTAAGCATAATAACTCACAATAAAAGGACATAACTGAAATTCTAAACATTTGTAATCCTATTAGTTTTAGGACATAATACTACAAGTTAAGAATCCTACATGATTACTTTTAGGAATTAAGTATAATTAATTTAGAACATAGACATATAATATTGCATGTTAGCATTTAAACATAATACCTTTAGGAACACGTTAGGTTTTCTATTAGTATAATTACTTTCGGGATAGAGACATATTTTTAGTCATGTAATCATAATACTTTTAGAATATACTTCTTAAAAATTTCTATTACTAATTTAATTTGAAAACGTATTATAATGTGCTATTACTAATTTAATTTGAGAATGTATTATGTTATCCAAATTTATTTACCAAAAGGAGAGCATATATTATTATAAAAGCACAGATACAATATTGATAGATCAAAATAGTCCTAAAATATTAAATAGAAGAACTCATAGGAAAGAACATAACTTAAATAACATAATTTTTTGGACTACAAGACCTTCTATGTTAATTTTTAAATATTTAATATTTTAAAATTAATAAAATTTGTCTATTAAATTTTTATTAAAAATATGTAGGAAGTTTTAATAAAATCAATTTCATAAGAATTCCCCATATTGACAGTACATTACCACTCCATAATATCTAATACCAAGAGAAAATAAAAGTAATATTAAATGGATTGCATAAAGCGTTGAAATATTGAAAACATATCCACATAATATATTTTTATATTAATATTTGAATTATTTTCCTAGTCAATTAATATAATTCTTAATCAATCTTTTGTGTAATATTGAAAAATATACCCAATTATTAAACAACAACTAAGACAATATTTAAAAATATAAATGTGTGAGAAATAGAAAGAAAAATGGTTGGTAAGAGCCAATACCACTGATGATTCTGCAAACATAAAGATCTAAAAGTGGAATGTCAGATCGATCTTTTTACTCTTTGAAAAGAAAATTTATGGTGGATAAAATTATAATTAAGATTAAATCTTCAAAATAAGAGATGAACTAATATTAAGAATCTGAATCAACATAAAATAAATTATTTTTTATGTTAAGATCAAATAATTAAATTTTTTAATTAATTATTTAGCAAGAGAATCCAATTTTATTATTTTTTAAATTTATCATATGAGTTAAATTATTTTTCAAGTTAAGAAAAATCTTAGGGTACATAAATTTATTCCATAAAAAGAGCGTTAGACATTGAAAAAAAATTAGAAGACAAAGTAAAAAATGTTATTATAGTACTGAGAATCAAAGGCCCATATAATTGTATGTTGAAGCACAATTAAAGCTAAATCCTAAACAAGAACAAGCTTTCAAGACTATATTATAAAGAGTCAACTCTTATAGCGAGATTATCCTTTGTAGATAACTCCGGCGGAATCGAAGTAATATTTATATATCATGCATTACTTGCAAATGTCAAATCAAGAGGCATGATACTATTAGCAATAATAACAAATAGATTTGATATATCTCTTCAAACAACTGAAATAACCGTCATAAATATATCAAAGCAGAGCAACAATGCAAAATTTATATTTAAAAAAAAAACAAAATTGATAATATGGGATGAAACGCTTATGGCCCTAGAGATATATTGAATAATACCAGTATACCATTTGGTGAAAAACTAATGGCTTGGAAGGTGATTTCTGTCGAGTACTATCAATAGTTTTAAAATCGACGAAAGCAGAGACTGTAAAAACTAGCTTGCCAAAATTATACTTATTGGCCTCAAATGAAAATTCAGTATTGAGTAACTGTCACGACCCAAAATTTTCCACCGACGGGACCGTGATGGCGCCAAATATTTCACTTGCTAGGCAAGCCAACGTTAGAAAATCGTTAAACCAATTCCTTATTTCCATTCAGTAAATAGCAATGATTAACTAAGATGAAGTATAAGAGATGCGGAATTTTATAAAACTGTATTAATTACTACCACCCGGATCTGGAGTCACGATTCACGAAAATTCTAGAATTTACTACAAGTAATAGTCTGAAAGAAATACAACTGTCTGAATGAAAGAAAACAACAGTGACATAAAAGGTAGACGGGGACTTCAAGATCTGTGAACGCCGACAGATCTACCTTGAGTCTCCGGACAGCGGACCAATAGCAAAATCTCGATCAACCTGAGCCTGTATCAAAGTCTGCATAGAAAGTGCAGAGTGCATCATCAGTACAACCAACCCCATGTACTGGTAAGTGTCGAGCCTAACCTCGGCGAAGTAGAGACGAGACTAGGACAAGACACCCGCATATAACCTGAACAGTATAATCATGCTAGTGGAAACAACAGTAAATAAAGAAATAACGCAGAAAAAATGGGAAGGGAACATACAGTGGGGGAATACAACATAAAGAGTGAGAATAATGAAAAAACGGAATTAAACAGAAAATCCTTAAATGAATTGAGCAATTAAAACAGCAAGTAAAACTGCACGGCATCACCCTTCGTGCTTTTACTCTCAACCTCGCCAAATAAATAAATAAAACGGCACGGCATCACCCTTCGTGCATTAAACCTCTCATAATATACACGGCATCACCCTTCGTGCTTTAAACCTCTCATAATATACACGACATCACCCTTCGTCTTTTGAACCTCTCATAATATACACAGCATCACCCTTCGTCCTTTAAACCTCTCATAATATACACAACATTACCCTTCGTGCTTTACACTCTTCCTCACAATATAAATAGTGCATGCACGGCATCACCCTTCGTGCTTTACATTCTTCCTCACCATATAAATAAATCACGCACGGCATCACCCTTCGTGCTTTACACTCTTCCTCACAAATCACAGAATCAATAACAACGGATAGAGAGAAGTTTCACAAAGAAATCAATATTTCATCAATGATTACTTTCACAATTTAACATCTCAACCTCGAATCAATATTCACAATTTTATCAACCTTGGTGGAACCGGATACAAGTCTCCCAACATTTCAACAACAACAATAAGAATGGATAACAAGATTTAAGACTACAAATTTGCAAGAATGGAATTTCACTCGCATGCTATGACTCGACCACAATGCATAGATGCTCGTCACCTCAATTACACATCGTATTCAACAACAAAATATGTAGAAATTACTCACACAATACCTATTCCCTCAAATCAAAGTTAGACACAACACTTACCTCAATTTCGCAAGCTACTCACTGCTCAAGTATCGCTTTCCCTTTAGAATTCACCTCCAACCCACTCGTATCTAATCATAATTAGTTTAATATCATCAATTATCGCTAAAGGAATCAACTTTAATGCATAATTACAGTTTTTCCAACAAAAGTCAAAAACGACCTCGGGCCCGCTTGGTCAAAACCCGAGGTTCTGACCAAAATCTTTTTACCCATTCACCCCCGAGTCCGAATATATAATTGGTTTTGGAATCCGACCTCAAATTAAGGTCTAAATACCCAGATTTACAAAATCCCTAGTTTCTACCCAAAACCCCTAATTCTACCATGAAAACCTTAGATTTTAGGTTGAAATCTTGTAAAATGTAGTGAAAGATTGAAAGAAACCAATTTAGAATCACTTACCTATGATTTGGGGAAGAAATGNCCCAACATTTCAACAACAACAATAAGAATGGATAACAAGATTTAAGACTACAAATTTGCAAGAATGGAATTTCACTCGCATGCTATGACTCGACCACAATGCATAGATGCTCGTCACCTCAATTACACATCGTATTCAACAACAAAATATGTAGAAATTACTCACACAATACCTATTCCCTCAAATCAAAGTTAGACACAACACTTACCTCAATTTCGCAAGCTACTCACTGCTCAAGTATCGCTTTCCCTTTAGAATTCACCTCCAACCCACTCGTATCTAATCATAATTAGTTTAATATCATCAATTATCGCTAAAGGAATCAACTTTAATGCATAATTACAGTTTTTCGAAGTTTTCCCAACATAAGTCAAAAATCGATCCCGGGCCCTCTTGGTCAAAACCCGAGTTTCGGACCAAAATCCATTTACCCATTCACCCCCGATCTCAAATATATAATTGGTTTTGGAATCCGACCTCAAATTTAGGTCTAAATCCCCAAATTTTTGAAATTCCTAGTTTCTACCCAAAACCCCTAATTCTACCATGAAAATCTTAGATTTTAGGTTAACCGCTTGTAAAATGTAGTGAAAGATTGAAAGAAACCAGTTTAGAATCACTTACCTATGATTTGGGGAAGAAATGGTCTTTGAAAAAATCGCCTATTGTGTTTTAGGTCTTGAAAATTTGGGAAATGAATAAAACATCCCGTATAAGTCTAAAGTTATCAGCTGCGGCTGTCGCATTTACAACCTGAGCTTCGCAATTGCGAAGCTCGCAAATGCGAAGGAGTCATCGTAAATGCAAGAACCTTCACATTTCCGCTGCCTTCGCAAATGTGAAAAGTATGTCGCATTTGCGACAATTGGCCCATCGCAATTGCAGGTAGAAGTTCGCATTTGCGAACATGCCCTTCCCCAGACCCCCTTCGCAATTGCGAAGATAAACTCGCAATTGCGATAAATGCTGGCCTAGGCTTTCTTCGCAATTGCCATACCTGCTTGGTTCGCATTTGCGAAGCCTGATCTCACAATTGCGAGATCAGAGGCCTGCTACAGACACCAGTTACACCAACAAATTTCTAAGTTCCAAAATCACTTCGTAGCCTGCCCGAAACTCTCCCGAGCCCTCGGGGCTCCAAACCGAACACGCCCACAAGTCTAAAAACATCATACAAACTTGCCCGCACGATCAAATCACCAAAATAACACTTAGAACTATGAATTTAGCACCAAACCAAATAAAATTCTCAAGAACACTTTAAAATTCATATCTTCTCAACTGGACGTCCGAATCACGTCAAATCAACTCCGTTTCTCACCAAATTTTACAGACAAGTCTTAAATATCATAATGAACCTGTATCGGGCTCCGAAACTAAAATACGGACCCGATACTAACAATGCCAAATATCAATCAATTCTTAAAAACAAATAATTTTCAGACTTTTAATTTTTATCAAAAATTCATAACTCAAGCTAGGGACCTCCGAATTCGATTTCGGGCATACGCCCAGATCCCATAATTCGATACGGACCTACCGGGACTGTCAAAGCATGAATCTGGGCCCGTTTACCAAAACTATTGACCAAAGTCAACAAAAATCAACATTTAAGGTAAAAATTCTTATTTTCATCAATTTTCAACATAAAAGCTTTTCGAAAACCTGCCTGGACTGCGCACGCAAATTGAGGAGGGTAAAAATGAGATTTTTAAGGCTTAAGAGCACAAATTCGAGTTCTAAAACATAAGATGACCTTTTGGGTCATCACATTCTCCACCTCTAAAACAACCGTTCGTTCTCGAACGGACATAGAAAAGTACCCGGGCTGGTGAAAAAGATGGGGATATCTACTATGCATATCGGACTCGGACTCCCAAGTAGCTGCCTCAATAGGTTGACCTCTCCACTGTACTTGAACTGAAGGGTAACTCTTTGATCTCAACTGGCAAACTTGTCGGGCTAGAATTGCCACCGGCTCCTCCTCGTAAGTCAAATCATTGTCCACTTTGACTGAGCTGAAATCTAACACATGAGACAGATCACCATGATATTTCTGGAGCATAGACACATGGAATACCGGATGAACTGAGGATAACCCTGGAGGCAACGCAAGTCTATAAGCTACCTCCCCCATTCTCTCGAGGGGCTCAAATGGCCCGATATACCTAGGGCTCAACTTGCCCTTCTTCCCAACTCTCATAACACCCTTTGTGGGCGATACCCGAAGCAATATTCTTTCTCCAACCATGAATGCAACATCACGAACTCTACGGTCGGCATAACTCTTCTGCCTGGACTGAGCTGTGCGAAGTCAATCCTGAATAATCTTGACCTTATCCAAGGCATCCTGTACTAAGTCTGTGCCCAACAACCGAGCCTCTCCCGGCTCGAACCACCCAACTGGCAACCGAAACCGCCTACCATATAATGCCTCATAGGGAGCCATCTGAATGCTCGACTGATAGCTGTTGTTGTAGGCGAACTCTGAAAGGGGCAAGAACTGATCCCAAGAACCTCCAAAGTCTATGGCACAAGCGCGGAGCATATCCTCCAAGATTTGAATAGTGCGCTCGGACTGCCCGTTCGTCTGAGGATAGAATGTTGTGCTCAACTCAACCCGCGTACCTAACTCACACTATACTGCCCTCCAAAAGTGCGAGGTAAACTACGTACCTCGATCAGAAATGATAGACACGGGCATCCCGTGAAGGCGGACAATCTCACGAATGTAAATTTCAGCTAACCTCTCTGAAGAATAGGTAACTGTCACTGGAATGAAATGTGATGACTTGGTCAACCTGTCCACAATGACCCAAACTGCGTCAAATTTTCTCTGAGTCTGTGGGAGCCCAACAACAAAATCCATAGTGATACGCTCCCATTTCCATTCAGGAATTTCTAACTTTTGAAGCAACCTACCAGGTCTCTGATGCTCGTATTTAACTTGCTGACAATTCAGACACTGAGCTACATATGCAACTATATCCTTTTTCATTCTCCTCCACCAATAATGTTGCCGCAAATCTTGATATATTTTGGCGGTATCTGGATGAATAGAATACCTGGAACTGTGTGCTTCTTCAAGAATTAATTCACGAAGCCCATCCACATTAGGCACACAATTACGACCCTGCATTCGCAGAACCCCATCTTCCCCCACAACAACCTGTTTGGCATTACCGTGCCACACCGTGTCCTTAAGGACAAGTGATGAGGATCATCATACTGCCTCTCCCTGATGCGCTCATATAAAGAAGACCGAGCGACTGTGTAAGCTAGAACCCGACTGGGTTCTGAAACATCTAACCTCACGAGCTAATTAGCCAAAGTCTGAACATCTGCAGCTAATGGCCTCTCACCAACCGGAATATACGCAAAACTGCCCATACTCACAGCCTTTCTACTCAAAGCATCGGCCACCACATTGGCCTTTTCGGGGTGATACAAAATGGTGATATCATAGTCTTTCAACAACTCCAACTATATTCTCTTCCTCAAATTAAGATCCTTTTGTTTGAACAGATATTGAAGGCTACGATGATCAATGAATACCTCACATGGCACGCCGTAAAGATAGTGCCTCCAAATCTTCAGCGCGTGAACAATGGCTGGCAGCTCTAGATCATGAACAGGGTAATTCTTCTCGTGAACCTTCAGCTGCCGCGAAGCATATGCAATAACCTTGACATCTTGCATTAATACTGCACCAAGCCTAATGTGAGAGGCGTCACAATATACCGTATACGATCCTGAACTTGTGGGTAATATCAACACTAGCGTTGTAGTCAAAGCGGTCTTGAGCTTCCGAAATCTCAACTCACACTCGTGTGACCATCTAAATGGGACACCCTTCTGGGTCAATATGGTCTTAATAGTTGTTCATAATCAATTACATAATTGTCAATTAACTTCATGTTAACAAAAATCTCGTTTCAAACCTTCACCATACTAATAACGAGATGCGAGGCATGGAGACCTTATAATTATTTACCCGAATTAACGAGTCACATTTAATACCACCTGGGCAGGCACCTATCTCGTAGGTTAAAACTCAATAATTACAACATGAATTTGGCAAGTATGCACAGAGAATTTCATACAAATATTTTTAAATAAGCCTAGCAGGCATGACTCCCTATTAGTACTATCGTACATATTTAATTTCACAAGGGAGAATTTAAACACAAGAATTGTTTATTACAAGGATCTCGTCCTTATATAACTTCCACCGCAGCTCATAGCCCGGTTTAAACATATCAATATATTTTAAAATATGAGGACCTCGGCCTCAGTTATGAATCACAAGTAATATGCACATCTTGCCAACCGAAACTTTCCATTTTCTCCTTTTAAATAACTTTCGTTAAACAAAATCACAACACATAATGAACCCCACATCGGTAGGGCATATAATTCACAATTTGTAATTAATTATCCAGAAATACATCAAAACATACGGACAAAAGTACCAGAAAGGCACCTTTAGCCTCACAGATCTTATTAGAGTCCATGGAATGATAGATGTAGTTATCTCCATAAAACCTCCCAACAGAAGTAAACACATAAGTAGATTATAAAATTACGAAGCTCACTCATAAGTAGAGCACAATAGGAGGAATCGTATTGATACTCAGAACCGAATCAAGTTAAGGAAATTATTCCCTTATTTTAAATTGAGGTCGTACCTATAACAACACCATCTGATATAACGACCTCCACAATACCATAAAACAAATATAACAACGACTGGGTCTCAACCTTTAGGACGCCTTCTACCCGCCTGTCCTCCACCCCTAACTGATCGTGTGGGTGGTATGGTAACTGCAATGGGGCACGTAGCCTGAGTGCTTTGATAAAATATATCTCTCCCAAGTTTGGAACAATTTTCTCTTGATGTGCCTGGTATCACCGCATTTATAATAACCCATTTGCGGGTTTGGCTGCTCATACTGAGTCTGTGCCAGATAACTAGAATAACATTATAGGACACTTACGTCAGTGGTGCATTAAAAGAACTTACTGAAGTACCTCGATTAATCCGATGTGCGAACTGGGCTGGCCGACTACCCGAGCGCCCGCCATAATGATTTATACTCGCAGAGTAGAATCCACTGAATCCCCCAGAACCTCGAGACGTCTTGGTCTCCTTAGTTTCCTTTTTTTTCTCACCCCAAACACGTTCTAATATCTTGGCAATTTCTACCACTAGCGGAAATGAAGTATTAGCCTGTAGCTCCCGAGTCGTACCAAATTTTACAATTATAATTGGGTCCTTCAATGAGTCTATGGACTCCCTCTCTGGATGTAGGAAACAAAGTAGGAATATGACAGGCTAGTTTATTAAACCTGTTGGCATATTATGGCACCGTCTTGGTGACCTGACGCAATCATTCAAACCCTAAGTGCCATGCATTACGGGGAGTCCGGGAAACAAACTCTTTCAAAAGTATTTCTAAGAACCGAGCCAAGAGGGCAGTGTTGTATTGGCTAGTCTGCCCTCTTCATAGGCTTGCCACAGACACATGTGGAGAATTATCTCTCCCAAGGCCAATTTCTCCTTTTGTTATGCTGACTCAACACTGTTGAGCTGACCCATTTTCTTAACATACTCTTCGATTCTTCTTTGGGGTAAACTTTACCCCTATTTATATACAATAATCACAAAAGTAGAGCTCCATACAGACAATTCTTAGTCCAGAATCTCGTCAACCACTGTACCTCCTCCGAAGCACCCCAAAATCCGCAACCGTGACGTCCACGCTGAGTAGACCTTCTGTAAATTTAATGTTGTTTCTCTAACTCCTTTGGTACTGAAGTATAAGATTATTACGGAGGCAGACATACCGCAAGTCCCAACCTTATTCTCTACAATATCTCAGGCCTTAAACACATGTAAATTTTGGGAGAGCCTTTCAGTACCACATATATACATTTCAGGCCAAAACTGATATAATACATGACTCGTAATCCATTCATTGATAGTGGACTCCCCCACTCGGCGCGAAGTCATAGTTCACCACGTCTGATGGTCCACAATATTAACCTTCACAACTCGTATAAATCAACCATATGCCAAGGTACGTTGCACCCCCACATTATTCACCGGGTGATCTCTTTATACGTCCGCATCTTCAATCGGAATCACACGTTGAGGCAATGTTTGAGCATCTATAGCTCTCTCGTAATCCATATGCGGCATCACAAATCGTCGACGCACAACTGATACCGAGTGCGCAATGTCATATACGTGTGGATACAAAGGAACACGAGATATATGTTTCAAGCTAAATCAATGTCGCACGATAAGAAATGAAAGAAGTCATATCGTTCCTAACTTCATAGCCTCCGGAAGATAAGCACATACGTCTCTGTACCGATCCTCCAGACTCTACTAAGCCTGCTCGTGAATTGTGAGACCTAGGCAACCTAGTGATATGATACCAACTGTCACGACCCAAAATGTTTCACCGATGGGACCGTGATGGCGCCTAACATTTCACTTGCTAGGCAAGCCAACGTAAGAAAATCGTTAAACCAATTCCTCATTTCCATTCAATAAATAGCAATGATTAACTAAGATGAAGTATAAGAGGTGCGAAATTTTATAAAACTGTATTAATTACTACCACCCGGATCTGGAGTCACGATTCACGAGCATTCTAGAATTTACTACAAGTAATAATCTGAAAGAAATACAACTGTCTGAATGAAAGAAAACAACAGTGACATAAAAGGTAGACGGGGACTTCAAGGTGTGTGAACGCCGACAGATCTACCTTGAGTCTGCGGACAGCAGACCAATAACAAAATCTCGATCAACCTGAGCCTGTATCAAAGTCTGCACAGAAAGTGTAGAGTGCAGCATTAGTACAACCGACCCCATGTACTGGTAAGTGTCAAGCCTAACCTCGGCGAAGTAGTGACGATACTAGGACAAGACACCCACATATAACCTGAACAATATAATCATGCTAGTGGCAACAACAGTAAATAAAGAAATAATGCAGAAATAATGGGAAGGGAACATACAGTGAGGGAATACAACATAAAGAGTGAGAATAATGAAAAAACAGAATTAAACCGAAAATCCTTAAACAAATTGAGCAATTAAAACAGCAAGTAAAACTACACGGCATCACCCTTCATGCTTGTACTCTCAACCTCACCAAATAAATAAATAGAACAGCACGACATCACCCTTCGTGCATTAAACCTCTCATAATATACACGACATCACCCTTTATGCTTTAAACCTCTCATAATATACACGACATCACCCTTCGTACTTAAAACCTCTCATAATATACATGACATCACCTTTCGTGCTTTAAACCACCCATAATATACACGGCATCACCCTTCGTGCTTTACACTCTTCCTCACAATATAAATAATACATGCACGGCATCACCTTTCGTGCTTTACACTCTTCCTCACCATATAAATAAATCACGCACGGCATCACCCTTCGTGCTTTACACTCTTCCTCACAATATAAATAATACATGCACGGCATCACCTTTCGTGCTTTACACTCTTCCTCACCATATAAATAAATCACGCACGGCATCACCCTTCGTGCTTTACACTCTTCCTCACAAATCACAGAATCAATAACAACGGATAGAGAGAAGTTTCACAAAGAAATCAATATTTCATCAATGATTGCTTTCACAATTTAACATCTCAACTTCGAATCAATATTCACAATTTTATCAACCTTGGTGGAACCGGATACAAGTCTCCCAACATTTCAACAACAACAATAAGCATGGATAACAAGATTTAAGACTACAAATTTGCAAGAATGGAATTTCACTCGCATGTTATAACTCGACCACAACGCATAGATGCTCGTTACCTCAACTATACATCGTATTAAACAACAAAACACGTAGCAATTACTCACACAATACATATTCCCTCAAGCCAAAGTTAGACACAACACTTACCTCAATTTCGCAAGCCACTCACTGCTCAAGTATCGCTTTCCCTTTAGAATTCACCTCTAACCCACTCGTATCTAATCATAATTAGTTTAATATCATCAATTATCGCTAAAGGAATCAACTTTAATGCATAATTACAGTTTTCCTAAGTTTTCCCAACAAAAGCCAAAAATCGACCCCGGACCCGCTTGGTCAAAACCCGAGGTTCAAATCAAAATCCATTTACTCATGCACCCCCGAGCCCGAATATATAATAGGTTTTGGAATCCGACCTCAAATTTAGGTCTAAATCCCCAAATTTCTGAAATTCCTAGTTTCTACCCAAAACCCCTAATTCAACCATGAAAACCTTAAATTTTATGTTGAAATTTTATAAAATGTAGTGAAAGATTGAAAAAAAAAAACAGTTTAGAATCACTTACCTATGATTTGGGGAAGTAATGGTCTTTGAAAAAATCGCCTCTTGTGTTTTAGGTCTTGAAAATTTGGGAAATGAATGAAAAATCCCATCTAAGTCTAAAGTTATCAGCTGCGGATGTCGCATTTGCGACCTGAGCTTCGCAATTGCGAAGCTCGCAAATGCAAAGGAGTCATCGTAAATGCGAAAACCTTCACATTTCTGCTGCCTTCGCAAATGCGAAGAGTATGTCGCATTTGCGACAATTGGCCCATCGCAATTGCGGGTAGAAGTTCGCATTTGCGAACATGCCCTTCCCGAGACCCCCTTCGCAATTGCGAAGATAAACTCGCAATTGCGAGTACTGCTGGCCTAGGCTTTCTTCGCAATTGTGATAAAAACCTCGCAATTGCCATACCTGCTTGGTTCGGATTCGCGAAGCCTGATCTCGCAATTGCGAGATGAGAGGCCTGCTACAGACACTAGTTACACCAGCAAATTTCTAAGTTCCAAAATCACTTCGTAGCCTACCCGAAACTCACCCGAGCCCTCGGGGCTCCAAACCGAACATGCCCTCAAGGCTAAAAATATCATACAAACTTGCTCGTGTGATCAAATCGCCAAAATAACACCTAGAACTACGAATTTAGCACAAAATCAAATGAAATTCTCAAGAACACTTTAAAATTCACATCTTCTCAACTGGACGTCCGAATCACGTCAAATCAACTCCGTTTCTCACCAAATTTCACAGACAAGTCTTAAATATCATAATGAACCTGTACCGGGCTCCGAAACTAAAATACGGACACGATACTAACAATGCCAAATATCAATCAATTCTTAAAAACAAATAATTTTCAAACTTTTAATTTTCATCAAAAATTCATAACTCAAGCTAGGGACCTCCGAATTCGATTCTGAGCATACGCCCAGATCCCATAATTCGATACGGACCTACCGGGACTGTCAAAGCATGGATCCTGGCCCGTTTACCAAAAAATATTGACCGAAGTCAACAAAAATTAACTTTTAAGGCAAAAATTATTATTTTCATCAATTTTCAACATAAAAGCTTTCCGAAAACCTGCTCGGACTGTGCACGCAAATCGAGAAGGGTGAAAATGAGATTTTAAGGCTTAAGAGAGCAGATTCGAGTTCTAAAACATAAGATGACCTTTCGGGTCATCACAATAACTTTTTGGTTCGTGTGAGAAAACGAAAAAAAGTATCTAATAAAAGATGATTTGGTTTTTTTAGAACACTTCGTTATTAATCCCATTGTAATAGTAGTGCATTTAATAAGAAAAATATTTCTATCAATAGATTTAAATGTAATTTGTGCAAATTGCATGATTGAAATTAAAAATCTATCTTCACTTGCAGAAATGAATATGTTGATCAACTAAATAAAAGGTTGAATGCAAATTTTTATGGTAAAAATAAGATATATTTAGTTTTTGACTCAACGGAATATGATACCAATAATTACTACCAAGAAGAATACTTAAATATTTTAATAACAAATGGCCTTCTATCATACAGGTTTGTTGTCAAGTTTATTTTTTCTTATGTATGTCAGTGTCACCGTATATGAAATAGACTAAGTTAAAATTAATCTTCCATTGCATATAGATTGATTTTGAAGAAAACTATGCATGTCATGCTACTGAAAAACTTAGATCCGCTGAATAGTTGCACATAGATGGTATATAGAAGTTTTGATATTAACGTCATACATGCAAAAATTATGATACTGGTCAATATGCCTCTAAGTATATTTTTATCCCCCAATTCAACTCCCATCTTCCGAAACTAAAGAATATCCTTTTAAATTTGTGTACAAATAATTTTCGGTATGTTTATGTTTTGCAATTATAATAAATAAAGCACAAGGACAAACATATAAAATATTGGACTATATTTATCGCCATATATTTTCTTGCATGGACAACTGTATGTTGTACTTTCAAGAGAAATATCAATATCGATAACAATAGTTCTAGTTATGGCAGAGAAACCAAAGCATTAGAAAGAAACATACACAAAAAAAATCATCTACAAAGAAGTGTTCGGTAGGATACCATCAAATTAAATACTTTTAAACTATAATACATAATTATCTAACTAACATGACTAAATTAATCATTTGTGTAAGTTCTGATGATGTCCTTTTATTTTGAATTCATGTATTATACTAATATAATAATATTTTTTTTGCTTTCAGATGATTTAAATGTTTAAACCATCACGTGCCATTATTAACGTGCAACGCACGTTCATAGATACTAGTTAATTAATAATTAGCGAACAATATAACATAAAATACTGCTCAATATTTAAGTTTAAAGGTTGATTTAAATTGAGTTTTTTACCTTGTCAGTTACTTATTAAATAATATTTAAATAAAGATCATTATTTTTGTTTTATTTCAAAAAGAGCACATTCATTTACAATTACAATATTTTTTTTCAAAATCATGTACGTTTAGTAGTCTTCATATTTTTAAACATAGTCCACAATTTAAGGAATTAATTTTGAACCATATTAATTTATCCATATTTCTCTCCCATCATTAATCTATACTTACCATTTTTGATGAAAGTTTCCGCTTTTAGAATCCTCTTTTTCATTATCAAACACAGTCTCAATAAATTCACATTTTTATTCCATGTTCGAAGGTGTATATATACATATGTGATATATTGTTTACAATGTAATTTTAAATATATGCATATGTAATGAATATATTATGTATATTTCCCTATACCGAACTCGTTTTATGTTTATGCAACGTATAATTTTGTATACATAACGTATAAACAAATATACATATTCAATATATGTATTATGCATATATTAATGTATAATTATATATACTTGATGAGATCAATATATAGTTTAAGTATATTTGACATTTGAAATATATACTCCATATATGTGATATATTATAAATTTATATTTGATGTACTTTATGTACAAACAATAACATAACATATAAGTGTACAAATATACTATTAGAGTATTAGGATATTGAAACAAACACATTTACTATGGAAACAACTTTAAATTTACAGATCCATAAAATACTTATTATATTTCATTAATCGAATTATATTTTTATTACTATATATGAAAATAACAACTAGAAAATTAAAATAAATGCTACTTTCCTTTGGAGGATTCATATATATATGCTTTTTGGTTGTGACATTAATGTAGAAGAGAGATATATGTTGAAGGTAATTAAATGGGTTGTACAATCTGATCAAACGTTTTGGTAGAGATGAGTATTAATAAGACTAATTTTCGGTAATTAATAGGATTGATTTCCGATCCTTTATTTGATTAGAATCTGTTCAACACATGTGGAAACTTGATTTTTGGTCCAACATTATATGTTTCGGTTAGGACCGTAATTAATTAGGTGCTAGTTTGTTAATTATTAATTCCTGCTAGGATTCTGAATTTTTTTCTTGATTTATGTTTTTTTCCCATTTAAATTTGTGTGCCGAGTCGGACCGAACTGCAATGTTATACTTAGAACAAGGTGAGACGTGGGTTACAGACATGAGACGTTATTGTACCTCCCAAGTCCTAAGAATAAAGTGAATCAATAAACATTCTTTTAATACTATTCCTATAGTTTTGTACTTTTCTCTTCAAAGAACTAGATGATTATTAAGTTTGGATACGGTGGAAAATTTTCATTATGAGTTTATTTGATCACTTATCAAATGGTAACCTATTTTATGATTTAATACGCATGAAATGCACGCATGAGTTATTTTATGAGTTATATTCATTTATTTTCTTATGTAGCTTATCCCAAATATTATGCGAAAGATTAATTATTTATGGAGCGACGGACTTACCCTTTCCATCTTGTTTCTTTCAGAGATTATTGTTGAGAGTGAGCCCGTTGGTAAGCATCCTGATATTTGTGAAACCAAAGTATTATTACTTCTTTCAATCTATTATCGGAACTATATATTCTAATGTCAAAGTTTTTGAACTATGAGATATTTGAGATGTCTTAGTTTTCATGAATTCATAAGTTAGGATGGTTGTTAAAGTTTTGAGATTTAACATTTGAGAAATTTCGGTACAATAATTAGCATATAAGATATAGATTCAGTGGATGATACTAAAGAAAGTTTATGAGAGACATGAAATTGTTAAAAGTAAACACTTGAGAACTATTTTCGTATGACATTTTCGTATTACAAGAAATTATAGAATTGCAAACGGGTCCCTCACCCATTTGCACCAATATTATTCCCAAGTGGAGAAACGAGATAAAGCTAAAAATATTGCTATACAATGTCTTCTCAATAATGTTCTATCCAAATTATAGAGCTATGTTACTATCAAGGGTTAATTACTTCATCTATAAACTAAATCTTTTTGTTGTTTAATTTGAGGCCATCTCTTCTATTGAAGATAAGATATAGTATTGAATTGAAAATCAAAAAAAACTCAGAGAAAATTTTATACATATTTTTTATCTTATTGTTTCATATAAAACTCTAAAGTGTCGGTCGTTCTATACTAACTACTGTAGTTGAAATATTTAAATAAATACATATTTGATTAATATTTCGGCTATTATAGTCAGAAATTTCGATTATTTTTTTTGTCGTATGGCAATTCAAATTCTCCGACCATATAGTCAGAACTGTAACGACCCGACCGGTCATTTTTCTTTCTAGATCCCCGTTCCCCTAAATAAGACTCCCCGTATGTGCTTTTACTGTTTTATGACTTGCAGGGATTGTTAGTTCGGGATTTGGAAGGGTTCGAGTCGAAATCGGAACACTTGGTTCCTTAAGGATGGCTAAAAGGACTAAGTTTGACTTTGGTCAACGTTTTGAGTAAACGACCTCGGAACCGGGATCTGACGGTCCTAATAGGTTCGTATGATAATTTTGGACTTGGAAGTATGTTCGGATCAGATTTTGGGTGACCCGGGAGAGTTTCTGCGCTTAATATGGATAGTTGGCATCTTGAAGGGTTTAAAGTTCTTTAAATTTGGTTTAGAGTTGGTTTTGATGTTATCGAGGTCCGTTTGGGATTCCAAGTATAGGAATAGTTTCATATGGTGATTTAAGAATTGCACGTAAAATTTGGTGTCATTCGGAGTAGTTTAGGTATGATTCAGCGCATTCAGAGCAAGTTGGAAGAACTTTAAGTTAATAAGTTGAATCGATTTGGTTTGGGGTGTCATTCTTAGTTTTGGTATTGTTTTCCGCATTCCGAGGGTTCGAACAAGTCCGTCTCGTATTTACGGACTTGTTGGTATGTTTGGACGAGGCCTCGGGGGCCTCGGGTGCAATCCAGGCGATTCATGAATTGAATTTGGACTTAAAAAGGGTTGCTGGTGCACCAGTTCTGGTGCGCCCGCACCTGCGAGCTTTTGGCCGCAGGTGCGAGCTCGCAGATGCGTATATTTGGCCGCAGAATCGGCCTTGGAACATTTGGCCAGTGGTTCGCAAAAGCGAAGGGGGTGCGCAGAAGTGCCTCGCTTCTGCGATAAAGAGCCGCAGATGCGCTTCACGTCCGTAGAAGCGGGACCGCAGAAGCGACCAGCACTGGGCCTAAAGAATTCCGCAGAAGCGGTCCTAGTTCCGCAGAAGAGGTGCCGCAGGTGCGGCCCAGAGACCATAGGTGCGAAAGTTCTGCTGGGCAGAACCTTCATTTAAGTCGGGACTCAGCCATTTTGAGTTCATTTATTGCATTCTTTGGGCGATTTTTGGAGCTCTTAGAGAAGGGTTATCACTAGCTATTTGGAGGTAAGTAATTTCTATCCAATGTGAGTTAATACATAGATTATGGGTAGATTTTAATATGTAAATTTGTGAAAATTGTGAGTTAGATGAAAAACCTAGGATTTGATAAAAATGAGATTTAACCACGAAAATGGTTATGGAATTGAGTAAAAATTATATATTTGAGTTCATGAGGTTATGGGTAACAACTTTCTTCAAATATTTCCGAAATCTGGGCATGTGGGCCCGGGGATGAATTTTAAAAGTTCTTCAATTGGGGTTGGGTAATCACTCTAATAGTTAGAATATGAACTTTTGAGCATGTATTGATTTCTTTATACAATATTTGACTAGTTTCGGATTTTTCGGCACCGAGTTGAGGCTTTAGAGCAAATTTTGAGATCGAAAAGCGAGCCTTGAGACGAGGTAAGTCTCTTGCCTAACCTTGTAAGAGGGAACTTATCCCCTTACGTATATTTTGTTGTGAATAATATGTGTTGGGAGCTACGTACATACTAAGTGACGAGAGTCCGTGCGTAACTATATTCTATGTGATGTTCGGGTAGTCTTAGGCTTATACCATATTTTATTTTCTCTATTATGTTGGTCGTGCTTATTAATTGTCTCAACTAAAGCTGAGATTAAAAGATTTTAAGATTTAAAGTTTTCCGTCTAAATTTCTTATGTGTGGGGAAGAATGGAAAAATGTTATAATAACTTTGAGAAATCTATGTTTACTCGCGTCGCAAGTATTTCCGCAAGCAAGGTAAATTTTCCCTACTCTCATGGGAACGGACCGTTTGCCTCAGCATGTTAATAGATGCATCTATGGTTCGTGTCGTTCGACCCTCGGCAGTGGACACAATATATACATATATTTTAGATCGGGTCATACGACCTCAGCATAAATCAGTTGTAATAATACTTGGAGCCCAATCTTCTTGATACGATTTTATTGGCTTGAGATGTTACAACTATTTAAATAATGAAAATTGACTTGGGATTTATTATTAGTTAAAGAAATACTTATTTATCGCTTGTTATGAAGACTTATGGTTGTTTACATAGCTCATGCTTATTCAGAATTTCGGTATTTTATTGTTAGCCCATAGTAAGTGTCGAAGTCGACCACTCGTCACTACTTTTTCGAGGTTAGACTAGATACTTACTGGGTACATGTTGTTTATATACTCATGCTACACTTCTGCACTAACCGTGCAGGATCTGAGGCAGGTGCATCTGGACATCATCCCGGCACGCACTCCTGATACATTGAAACTTAGCGGTGAGCTGCCTTCCGAGCCCGTTCTGCAGCACCCGAAGTCTTTCTTTTATATTTACTTTCTGTCTACTTTACTTCAGACAGTAGTTTAGTGTTTTGCGTATTCTACTAGTAGCTCATACACTTGTGACACCAGGTCTTGAAATTTTGCTAGTAGACACTTAATGATTTTTGAGTATTTATTTCACAACACTTGATCTTACAAATTGTTACGTTCTATTTTATCAAAGTTTCTCATCTCTTACTTATGTAATAATTAAAAATCAACTATTTCAAAAATATTAAAAGAATAGATACACGCTTAGTTCTCTGTTGGCTTGCCTAACAGCGACGTTGGGCGCCATCACGGCCTATAAGAAATTAGGTCGTGACAACATGGTATCAGAGCACTAGGTTCACGTAGGTTTCACAAGTTATGAGTATGCGTAATAGAGTCTTGCGGATCGGTGCAGAAACGTCCGTACCTTTATTCGAGAGGCTATAGGGTGTTAGGAAACTACTCTTTCTTCATCTCCTATCATGCAATTGATGTTGTGCTAAGTATCTTTCTCTTATTCTCTCACAGATGGTGAGAACACGCGCAACAGATGTACCCGATCATGGAGGAGCTGCTCCCCCTATTGCTAGAGGCCGGGGTAGAGGCTGATGGAGGGCTCCTGCTTGTGGTAGAGGACTAGGACGTCCTAGAGTTGCTCCATTTATGCCACCAGTGGATCCAGTAGAGGATCCTATTATCGAAGAGCAGGGCGAGGTGCCTACAACAGAGCCAACCCCGGTAGATTTCATGTCCGCACCGAGATTCCAGGAGGTTATGGTCCGTATGCTACGGTTCATGGATACTTTGACTTAGGCTGGTTTATTTCCAGCAGACCCAGCCACATCCCAAGCGGGAGGGGGAGAACAGACCCTTACAACCCTGGCTCCTGGGCATGCAGCTGCCGTGTATCAGACCCCGGGCGTACTACCCGTGGGCGGAGCCCAACCAGTTACAGCAGCTATACCTGGGCTTATGCCGGCTGCGGCCGCCGATCCGCATAGGCTATTGGACAGATGGACCAGGATACAACCTCCTATCTTTGGAAGTGAGCGACACGAGGACCCCCAGGACTTTATTGATCGATGCAGGGACAGACTGCACAACATGAGGATATTACAGTCCCATGGGGTGGATTTTACTACTTTCTAGCTGGAGGGCAGGGGCCGTAGGTAGTGGCAGTCATATCTTCTCAGCAGACCAGCAGGTTCTCCTCCCATGACTTAGGACCAGTTCACACACCTCTTCTTGGACATGTATATTCCACCCTCTCATAGGGAAGAGTTGCGCTTTCAGTTCGAGCAGCTCTAGCAGGGCCAGATGTCGGTGACCGACTATGAGGCGAGATTCTCTGAGTTGTCTTGCCATGCACTTATGATACTTCCGACCGATGCAGAAAGAGTGCAGAGGTTTGTTGCAGGTTTGCACTCTACTAGCCATGCCACTATAGCTCTAGAGGTTGAGATAGGGACTTCTTATGAGCTAGTTGTAAAGATAGCTAGGAGGATCGAGGGTGCACGTCAGCGTGGTCGGGAGTAGGCTAAGAGGGATAAGTGGTTTCGGTATTCTGGAGAATTCAGTGGTGCCCCGGCTGGGGGCAGGGGTTAGTTCGCGAGGGGTCAGTCTAGCAGGCCCACATATCTAGCACCGCCGCTTCCTTGGGTTGCCATACTGCGACCCTATTTCAGCGCCATGCCAGATAGTTCCTACCGGCCAACAACTATTCGGGTTCCTCCAGTGGGTATTCAGGCCATCAGGGTCAGACCTTCGATCAACAGTCCGTCATTTCGAGGGGTTGTTACTAGTGCAGGGATCCTGGCCACATGAAGAGGTTTTGTCCTAGACTTTGGGGCAAGGCAGTACAGCAGGGCCACCAGCCTATTATTATAGCACCAACTGCCGTACCAGCTGCCGCACCAACCGTTCGGCCACCCAGAGGCGAAGGGAAGGTGGGTAAGGGTTGTCCTAGAGGTGGAGGTAAGATATGAGGAGGCTAGTCAGGTGGCGCTCCAGCTAGATTCTATGTTTTCCCGGCCACACCAGATGTAGTGGCCTCAGATGCTATGATCACATGTATTCGTATGTTTCATCTATGTTTGCTCATTTCCTGGGTGTTACTCGTGAGTCATTGGGTACTCCTATTTATGTGTCCACACTATTGGGCGATTCTGTTATTGTGGATCGAATCTATCGGTCCTGCATTGTTACTTTTTGCGGTTATGAGACCCGAGCGAATCTTATGTTGCTCGATATGACCGAATTTGAGGTCATCCTGGGCATGGATTGGTTGTCTCCATATCGCGCCATCCTTGATTGCGATGCCAAGACTATTACCTTGGCGATGCCAGAGTTTCCTAGACTGGAGTAGAGGGGTTCTTCTATTAGAGCATCTAGTCGGGTTATTTCCTTTCTGAAGGCTCGACACATGGTTGAGAAGGGTTGTTTGGCTTATCTAGCTTATGTTCGGGATACTACTACAGAGACTCCGGCGATTGATTCAGTGCCCGTAGTTAGGGAGTTCTCCGATGTATTCCATTATGATCTCCCAGGCATGCCACCATATCGTGATATTGATTTTTATATTGATTTGGCTCCAGGTACCCAACATATATCTATCCCCCCATACCGCATGGCTCCGAGACTTGAGGGAGTTGAAGGAACAACTTGAGGAGTTACTTGCGAAGGGGTTCGTCAGACCGAGTGTGTCGCCTTGGGGTGCACCAGTGTTATTTGTGAAGAAGATAGATGGGACTATACGGATGTGCATTGATTACCACCAGTTGAACAAAGTTACTATTACGAACAAGTACCTGTTGTCGCGTATTGATGATTTATTTGACCAGTTACAGGGTGATAGGGTATTCTCCAAGATCGACTTGAAAGCGGGGTACCGTCATGTCACGCCCCAAACTTGGAGAGCGCGACCGGCGCTCAACCGAGTGAACCCGGCCGAGCAAGCCTATTAGATTTTCTTCTACCCAAACTCATCCATGAATAAGAATAATACATATTTTCATTAATTAGACAATAAGGTGATCATATCTACAATACCAATTCATTACCATTAGTTACTCAATTAATAAGTCTCAAAACACACACACACACACACACCCCTTCATGGTTCAAAGTGGAACAAGTGATTTAATCACAACACAACTTGTTTCTCAATATCCATACACAACCCACACTTAGTCTACGGAGTCTCTAAAAATATCAAAGAGTACAATGATAATACCGGCAATAAGGCTCCGGCTATACCTCAAAACATGATAACACATACGAAATAAAAGATGCACAACCCCGGAATGAGATGGGGCTCACCAAGTCAGCTGGGAAGAATGAGCACTGCTATCACTGGTCAGTATCCTCCGCTGTGGAACCACCTACATCCATTAAAGATGCAGCACCCTCGACAAAGGGACGTTAGTACATATCGAATAGTATTAGTATAAAAACTAAACACCAATTTAAGAACTCAAAAATACATTATGAATATGATGATTCGGGGCAACAATAGAATAGCATAGATAGCCATTTAAGCCAAAGCAAGCTTATCAAGAGCTGGCAATAACATTTATAGAATTTAAGATGAGATCCTCTGTAACCATTTTCACACAAAGCGGCCCCGCCGCCTCACCCCAATGTATGTAGGTGGAGGTGTAAGCACAATACCAAAACTCTACTCAAGCGGCCCTACAGCCTCACCCCAATGTATGTGGGTGGAGATATAACCACAGTACCAACAACCTATACAAAGAGGCCATGACGCCTCACCCCAATATATGCGGGTGAAAATGCATCAACGATACCAATACCTACACAAAGCGGTCGTGCCGCCTCTCCCCAATATATATATATATATA
>AWOL01S0001350.1:63237-82824 GCA_000715115.1 Nicotiana otophora
AACAATACCAAAAGCATACACAAAGCGACATTTTTGCCTCGCCCCAATGTATACGGGTGGAGGTGTAATCCCAATCACAATCTCTACACAATTTGGCACAACAAGTTATGGCATTTTTAGCATTGAAAATCCCTATTCTTATTGAATAGTTCAAATAACTAGTTGAACATACCTATTCTTTTCAAGAATAGCCTCCCCTTATCGAAATTTTCACATAAATCACGACTTGGAATCATAACATGTAGATACACAATCCATAATTTGGAACACATCCTCAATTTATAATGCAATATAATAAGAGCATTTGAACACAATTTGAACATATATCTTTTTCACAAAACTTATTCGGGATACTTGATTTGTAATAAATATCTTGGAACTTACAAGGATATTGGGGTTCCAATTCTTAAAGAAGAGTTTAGCCAACATACCTCAATTGGGTATCCTTAAACTCTAAAATGTTCCAGAATTCTTAGCAACTTCAATCTATTTTAGAAATATAACAAATTGAACTAATAATTAAGAGGATGATCATGGTTCTAGCTCATTTGAGCATTTTATCAAACACTAGGTGTGCATTAAGTTTCAAGGTCCTTTTATGGAGGATTCCATTATCCCACAACCCACTCTTTACTATTTTTAGCTCACAATCTTCCTACACCCTTTGATAACATATGCATGCAAAATAAACAACTCCCATACCTAAGAGTTTTTTGCTAATTACCCATCCTTAGATAAATTTTGATATTAAGGGCTAGGGTGTAGAATCTTACCTCTAGGATGAAGACCTAGTGAGTTTTCCTTGTTAATATTCAAAGATTTGAGCAAGAACTAAAGGACAATTTATTGAAGATCACTCTCCCACTCCAGGGAACTCTCTCACTCTCAAAATATCAGGATCTAACTCAAAAATGGTCCATTGCGTCTATTTAATCGAAGTAGGGTCGGGTTATAAAAACCCAAAAATAAAGCTGCGGAACAGGATATGCGGTCGCATATACGATCGCAGAACTGATATGCGGTCGCAGAATTGGTGCCCAAAACTAAAAAACAAATTTGCTGGGTTTGCGGTCACTATGCGGCCCACAGACCTGTTCTACGGTAGCATAGTCGATCGCAGAATGGAATCCAACCCAGCCCATACATGCCTCACTTTGCGACCATTATGCGGCCCGCTCAGTGATTCTGCGATCGCATAATGGAATGCAGAAATGCATTTCTCTGCCAAAAATATTTCTCAAACACGTAAGCCTAGTCCGACACCACAAAACCTTACTTTCCTTTGCAAAATTATTACGGGGACTTACATATCATTTGAAGATTCAGGATTCGGGTTTTTCGAAGACGGCTTTCCAGACTAGATATGGCGATTATGAGTTTCTAGTGATGTCCTTCGATTTGACTAATGCCTTGTCGGCTTTTATGGATTTGATGAACCGGGTGTTCAGGCCATATATCGATTCGTTTGTCATTGTCTTCATTGATGATATTTTGATCTACTCACGTAGCATGGAGGAGCACGAGCAGCATTTGAGAGTGGTGCTTCAGACCTTGCAGGAACAAAAGCTATATGCTAAATTATCCAAGTGTGAGTTCTGGTTCGATTCTATGGCATTCTTGGGACATGTTGTATCAGGAGAGGGTATTAAGGTTGATCCCAAGAAGATCGAGGCAATTCATAGTTGGCCTTGTCCCACCATAGCGACCGAGATCAGGAGCTTCTTAGGGTTAGCAGGTTATTATCACCGGTTTATGGAGGGTTTCTCATCTATTGCAACACCTTTGACTAGATTGACTTAGAAGGGTGCTCCGTTTCGATGGTCCGATGATTGTGAAGCGAGCTTTCAGAAGCTCAAGACCGCATTGTCTTCAGCACCAATGTTAATGTTTCCTTCCGGTTCAGGGATGTACAATGTGTATTGCGATGTTTCATACGTTAGGTTGGGTTGTGTATTGATGCAGGAGGGGCGAGTTATTGCATATGCTTCGCGTCAGTTAAAGCCCCATGAGAAGAATTACCCCATACACGATTTGGAGTTGACCGCGATTGTTTATGCTCTTAAGATCTAGAGGCATTATCTTTATGGGGTGTCTTGTGAGGTTTACATCGATAATCGCAGCTTGCAGCATCTGTTCAAGCAGAGGGATCTCAATTTGAGGCAGCACATGTGGCTCGAGTTACTAAAAGATTATGATATTACCATCTTTTATCATCCGGACAAGGCGAATGTAATAGCAGATGCCTTGAGCAGAAAGGCGAAGAGTATGGGTAGTTTGACATTCATTTCAGCAGAGGAGAGGCCACTAGCTTTGGACATTTAGTCCTTAGCTAACAGACTTGTGAGGTTGGATATTTTAGAGCTCAGTCGAGTTCTTGCATGCGTCGTCGCTAAGTCTTCACTATTCGAGCAGATCAAGGCTCGCCGGTTTGATGATCCACACTTGTTGGTTCTCAGATAGACGGTACTACAAGGTGATGCCAAAGAGGTTACTCTCGGTGAGGATGGTGTTCTGCGACTCTAGGGTCGCATATGTGTTCCCAATGTTGATGGCTTGAGGGAGAAGATCCTAGAGGAGGCACACCGTTCTCGGTGTTCTATTCATCCAGGTGCTATGAAGTTGTATCGCGACCTGAGGCAACATTATTGGTGGCAGCGGATGAAGAAGGACATAGTTGAGTATGTAGCGAGGTGCCTTAATTGCCAGCAGGTTAAGTACGAGCATCAGAGGCCAGGTGGCCTACTTTAGTAGATGACTATACTTGAGTGGAAAGGGGAGTGCATTACTATGCACTTCGTAGTTGGGTTACTAGGGACCTTGCAGAAGTTTGATGCAGTTTGGGTCATTGTAGACAGGTTGACCAGGTCGTCACACTTCATTCAGGTTGTTACCACGTATTCTTCAGAGAGGTTGGCCTAGATTTATATTCAGAAGATTGTTCGGTTGCATGGTGTGCCTGTCTCCATTAAATCAGATAGAGGCTCTCGGTTTACTTTGCATTTCTGGAGGGAAGTACAGAGTAAGTTGGGGACCTGGGTAGAGCTCAGTATAGCCTTTCACCCGCAGACCGACAGGCAGTCAAAGCGGACAATTCAGATTTTGGAGGATATGCTCAGAGCATGTGTGATTGACTTTGGAGGGCAGTGGGATCGATTCTTGCCTTTGGCTAGTTTACTTACAACAACAGTTATCAATCCAGCATTAAGATGGATCCATTTGAGGCTTTATATGGTCGGCGATGTCGTTCTCCCACCGGATGGTTTGAGCCCGGCGATGCTAAGTTATATGGTACTAATTTGGTGAAGTATGCCTTGGAAAAGGTAAAGTTGATTCAGGAGCGACTTCGCACAGCACAGTCCAGACAGAAGAGTTACGGGGATCAGAAGGCACGTGATTTATCATTTATAGTGGGAGAGAAGGTTCTCTTGAAAGTCTCGCCGATGAAGGAAATCATGAGGTTCGGGACGAAGGGCAAGTTGAGCCCAAGGTTTAAGGCCCATTTGAGGTATTGAGACGAGTTGAGGAGGTTGCTTATAAGCTTGCTTTGCCTCCCAGTCTATCGGGAGTTCATTCGGTTTTCCATGTGTCTATGCTCCGAAAGTATCATGCTGACAGGTCACATATTTTAAACTTCGGCATGGTTCAGTTAGATGAGAGCTTGAGTTATGAGAAGGATCCAATTGCCATTATTGATAGGTAGGTTCGCTAGTTGAGGTCCAAGAAGATATTTTCAGTAAAGGTTTAGTGGAGAGGTCAACCAGTCGAAGAGGAGACTTGGGAGACCGAGAAGGACATGCAGAGCAGATATCCACACTTATTCAGCACTCCAGGTATGATTCTAGACCCGTTCGAGGACGAACATTTGTTTAAGAGGTGGAGAATATAACGACCCGATCAGTCGTTTTGCTTTCTAGATCTTCGTTCCCCTAAATAAGACTCCACGTATGTGTTTTTACTGTTTTATGACTAGCGAGGATGGTTAGTTCGGGATTTGGAAGGGTTCGGGTCGAAATCGGAACACTTGGTTCCTTAAGGATGGCTAAGAGGGCTAAGTTTAACTTTGGTCAACATTTTGAGTAAACAACCTCGGAACCAGGATCTGACTATCCCAATAGGTTCGTATGATGATTTTGGACTTGGGCGTATGTTCGGATTGGATTTTGGGTGACCCGGGATGGTTTCGTCGCTTAATATGGATAGTTGGCACCTTGAAGGGTTTAAAGTTCTTTAAATTTGGTTTAGAGTATGTTTTGATGTTATCGAGGTCTGTTTAGGATTTCGAGCATGGGTTTTCATTATGTATGGTGATTTAAGACTTGCACGCAAAATTTGGTGTCATTCTGAGTAGTTTCGGTATGATTCGGCGCATTCGGAGCAAGTTGGAAGAACTTTAAGTTCATAAGTTGAATCGATTTGGTTTGGGGTGTGATTCTTAGTTTTGGTGTTGTTTTTCGTGTTCAGGGGGTTCTATCAAGTCCGTCTCTTGTTTACAGACTTGTTGGTATGTTTTGGGCGAGGCCTCGGGTGCAATCCGAGCGATGCACAAATTGAATTTGGAATTAAAAAGGGCTGTTGGTGTACCAGTTCTGGTGTGCCCGCACCTGCGAGCTTTTGGCTGCAGGTGCGAGCCCGCAGAAACGGCCTTGGAACATTTGGCCAGTGGTCCGCAGAAGCGAATGAGGGTGTGCAGAAGTAGCGTCGCTTCTACGATGAAGAGCCGCAGGTGTGCGAAGGCAGCAGATGCGCTTCACGTCCGCAGAAGCGGGATCCCGTCCGCAGAAGCGGCCAGCACTGGGCCTAAGGAATTCCGCATAAGCGGGCCTAGTTCTGAAGAAGCGGTACCGCAGGTGTGGCCTATCACGGCCTAAACTCGTGGAGCGTTAACTGGCGCTCAACTGAGTGAACCTGGCCGGGCAAGCGTGTTAGATGCCTTCTACCCAACCTTGCCCATTAACAATATAAGAATCAATACACGAGATAGACATGAGAAGAGTCAAGTGTTTCCCATTCTTTTCTCATTATTCAAAAGAGATTCATTTATGACTTCCAAAATATTACAAGTTTATAGATATGATAAAAAACATGTTTGCCACATACCAACAATTCTAGTTCATTTCCCAATATCATACACCACCCACAACCTGTCTATGAAGCCTCTACGTACAACATAAGAGTAGTATGGAAGTGCCAACAATAACGCCCCGGCTATATACCTTAAAACACAATACATGAGAAACAAAAGATACATGACCCCGATATGAAGTGGGGCTCACCAAGTCAGCTGGGAGGAGGATGTACTGCTATCACTGATTGATGTCGCCTGCTATGGAACCACCTGCATCTATTAAAAGATACAGCGCCCCCGTCAAAAGGGACATAAGTACATGTGGAATAGTACTTGTATGTAAGGCAGACAAAACAACACATAAAAAATACGATAACTCATATAAGAGGCAAACAAAGTACATCAAGAAACTCCGAAAACTCCCATTGAATCAAATTTCAAGTCTTATTATATTTTCATCATTCCAAACTTCCTTTAGGATCAACTGAGCCATATGAACTATACGTAGAATACATAATATGATGTAACTGAAACAACATGTACAAACAAGTCTGATGAAAGTGGCACATATTGTGTGCATTAATAATGCGTCTCACTAGCTCGTCCACAGTGTTCACATATCATATTATACACCTATGCGTCTCATAGACCGTCCATAGTGTTCATTCATACAGTAGACCTATACATTTCATATAAAATACACCTATGTGTTTCATAGATCGTCCATAGGATGCCATACACAATATACCTATGCGTTTCATAGACTGTCCATAGGATTTCATAACACAATATACCTATGCGTTTCATAAACCGTCCATAGGATTTCCATACACAATATACCTATGTGTTTCATAGACCGTCCATAAAATTCCATACACAAGATACCTACGCATTTCATAGACCGTCCATAAGATTCCTTACACCATAAACCTATGCGTTTCATAAACCGTCCATAGGATTCCATACACAATGCACCTATGCGCTTCATAGACCTTCCATAGGGTTCATAACACATCTTTATGCACATAACCATACATAAACTCAAGCAACATGACTAACGCTACTTTTAAGGTCGTTAGC
Source organism: Nicotiana otophora (assembly GCA_000715115.1). NCBI lineage: Eukaryota > Viridiplantae > Streptophyta > Magnoliopsida > Solanales > Solanaceae > Nicotiana > Nicotiana otophora. The sequence goes on from AWOL01S0001350.1 coordinate 69,383, forward strand.
TCCCGGATCATTAGAACACCGCATGTTCATGCTCATCATGGAGAAACATAGCTCATTACATTAACACATGCGTGGCAAATCACTAAGTAGGTTTCAATGGTACATATACCCAATTTCTTTTCTTAAGGTTCATCATCATTTAGCATAGGACGTCTTTTCCACCTCATTATATACCTCTTCGTCATCTTAAGGTCACTAGCTAAGTTCATGGTTCTCGATGACTTAACATCGAAGTCATTTACATTCATCATTTTCGAAGAATACAACTATAGTTGAAACCGTTGAAACACACAATGCCTCATGATTCTCATTTTGGCAAACGGCCACAGTTCATGTTCATACTATCACTTAGTATATATATGCGAGTGGTGGTGCAATAACAATAACAAAATCAAACACAAAGAGGCATTATTGCCTTGCCCCAATGTATACGGGTGGAAGTGTAATCCCAATCATAATCTCTACACAATTTGGCATAATAATTTTCACATAAATCACGACTTGGAATCATAACATGTAGATACACAATCCATAATTTGGAACACATCCTTAATTTATAATGCAATATAATAAGAGAATTTCAACACGATTTGAGCATATATCTTTGCCACAAACCTTATTCAGGATACTTGATTTGTAATAAATATCTTGGAACTTACAAGGATATTGGGGTTCCAATTCTTAAAGAAGAGTTTAGCCAACATACCTCAATTGGGTATCCTTAAACTCTAAAATGTTCCAGAATTCTTAGCAACTTCAATCTATTTTAGAAATATAACAAATTGAACCAAAAATTAAGAGGATGATCAGGGTTCTAGCTCATTTGAGCATTTTATCAAACACTAGGTGTGCATTAAGGTTTCAAGGTCCTTTTATGGAGGATTCCATCATCCCACAACCCACTCTTTAACATTTTTAGCTCACAATCTTCCTACACCCTTTGATAATATATGCATGCAAAATAAATAACTCTCATACCCAAGAAATATTTTGCTAATTACCCATCCTTAGATAAATTTCGAAATTAAGGGCTAGGGTGTAGAATCTTACCTCTAGGTTGAAGACCTAGTGAGTTTTCCATGTTAATATTCAAAGATTTGAGCAAGAATTGAAGGATAATTTGTTAAAGATCACTCTCCCACTCTAGGGCACTCTCTCACTCTCAAAATATAAGGATTTAACTCAAAAACGGTCCATTGCGTCTATTTAATCGAAGTGGGGTCGGGTTATAAAAACCCAAAAATGAAGCTGCGGAACAGGGTATGCGGTCTCATATGCGATCATAGAACCGATATGCGATTGCATATGCAATCGCAGAATTGGTGCCCAAAACTGGAAAACTAATCTGCATGGGTTTGCGGTCACTATGCGGCCCGCAGACCTATTCTATGGTCGCATAGTCGATCGCAGAATCGCATCCAACCCAACCTATACATGCCTCACTCTGCGACCATTATGCGGCCCGCAGAGTGATTCTGCGGTCGCATAATGGACCGCAGAAATGCATTTCTCTGCCAAAAAATTTCATTAAACATGTAAGCCTAGTCCGTAACCACGTAACCTTACTTTCCTTTGCAAAAATATTACGGGGCCTTACACATCAGTGGAAGATTCAGGATTCGGGTGTTCCGAAGACGGCTTTCCGGACTAGATATGGCCATTATTAGTTTCTAGTGATGTCCTTCGATTTGATTAACGCCTTGTCGGTTTTTATGGATTTGATGAACTGGGTGTTCAGGCCATATATCGATTTGTTTGTCATTGTCTTCATTGATGATATTTTGATCTACTCACGTAGCATGGAGAAGTACGAGCAACATTTGAGTGTGGTGCGTCAGTCCTTGCGGGAACATAAGCTATATACTAAGTTTTGCAAGTGTGAGTTCTGGTTAGATTCTATGAAATTCTTGGGACATGTTATATCAGGAGAGGGTATTAAGGTTGATCACGAGAAGATCGAGGCAATTCATAGTTGGCCTCGTCCCTCCACAGCGACTAAAGCCTCACGAGAAGAATTACCCCGTGCATGATTTGGAGTTGGCCGCGATTGTTCATGCTCTTAAGATCCGGAGGCATTATCTTTATGGGGTATCTTGTGAGGTTTACATCGATAATCGCAACTTGCAACATTTGTTCATACAAAGATTATGATATTACCATCTTTTATCATCCAGGCAAGGCAAATGTAATAGCAGATGCCTTGAGCAGAAAGGCAAAGAGTGCGGGTAGTTTGGCATTCATTTCAGTGGAGGAGAGGCCTCTAGCTTTGGACATTCAGTCCTTGGCTAACAGACTTGTGAGGTTGGATATTTCAGAGCCCAGTCAAGTTCTTACATGCGTCGTCGCTCAGTCTTCACTATTCGAGCAGATCAAGGCTCGCCAGTTTGATAATCCACACTTGTTGGTTCTCAGAGAGACGGTACAACAGGGTGATGCCAAAGAGGTTACTCTTGGTGAGGATGGTGTTCTGCGACTCTAGGGTCGCCTATGTGTTCCCAATGTTGATGGCTTGAGGGAGAAGATCCTAGAGGAGGCACACAGTTCTCGGTGTTCTATTCATCCAAGTGCTACAAAGATGTATCGCGACCTGAGGCAACATTATTGGTGGCGGTGGATGAAGCCAGCAGATTAAGTACGGGCATCAGAGGCTAGGTGGCCTACTTCAACATATGACTATACTTGAATGGAAAATGGAGCACATTACTATGCACTTCGTATAATGCACTCCCTAGTTGGGTTGCTGCGGACCTTACAGAAGTTTGATGCAGTTTGGGTCATTGTCAACAGGTTGACCAGGTCGGCATAGTTCATTCAGGTTGTGACCACGTATTCTTCAGAGTGGTTGACCTAGATTTATATTCAGGAGATTTTTCGATTGCATAGTATGCCTATCTCTATTAAATCAGATAGAGTCCCTCATTTTACTTCGCATTTCTGGAGGGCAGTACATAGTAAGTTGGGGACCTGGGTAGATCTCAGCATAGCCTTTCACCCGCAGACCGACGGGCAGTAGAAGCGGACAGTTCAGATTTTGGAGGATATACTCAAAGCATATGTGATTGACTTTAGAGGGCGGTGGGATTGATTCTTGCCTTTGGCCGAGTTTACTTACAACAACTGTTATCAATCCAGCATTGAGATGGCTCCAGTTAAGGCTTTATATGGTCGGCGATGTCGTTCTCCAATCGGATGGATTGAGCCCGGCGAGGCTAAGTTATATGATACTGATTTGGTGAAGGATGCCTTAGAAAAGGTAAAGTTAATTCAGGAGCGACTTCGCATAGCACAGTCCAGATAGAAGAGTTACAGGGATCAGAAGGCGAGTGATTTATCATTTATGGTGGGCAAGAAGGTTCTCTTGAAAGTCTCGCCGATGAAGGAAATCATGAGGTTCGGGACGAAGGGCAAGTTGAGCCCAAGGTTTATATGCCCATTTGAGATATTGAGACGAGTTGGGGAGGTTGCTTATGAGCTTGCTTTACCTCCCAGTCTATCGGGAGTTCATCCGATTTTCCACGTGTCTATGCTCCGAAAGTATCATGCCGACAGGTCGCATATGTTAGACTTTGGCACGGTTCAGCTAGATGAGAGCTTGGGTTATGAGGAGGAGCCAATTAGCATTATTGATAGGCAGGTTTGCCAGTTGAGGTCCAAGAAGATTTCTTTAGTAAAGGTTAAGTGGAGGGGTCAACCATTCGAGGAGGCAACTTGGGAGACCGAGGAGGACATGCAGAGTAGATATCCACACTTATTCAGCACTCCAGGTATGATTCTAGACCCGTTCGAGGACGAACGTTTGTTTAAGAAGTGGAGAATGTAACGACCCGACCGGTCATTTTGCTTTCTAGATCCCTGTTACCCTAAATAAGACATCACGTATGTGCTTTTACTGTTTTATGACTAGCGGGGATGATTAGTTTGGGATTTGGAAGGGTTCGGGTCAAAATCGAAACACTTGGTTCCTTAAGGATGGCTAAGAGGGCTAAGTTTGACTTTGGTCAACATTTTGAGTAAACAACCTCGGAACCGGGATCTGACGGTCCTAATAGGTTTGTATGATGCTTTTGGACTTGGGTGTATATTCAGATCGGATTTTGGGTGACCCAGGAGCGTTGCATCTCTTAATATGGATAGTTGGCACCTTGAAGGGTTTAAAGTTCTTTAAATTTGGTTTAGAGTATGTTTTGATGTTATCGAGGTCCGTTCAGGATTTCGAGCCTGGGAATAGTTTCGTATGGTGATTTAAGATTTGCACGCAAAATTTGGTGTCATTCTCAGTAGTTTAGGTATGATTCGGCGTGTTCGGAGCAAGTTGGAAGAACTTTAAGTTCACAAGTTGAATCGATTTGGTTTGGGGTGTGATTCTTAGTTTTTGTATTGTTTTCCGCATTGCGGGGTTTCGATCAAGTCCGTGTCTTGTTTATGGACTTATTGGTATATTTTGGGCAAGGCCTCGGGGGCCTTGGGTGCAATCCGAGCGATGCACGGATTGAATTTGGACTTAAAAAGGGTTGCTGGTGCACCAGTTCTGGTGTGCCCGCACCTACGAGATTTTGGCCGCAGGTGCGAGACCGCAGAAGCGGCCTTGGAACATTTGGCCAGTGGTGCGCAGAAGCGAATAAGGGTGCGCAGAAGCGGCGTCGCTTCTGCAATGAAGAACCGCAGGTGCGTGAAGGCTGCAGATGCGCTTCAGGTCCGCAGAAGCGGGATCCCATCCGCAGAAGCGGCCAGCACTGGGCCTAAGAAATTCTGCATAAGCAGGCCTAGTTCCGAAGAAGCGGTATCGCAAGTGTGTCCTATCACGCCCCAAACTCGTGGAGCGCTAATCGGCGCTTAATCGAGTAAACTCGGTCGAGCAAGCCTATTAGATGCCTTCTACCCAACCTTTCCCATTAATAATATAAGAATCAATACAAGAGATAGACATGAGAAGAGTCAAGTGTTTCCCATTCTTTTCCCATTATTCAAAAGAGATTCATTTACGACTTCCAAAATATTACAAGTTTATAGATATGATGAAAAACATGTTTGCCACATACCAACACTTCTAGTTCATTTCCCAAACATCAAACACCAGCCACAACCTGTCTATGAAGCCTCTAAGTACAACATAAGAGTAGTATGGAAGTGCCAGCAATAACGCCCTGGCTATACCTTACAACACAATACATGAGAAACAAATGATACATGACCCCGATATGAAGTGGGGCTCACCAAGTCAGTTGAGAGATGGATTTAATGCTATCACTGATCGATGTCGCCTGCTATGGAACCACCCGTATCTATTAAAGGATACAATGCCCCCGTCAAAAGGGACGTAAGTACGTGTGGAATAATACTTGTATGTAAGGCAGACAAAATAACATATGAAAAATATGATAACTCAAATAAGAGGCAAACAAAGTACAACAAGAAACTACGAAACCTCGCATTGAATCAAATTTCAAGTCTTATTATATTTGCATCATTTTAACTTCTTTTAGGATCAACTGAGCCATATGAACTATACGTGAAATACATAATATGATGTAATTTAAACAACATGTACAAATAAGGCCGATGAAAGTGGCACCTATTGTGTGCGTTAATAATGCGTCTCAGTAGCTCGTCCACAGTGTTCACATATCATATTATACACCTATGCGTCTCATAGACCATCCATAGTGTTGATTCATACCGTAGACCTATACATTTCATATAAAATATACCTATGTGTTTCATAGATCGTCCATAGGATGCCATACATAATATACCTATGTGTTTCATAGACCGTCCATAGGATTTCATAACACAATATACCTATGCGTTTCATAGACCGTCCATAGGATTTCCATACACAATATACCTATGTATTTCATAGACCGTCCATAAAATACCATACACAAGATGCCTACGCGTTTCATAGACCGTCCATAGGATTCCTTATACCATACACCTATTCGTTTCATAAACCATCCATAGGATTCCATACACAATGCACCTATGCATTTCATAGACCTTCCATAGGGTTTATAACATATCTTTATGCACATAACCATACATAAACTTAAGCGACATGACTAACACTACTTTTAAGGTCGTAAGTTCCCGGATCATTGGAATACCTCATGTTCATGCTCTTCATGGAATTACATTAACACATGCATGGCAAATCACTAAGTAGGTTTCAATGGTACATAGACCCAATTTCTTTTCTTAAGGTTCATCATCATTTAGCATAGGACGTCTTTTTTCCACCTCGTTATGTACCTCTTTGTCATCTTAAGGTCACTATCTAAGTTCATGATTCTCGGTGACTTGACATCAAAGTCATTTACATTCATCATTTTCGAAGCATACAACTATAGTTGAAACTATTGGAACACACAATGCCTCATGATTCTCATTTTGGCAAACGGCCACAGTTCATGTTCATACTATCACTTACTTGTACTATCCACGGGTGATCATAGGACATCAATGACATTATTATATAAAGGAGTTAGAACTCATCTCATAATGTTCACACATTCTTTCATTTCATTGGCACTATTAGCCACAAATGTAATTTTCATTCTTGGCACGATGGCCACATTTCTACATCTCACACTCGCTTCTTTGACTTTCAAACATCATCATGGATCATGAACAACAAAGCATTTCTATTCAAGACTTTAAGTCCACATGTGAGCAAATACGAATGTTAAGCACATTGAGATTTCTTACACAATTAGGCATAATAGCTTTCATTTGGGCCACGACTTGAAGTTATAACAATTAGGTACGCAACCCACGCTTCGAGCATATTTTCAAATAGCACACAACATAATAGGAACATTTGGAATACATATTGAGTATATATCTTTTGGACACAAGGCTTATTCAGAATAATTCAATTTATAATAAACATCACGGGACTTACAAAAACATCGTGGAAATTCAATACTAAGAGAGAAGTTTAGCCAACATAACTTGCTTTGAGCTTTATTAAATTATTACAATATTCCAGAAATCTCAGCAACTTCAATCTATTTAGAAACATAACAAAATTGAACAATAATTAGGAAGAACTTCATGGTCCAGCTCATTTGAGCATTTTATCAAACACTATGTGTGCAAATTAGTTACAAGGTCCTTCTACAAGATTTCCTTCACCCCACAACCAACTCAAAACCAAGAGTTCACCCATACTAGTTCAATGATCTTTCCACAACTCTTGATAGTACATGAATACATAAATAACACTCCCATACCCAAGATTCANACATCACGGGACTTACAAAAACATCATGGGAATTCAATACTAAGAGAGAAGTTTAGACAACATACCTTGCATTGAGCTTTATTAAATTACTACAATATTCTAGAAATCTCAGCAACTTCAATCTATTTAGAAACATAACATAATTAAAAAAAATAATTAGGAAGAACTTCATGGTCCAGCTCATTTGAGCATTTTATCAAACACTATGTGTGCAAATTAGTTACAAGGACCTTCTACAAGATTTCCTTCACCCCACAAACAACTCAACACCAAGAGTTCACCCATACTAGTTCAATGATCTTTCCACAACTCTTGATAGTACATGAATACATAAATAACACTGCCACACCCAAGATTCATACTTTCCATTAACCATCTTCCACCCAAAATTCAAAATTAAAAACTAGGGTATGGAACCTTACCTCTTAGATGAAGATCTTGTGAGTTGTTCTTGTAAAATCTTCAAGCCTTGAAAAAGAATTGATGAACAAAATGGCTAGGTCTTCTCTTTCTCTTTCTAAGATACTCTCACCTCTCTCTAAAAATATCAGATAAAACCCATAAAAATGACCCCCAAAGCTTTTTTATAAAAAATGGGATCGAGTAAACTTTCCAAAACTTAAACTTACCGAAACTGGGTCTGCGGTCGCAGACCATACCGCATAATCGATATGCGACCCGCAAAATGGGCTGCGAAAATGGTGCCCAAAACCTGGACTTGTCTGAACTAGTATGCGACAATTCTGCGGTCCACAGACCTATTCTGCGACCGGAGACTAGACCGCAGAATCATCTTCCAGATTTCCTCATGCCAAGTCTACGGATGAAATGCGGTCCGCGAAGTGAATATGTGATCGCATAATGGACCGCAGAAATGACCTTCAAATTCAACAATCTTTCTGCTCAACTATGCGATAGATATGCGGCCTACAAACCTGTTCTACGGTCGCAAACTTGACCGCAGAATCACCTTCTCTTTACAAAAATTTTCATCAGACCCCAATGTACTGTACAACCCAAAACATCTGTACCGGGCCTTACACGGCCTACCTCGGAACCACGAAACCTTAAATTCCTTTGCAAATTTTTACGGGGCCTTACACGACCTAGAGACCACAGGTGCGAACGTTCTGCTGGGCAGAACCTTCACTTATGTCGGGACTCAGGCATTTTGAGTTCATTTATTGCATTCTTTGGGCGATATTTGGAGCTCTTAGAGAGGGGTTTTCACTAGCTATTTGGAGTAAGTAATTTCTATCCAATGTGAGTTAAATACATAGATTATGGGTAGATTTTAACATGTAAATTTGTGAAAATTATGGGTTAGATGAAAAGCCTAGGTTTTGATAAAAATGAGATTTAACCACGAAAATGGCTATGGAATTGAGTAAAAATTATATATTTGAGTTCGAGTACTTGGGCCTGAGGATGAATTTTAGAAATCCTTCAATTGGGGTTGGGTAATCACTCTAATAGTTAGAATATGAACTTTTGAACATGTATTGATTTATTTATATAACATTTGACTAGTTTAAGATTTTTCGGCTCCGAGTTGAGTCTTTAGAGCGAATTGTGAGACCGGAAAGCGAGTCTTGAGACGGGGTAAGTCTCTTGCCTAACCTTGTAAGAGGGAACTTATCCCCTTAGGTGTATTTTGTTGTGAATTATATGTGTGGGGAGTTACGTACGCACTAAGTGACGAGAGTCTGTACGTAGCTATATTCTACGTGATGTCCGGGTAGTCTTAGGCTTACATCATGTTTTGTTTTCTCTATTATGTTGGTCATGCATATTAATTGTCTCAACTAGAGATGAGATTTAAGGATTTTAAGATTTAAAGTCTCCCGTCTAAATTTCTTATGTGTGGGGAAGAATGGAAGAATTTTATAATAACTTTGATCGGCAGTGCACATAGTATATACATATATTTTGGATCGGGGCGTAGGACCTCGGTATAAATCGTGCGTAATACTTGGAGCCTAATCTTCTTTATACGATTTTATTGGCTTGAGAGGTTACAATTATTTAAATGATGGTAATTGACTTGGGATTTATTATTAGAAATATTTATTTATCGCTTGTTATGAAGACTTATGGTTGTTTACATAACTCATGCTTATTTAGAATTTCGATATTTTATTGTTAGCCCATAGTAAGTGTCGAAGTCGACCCCTTGTCACTACTTCTTCGAGGTTAGACTCGATACTTACTGGGTACATGCTGTTTATGTACTCACACTGCACTTCTGCACTAACCGTGCAGGATCTGAGGCAGGTGCATCTAGACATCATCCTGACGCACACTCCTTATACATCTAGACTTAGTGGTGAGTTGCCTTCCGAGCCCGTTCTGTAGCACCCGAAGTCTTTCTTTTGTATTTACTTTCTGTCTACTTTACTTCAAACAATAGTTTAGTGTTTTGTGTATTCTACTAGTAGCTCATACACTTGTGACCCCAGGTCTTGGAATTTTGCTAGTAGACACTTAATGATTTTTGAGTATTTATTTCACTACACTTGATCTTACAAATTGTTACGTTCTATTTTATCAAATTTTCTCATCTCTTACTTATGTAATAATTAAAAATCAACTATTTTAAAAATGTTAAAATCATAGATACACGGTTAATTCTCTGTTGGTTTGCTTAGTGGCGACGTTAGGCGCCATCACGGCCTATAGGAAATTGGGTCGTGACAACATGGTATAAGAGCACTTGGTTCACGTAGGTCTCACAAGTTATGAGTAGGCCTAATAGAGTCTTGCGGATCAGTGCAGAGACATCCGTAATATTTTTTGAGAGGCTATAGGGTGTTAGGAAACTTCTCTTTCTTCATCTCCTATCATGCAATTGATGTTGTGCTAAGTATCTTTCTCTTATTCTCTCACAGATGGTGAGAACGCGCGCAACAGATGTACTCGATCATGGAGGAGCTCCTCCTCCTATTGCTAGAGGCCGAGGCAGAGGATGATGGAGGGCTCCTGCTCATGGTAGAGGACGAGGACGTCCTAGAGTTGCTCCAGTTATGCCACCAGTGGATCCAGTAGAGGATCCTATTATCGAAGAGCAGGGCAAGGTGCCTACAACAGAGCCGACCCCTGTAGATTTCATGTCCGCACCGAGAGTCCAGGAGGCTATAGTCTGTATGCTATGGTTCATGGATACTATGACTCTGGCTGGTTTATTTCCAGTGGACCCAACCACATCCCAAGCGGAAGGGGGAGCACAGACCCCTACAGCCCAGGCTCCTGGCATGCAGCTGCCGTGTATCAGACCCCGGGCGCACTACCTGTAGGCGGAGCCCAACCAGTTGCAACAGCTATACCTAGGCTCACGCCGGCTGCGACCGCCAATCCGTATAGGCTATTGGACAGATGGACCAGGCTAAAACCTCTTATCTTTGGAGGTGAGCGACACGAGGACCCCCAGGACTTTATTGATCGGTGCAGGGACAGACTGCACAACATGAGGATATTACAGTCCCATGGGGTGGATTTTACTACTTTCTAGCTGGAAGGCAGGGCCCGTAGGTGGTGGCAGTCATATCTTCTCGGCAGACCAGCAGATTCTTATCCCATGACTTGGGACCAGTTCACACGCCTCTTCTTGGACATGTATATTCCACCCTCTCAGAGGGAGGAGTTGTGCTTTCTGTTCGAGCAGCTCCAGCAGGGCCAGATATCGGTGACCGACTATGAGGCGAGATTCTCTGAGTTCTTGCCATGCACTTATGATACTTTTGACCGATGCAGAGAGAGTGCAGAGGTTTGTTGCAGGTTTGCACTCTTCTAGCCATGCCACTATGGCCCGAGAGGTTGCGATGGGGACTTCTTACGAGCTAGTTGTAGAGATAGCTCGGAGGATCGAGGGTGCACGTCAGCGTGGTCGGGAGCAGGCTATGAGGGATACGTGGTTTCGGTATTCTGGAGTGTTAAGTGGTGCCCCGGCTGGGGGCAGGGGTTAGTTCGTGAGGGGTCAGTCTAGCAGGCCCACATATCTAGAACCGCCGCTTCCTCGGGTTACCATAGTGCGGCCCTATTTCAGCGCCATGCCAGAGCGTTCCTACCAGCCAACAGCTGTTCGGGTTCCTCCAGTGGGTATTCAGGCCATCAGGGTCAGACTTCCGGTTAACAGTCCGTCGTTCCGAGGGGTTGTTACCAGTGCAGTGATCCTGGCCACATGAAGAGGTTTTGTCCTAGACTTCGGGGCAAGGCAGTACAGCAGGGCCACCAGCCTATGATTATAGCACCAACTATCGTACTAGCTGCCGCACCAACCGTTCGGCCACCCAGATGCGGAGGAAAGGTGGGTATAGGTCATCCTAGAGGTGGAGGTAAGATATGAGGAGGCTAGTCAGGTGGTGCTCCAGCTAGATTCTATGCTTTCCTGTCCAAACGAGATGCAGTGGCCTCAGATGCCGTGATCACAGGTATTATTTGTGTCTATGGTCGGGATGCTTTGGTACGTTTTGATCCAGGGTCTACGTATTCGTATGTTTCATCTATGTTTGCTCATTTCCTGGGTGTTACTCGTGAGTCATTGGGTACTCCTATTTATGTGTCCACACTAGTAGGCGATTCTGTTGTTGTAGGTCGGATCTATTGGTCCTGCATTGTTACTTTTTGTGGTTATGAGACCCGAGCGGATCTTCTGTTGCTCGATATGATCGACTTTGAGGTCATCCTGGGCATGGATTGGTTATCTCCATATCGCACCATCCTTGATTGCGATGCCAAGACTATTACCTTGGCGATGCCAGAGTTGCCTAGATTGGAGTGGAGGGGTTCGTCTGTTAGAGCGTCTAGTCGGGTTATTTCCTTTCTGAAGGCTCGACACATGGTCGAGAAGGGTTGTTTGGCTTATCTAGCTTATGTTCGGGATACTACTACAGAGACTCCGGCGATTGATTCAGTGCTCGTAGTCAGGGAGTTCTTCGATGTATTCCATTCTGATCTCCCAGGCATGCCACCATATCGTGATATTGATTTTTATATTGATTTAGCTCCAGGTACCCAGCCTATATTTATCCCACCATATCGCATGGCTCCTCAAGTTGTAGGAACAACTTTAGGAGTTGAAGGAACAATTTGAGGAGTTGTTAGCGAATGGGTTCGTCAAACCGAGTTTGTCGCCTTGGGGTGAACCGGTGTTATTTGTGAAGAAGATAGATGGGACTATGCGGATGTGCATTGATTACCACCAGTTGAACAAAGTTGCCATTAAGAACAAGTACCTGTTTCCGCGTATTGATAATTTATTTGACCAGTTGCAGGGTGCTAGGGTGTTCTCCAAGATCGACTTGAGATCGGGGTACCATCCTGTCACGCCCCAAACTTGGGGAGCGCGACCGGCGCTCAACCGAGTGAACCCGGCCGAGCAAGCCTATTCGATTTCCTTCTACCCAAACCCATCTATGAATAAGGATAATACATATTTTCATTAATTAGAAAATAAGGTGATCATGTCTACAATACCAATTCATTACCATTAGTTACTCCATTAATAAGTCTCAAAACACACACACACACACACCCTTCATTGTTCAAAGTGGAATAAGTGATTTAATCACAACACAACTTGTTTCCCAATATCCATACACAACCCACACTTAGTCTACGAAGCCTCTAAAAATACCAAAGAGTACAATGATAATGCCGGCAATAAGGCTCCGGCTATACCTCAAAACATGATAACATATACGAAACAAAAGATGCACAACCCCGGAATGAGATGGGGCTCACCAAGTCAGCTGGGAAGAATGAGCACTGTTATCACTGGTCAGTATCCTCCGCTGTGGAACCACCTGCATCCATTAAAGATGCAGCGCCCCCTGCAAAGGGACGTTAGTACATATCGAATAGTACTAGTATGAAAACCAAACACCAATTTAAGAACTCGAAAATACAATATGAAAATGATGATTCAGGGCAAAAATAGAATAGCATAGATAGCCATTTAAGCCAAAGCAAACTTATAAAGAGCTGGCAGTAACATTTATAGAATTTAAGATGAGATCCTCTGTAACAATTTTCACACAAAGCGGCCTCGCCTCCTCACCCCAATGTATGTAGGTGGAGGTGTAAGCACAATACCAAAACTCTACTCAAGCGGCCCTGCCGCCTCACCCCAATATATGCGGGTGAAAATGCATTAACGATACCAATACCTACACAAAGTGGTCGTGCCGCCTCACCCCTATAT